>CM068828.1:12918313-13263313 GCA_028554795.2 Sinohyriopsis cumingii
TGCCTCGGACCCCTTCGACTTTCAGGAAGAAATGCTAAAGTATTGTCGTTCCGACGTGGACATTTTACGACGTTGCTGTGGAAAATTTCGAGAACTGTTCATGGAACACGGAGGGGTCGATCCTTTGAAAGAAGCTTGCACCATTGCCAAAGCGTGTTGCTTAGTGTACCGGCAACGATTCATGCCTGAAAACACCGTAGCTGTCATCAGTCCTCAAACGACCAACTATGTCAAAGTTCAATACTCGGTCAAAACCCTACGCTGGTTACATTACTTGTGCGACAAGGAAGACAAATGGATTCAGCATGCCCGCAACGGAGGAGGCGAAAAGACCATCGGAACGTATTCGGTCGATGGCTGGGACTTAGAAAACCCCAAGATCGTGTACGAGTTTAACGGTTGCTTATTTCACGGATGTCCCGTCTGTTACCCTGACCGTGACACTAAAAATCAGTTTTTGCAACGAACCATGGAAGACTTGTACCAGGACACTTGTCAGCGACGGCTAAAGTTAGAACAGCAAGGATACCAAGTGGTGGAAATGTGGAAACACGAGTACGATCACCGTTTGAAAACCGATCCCGAGTTTAAACGCCTCGTGGAAAGTTACCAGTTCATGGACCCGTTGAACCCGAGGGATAGTTTGTACGGAGGAAGGATCAATGCCACCTGTTTGCTGTACCAAGCCGACGAAGAGAAAGGAGAAGAAATCAAATACTTGGACGTGTGTTCGCTGTATCCCTACGTGTGCAAATATTGTCGCTTTCCCGTAGGGCACCCGCAATTGCTGACGGAACACATCGACCTGAAAAACATTCGACAATACGAAGGCTTGATCAAGTGTAAAGTTTTGCCTCCCACGAACCTATACCATCCCGTCTTACCTCACCATTGTCAAGGCAAACTGATGTTTCCCTTGTGCCGTACTTGTGCCGAAACGTGCAACCAGGACCAACCTTGCCATCACAGCCAGGAAGAACGTGCCTTGACGGGAACCTGGGTTAGCGTGGAATTGTTCAAAGCTCTGGACATGGGATACCAACTGTTAGAAGTGTACGAAATTTGCCACTTTCCCAAGACACAACAGTACCACAAGGGTGACCCTACTCAGAAAGGCATTTTCGCCGACTACGTGGATGCCTTTTTGAAACTGAAACAAGAAGCCAGCGGCTATCCTTCCTGGTGTCACACTCCCGAAGACCAAATACAATTCAAAGAGAAATACTACGAACAAGAAGGCATCTCTTTAGACCACATCGAAAAAAACGAAGGCAGGCGATCGTTTGCCAAAGTGATGTTAAATTGCTTGTGGGGTAAAATGGCACAACGACCGTGTTTACCCAAGACGGAATATTTGACAGAACCTTCCCGCTACTTTCAGATGATTCACGACAAGACCAAATACACGAAACACGTGGACGTCGTTCGAGAGGATTTGATCTTGGTCAATTACGAAGAAGATCTGGACTTTGTACAAGACGACCCTTTTGGAAATGTCATCATTGCAGCTTACGTGACAGCTCATGCTCGCTTAAAATTGTACGAAGCTTTAGAACTGTTAGAAGAACGCGTCCTGTACTTTGACACGGACAGTTGCATCTACATCCATCACCCGATTCAACATCACCCTGACATCGAAGGAGACCGTTTAGGAGCCTGGACAGACGAGCATCCCGACGACAAGATTCTAAGTTTCGTCAGTGGCGGCCCCAAAAATTACGGCTACGAATACCGGGACAAACAAGGAGAAGTGCACACGACGTGCAAAGTGAAAGGACTGACTCTGAATCATCGTACCAGTCGAGTGGTCAACTTTGGTGTATTGAAAGAAGCCTTGCAATCGGGAGAGGATGCAAACTTTAAAGTCACCACCTATCAACCAAACAAGATTGTACGTTTACCCACTCACCACATCGTCAGTCGACCCTTGGAAAAAGTCTATCAAATTGTATACCAGAAGCGAGTGCGACTTCCCAATCACTTTACGTTGCCGTACGGTCACGTCGGTATTGGTCTGTATATAAAACGGATCCCTAGGCAAAATCGATAGTTCATTGTTCATTGAAGTAACTTACCATGTCGTTGACGAAGAAGAAACCAGATTGGTTTGGCTTGAACCCAAGAGGTGACCCAGTATGCACGAGAGTTATTCAAGGAAAAAAGTTACTTTTCAACCTGTGTTAGTGACGGTGCCAGAAGAACCCGTCACCCAGGACAGGACTGTCGTGGACAGGCCTGAAAGACCCTTTCGGGAGGACACTTGTGTGACCTTACCCCATACTATAGAACTGGTTACAACTTTACCCAAAACATGTGGTTGTTGTACAGACACTTGTTTTTATTCCACGTTCATGGTTATCATGTGCTTTTTATTCTTGTACTTATGCCTTTGGCTTTTATGTATTTTTGTCTTTCGTATTCATGTTTGAAACATTCAATAAACGTGTTCTGAAAAAGTATATAAACTCTTGTTTTGTTTGTTTTCGTGTCACAAGTGACATTTCTCACACCATGGCTACCTCTGCTGTCTCTGCTCCCTCTTCCTCTACTGTCAAAGTCATCGACGAACACTTAGATCGTGCCAGTTGGGAGGCTTTGTATCTTCGCCATCCTTTTAACATGATCATTGCTGGACCTAACGGTTCAGGCAAAACCGAATTCGTCAAACGTTTGATCGAACATAAACATCATTTGATCGATCGGCCACCTCAACGGATCGTGTGGTGTTACAAAGAGTGGCAATCGGCGTACAACCTCTTGCGAGAAAGTCAAGGCGATTCCATCGTGTTTGTGGAAGGCATTCCTAAAGAAGACGACGGCATCGTCTCTGACTCCCGTCAAACCCATTTGGTCATTTTCGACGACATGTTAGGAGAAGACGAAGAAGAAATTAAACTGTGGTTCACGCGTAAAGGGCATCACCGTAATGCCAGTGTCGTTTACATCACCCAAAATTTGTTTCAACAAAGTAAAGCCCATCGCACCATCAGTCTCAATGCGCATTACGTGGTCTTGTTTAAAAGCCCTCGAGATAAATCGCAAGTGCAAGTCTTAGCCAAACAGTTAGGAACGCCTTGGCTGACTCAGGCGTACGACGATGCCACTCAAATTCCACACGCCTATTTACTCGTCGATTTGAAACCTACGACTCCCGAGGATTTACGATTTCGTACCCACTTGTTTCACCACTGGTGCCAAGACGGAGGGCCTGTCCTGTACACGTCTCCGTCCTCGACTTCATTTCACTCCCCATAAAAAAAATCTATAAAAACCTCAGACCCTTTTTCGTCTGTCTCACTCTCAGTGCGAACATGACGTCCCTTCAGTCGCATCTTCCCGTCAAATTGATTCGTGCCTTGTATGGCATCAGTCGAGAAAAGGATCCACAAACACGAGCTCGTGTCTTAGAAGCTAGTCTCAAAGAAGTCTTACGATGGTTCACGGTGACGGCACGTCAATTACTCCAAGGAATCATTCAGATTCCTCATCAAACCAAACGCTTTTTTGATCGAAGCAAAGTCGCTTTGGTCCAACTGGCCGATCCCCGCATCGACACTCAAACCAAAAGACAAATCATTTTGAAACCTGGAGGGAGCGGTACTCTAGGAGGGGTCATCATTCGCTCACTCTTAAGATGGGATCCTAATGCCCCCAAAGTTATCCCCAAGACAAAAGTCCAACGAAGCCCCAAGAAGAAAAAGACCAGGTGCCCAAGGAGAACTTCTCCAGTGGCAGGACCCTCCTCTGACCAGACACCACCCCGGAAAAAGAAAAGAAGCCCCCAGAAAAAGAAACAGAGAAAAAGTCCCCAGAAAAAGAAAAGTCCACAGAAGAAAACTAGTCGCAAGAGAGGCACTTCGGCCAGGACGCAACCTTACACTCGCAAACCACGATCTGCCACGTCGGTGACTGTGTCTCCGGCAGCCTCACGTTTATCCACTTCTCCGTTGATGACACCAGGAACTGAAGAGTACTTGGAGACGTTGATCACACCAAGAACTTCTCCGTTGATGACCCCAAAAAGAACTTCCCCAGTGGCAGGACCCTCCAATTTAGTGGCAGTGGCTGCTGCTCACAAAGTACCTTCTCCCAAAATCAAAGTCCATGAAAGATCGGGCATGTTACAAAGTTTACTGGATTTGTCCAAGCAAGAACTGGCTCGATTTAGTCCGTTGCGTACCCCTGCACGACGTGTCATGCCTGTCCTCAAACTGATACGCCGTAAAGACAATCAGTGGCGACGCGTTCCAGTATAAAAAAGGCCTGTGACCAAGTAGGGTATCAGTGTTTTTTTGGTGCTCCTGAAGACTCAAAGATGTCACCCTCCAGAAAACCCCAAGGAATGAAAAGGAAAGAACTACCACCACGTTTAGCCAAACATGGGGACATGTTATCTGTCCTGTCCAAAGCTTCTCCACCCCTACGAAAAAAACTCATTCAAACAGCCTCCAAAGAGGTCATCGATACCGTGTGCGAATGTTGTTTGAATGTTTTGAAAGGCACGATCCCTTTGTCCAAACACCAGAAACAATGCTTAGGCAAACATCGTCACGTTCTTCGCCAAATGGTTCGAAAGAAAATTCCCATTCTTCAAAAAAAGAAGATGTTAGTGCAACGTGGAGGCATTTTGCCTCTCTTGTTAGGCCCCATACTGAAAGGAGTCTTGGGAACCATGTTGGGAGGACTGGTGCGAGCAAGATAAAAAGGCCCTCGGAAGTCCCAAGATCTCAGAATCGACCCCTGACAACCCCATGGAAGGACGAAAACTAGCTTTAGTGCCTTACAAACGATGGATGGAATACCATCGGTGGCAAGAACAACGCACCCCGCATTTACCTCCCAATCCCAATTTGAGCGAGATGTCCCAGTTACAACACAAATTACAGTCCTTGATGGATCGCCAAGATTTGTCCGAAACAGAAAAATCGCAAATGTACGGCCAACTCTTGCAACGACTGCAACTCTTTCACCAGAAAGCTTTAGACGAAACAGCTCTACCCACTTTGAAAGATTTTAAGACCTTGATGAAAAGTCCAGCACCATCATTATTACCACCACCACCACCACCACTACCACTACTACCATCCCCAGGGGTCACCAGAGATGCTACCTCACGAAGACCTGAGGAAGAAGAGATGCGAGAAGTGTTTCAAACACCGTCAGCAGCTCCCATTTCAAGTAAGATTGCAGCATCCTTGCTGACACCGTGCCCCACACCCCAACGAGAAGAAATGAAAGCTTGGGTTAAAAAGATGATGTCCACTCCTCCTTCGACAGAAGTGAAAAAGAAAGAAGGGAAACCAGAAGCGAAAAAAGAAAAGAAAACCAAAGCCATTCCATTGCCACCTCCACCTCCACCACTACCTTCGACTTCTACTCCCGTAGCCCATCGGACACGTAAATCCGTTTCCAAACCACCCTTCCGTCCCACCCAAAGTAACATCACCGAAGAGTGGGTGACTTATTAACACACAAAAAATGGAAAAAGTCTTAGCCAGCATTTACTACGATCCCTCCCATCCTGCAGGTTACGCAGGAGTTCAAAAATTGTATCGTGCTGCTAAAACTCGACTGAAAAGTCTCCGTTTACCTCAAGTGCAACGATGGTTACAAAAACAAGCTACCTACACTTTACACAAACCCATTCGACGCAAGTTTGCCAGAAGTCGCACCCGAGTGGAAGGCATCGATCATCAATGGCAAGCCGATTTAGCCGATGTCTCTCATTTGGTCAGCTACAATCGTGGCTACAAATATTTGTTTTGTGTCATCGACGTCTTTTCCAAATTTGCCTGGGTCGTGCCCTTGACTTCCAAATCCAGCAGCGAGTTAGTGCGAGCCCTGCAACGGGTGCTGAAACAAAGCGGTCGTCACCCTCTTCGATGGCAAACGGACAAAGGTACCGAATTTCTGAACCAAGCTTTCCAAAAAGAATTAAAGAAACGTGACGTTCATTTTTTTACCACCGAGAATCCCGAAACCAAAGCCAGCATCGTGGAACGTTTTCAACGCACTTTGAAAGAACGCATGTGGAAATATTGTACGCATCACCACACTCTGAAGTACATCGACATCTTACCGCACCTGGTGCAAGCGTACAACCAATCTTACCATCGAAGCATTGGACGTGCCCCGCAAGACGTGACTCCCGACAACGAAGTGTTGGTGTTTGAGTGTCTGTTTGGTACGTCCCTGACGAGGGCTGTCCCCAAGAAAAGTGGAGACTTGGCCGTAGGAGATTGGGTGCGCATTGGTAAAACCAAACGCACTTTCGACAAAGGTTACTTACCTAACTGGACGACCGAATTGTTTCGCGTCACTGGACGAGTGCATGGCCGTCATCCTGCCGTCTATAAATTGGAAGACATGAACGGAGAAGTGCTCAAAGGAACGTTTTATTTGCCCGAGTTACAATGTGTCACCAAAAAGGAAGACGACGTGTACGACATCGAAAGCATTCTCGAACGCAGAACCCGTAAAGTGGGCAAACGACGTGTCAAAGAAGTCAAAGTACGTTGGAAAGGATATCCGCCCAGTTTCGATTCTTGGATCGACGCTTCGCAAGTCATCGATTATAAAAAGAAGTGACCATCATGCCCTTTCACACATCAGACGCAGCTACGTCGACCACTCCTCCTTCACCCAGTTCTTCTGTGCAAGAGTTACAAAAACAACCCTTGTGGGTGTGGTGTGGAGAACGTGTGCCTAAAACGCAAATCGTCTTTTTCTGCCAAATCTTCGTGGTGTATTGTGTCATCGGGGCAGCCATCGCCAATTTGAGTTTGCAACAAGGAGACAAATAATTGTGGACCATTTTATTGAGCAGTTGCATCGGTTACCTGCTTCCTAATCCCTCCCTGAAATTCACCTCGAACGGGAACCCCGGGAACCTTGTGTCCAGTGCCAGTGCCAGTCACTACTCCAACCACAACCAGAACCCCATTTTGAGCGGAGACACGCCTCTGACGTCCATTAATAACCCCTCGGACAGCCACAGAACTCTGGAATTATGAGTCACCAAAACCAATTTTACTTAACCTTACCCAGTGACAGTTCCATGGAGGTGTTTCCCCACAACACGTTATGCTGTTACACGGCCAAATTACCTCAGGCTATCCCCTTAGATCACGAAGCCCATTGGGAAGTGGCTTTAGTAGAAATCATTCACCCGACCCAAGTCCTCAATGTCCTTCCCAATGAAAATTTTTTTGATGTGGAAGTTCATGACGAGCAAATGCAACAGTGGATGGATAGCAATGTCAAATATGACAAGAAAACCCGTACACAAAAGTACACCACCTATCACTTGTTCATTCCCCCAGGCTATTATTTTAGTGGTCAACGTTTGGTCAGCACCATAACCTCCAGGTTTAATGTCGTGTTTCTGAAAGCTTTGGAGCATGTCAACAAAAATGTCACCCTGGAGTACCACAAAGCAGCTCGTCGCTTCTTGATGAAATTTGAACGGAGTAAAATCCTGTCCATTTTATTTTGTCCTGAATTGTTTGACATGTTGGGCGGAGACATGAACATGAGAAAGACCATGATCAAGAAAAACGAATTACCCATCGTTTACGACAACGAGTCTTTTAGCAAGTTATTTCGTGCCCCGGTAGAACTGAACCAAGGACTGAATTTGATGTTTGTGTACTCCGATGTGGTGGAGTATAACGTGGTGGGACACACCTCCGTACCGTTACTGCGTGTCATTCCTTTCAAAGTAGATTCTGCCACGGACGCTGACGAGGAAGGTGGAAACACTTACCACGTTCACCGCGAATTTGTCCATCCTCACTATTTGCCGGTCAGCAAGTCGTATTTGGACACGGTCAACATTGCTATAAAAGGAGAGCTGGGACAAAATATTCCATTCACCAAAGGAAAAGTCACGGTGAAACTCCATTTTCGAAAACGGTTCTCTCACGACTCGTAAGTAAGTCATGTATCCAGTGTACCGAGGGGTTGCTCGACAGCGAGGACACGGTTTAGGAGACATGTTAAAATCGGCCTTTCGTTCGGTGGCCCCAATGTTGAAACCGATGGTGACACGCGGATTGCACGCCTTGAAAGATGCGGCACTGACGCAAGGCAAAGAATTTCTCCAAAATGTCATCATCGACAAACAAAACCCTAAAGAAGCCTTCATGAGGGCAGGCAAAAATGTCTTGCTGCAAACGGGTAAAGACATTTTGGGCCGACAAGACACACCTATAAATGCCCTGCACGCTACCGAGTCAGGCATTCAGCAAGGACAAGGCAGAAAGAGACGACGAAAAAACACCCTTTCACCAGACTTCAAGCGAGAAAGGCCAAGAAAAGAAGAACCGTTCGAGACTTAGACGTTTTCGATTATTGAGTAAAGAGACAAAAAATGATGCACCGAGAATCTTGCACTTGTTCCAAGACGGAACTGGATCTGTTTGCCATGCCCCCCACGATGATGACCATGCAAGAATCCCAATGGGTGGAATTTCACCCCGTCTCCTCACTGACCGATTCCGCTCCCATCGAGTTTGAAATCAAAGGACAGCCCGAAGATTACATCGATCTGAATAGCAGTTACTTGTACCTGAAAGTCAAAATTCTAGATAAGACTGGAGGTGCTATAGACGATGAAGCAGTAGCTCCCGTCAACAATTTCATGCATTCCTTGTTCAGTGGAGTGGACTTGTACTTGAATAACAAACTGGTCAGTAGCAGCATGGATACTTACCCTTATCGTGCTTACCTGGAAAATCTCTTGACATACGGAATAGATGCCAAGAACACTCATCTCAATGCCTGTGTGGTATGGGAAGCTGACGAACCTACCAAGTTTGAACTATTGGAATCTGATGAAAAGAAAGACAACAATGATGGATTTCTAGAACGAAGAAAGAGAATCACGGGAGCCGACACAAGTTTAGAACTGATGGATCGTTTGCATTTGGACATGTGGTTGCAAGAAAAGTATTTGCTGAACGGAGTGGATGTCCGCCTGAGACTGAATCGTAGCAGTGCCGCTTTCCATTTGATGGCTGATAGTGACGGTTACAAAACCAAAATCCTAGAAGCCAGACTCTACGTACGCCGTGTGGAAGTGTTACCTAAAGTGGGAAACGACATCAGTCAAACATTGAGCAGAACAACCGCCAAGTATCCCATACGACGCGTGGAAGTGAAAACCTTCACCATTCCCAAGGGACAGCGATCCATGATCGAAGATCATCTGTTCCAAGGACAGTTACCCAAACGTTTGATCGTTGGTATCGTCGAGAATACAGCCTTCAACGGAGCTGCCGAAAAAAATCCTTTCTACTTTCAACACTTTGGCTTGTCCAAAATCGAAGTCAGTCGCGATGGCAAGACCTTGTGTACCCGACCTTTCGAGCCTGACTTTACCAAGAAGAATTACTTGAGATCGTACTTGTCCCTGTACGAAGCCACCGGACAGTTAGGAACCAATACCAGTCACGGTATTACGTACGAGGATTATGCAGGAGGTTACGCTTTGTGGCCTTTCGATTTCACTCCAGACCAAGGCAGCGACGAGGGACATTTCCACCCTATAAAATCCGGCCAGATTCGTGTGGAAATTCAGTTTAAAGACCGAGACCCTGATGAAACGGTGAACGTCATCCTGTATGCCGAATTTGATAATACGATAGAAATCAACAGTTTGAGAGAAGTCATTCTAGATTACTAGAAGCCATGGAAGACTGTTATTCCTCTTTACCTAGTGGAGAAGCTTTTAGTGTTGGATTATTGTTAAAAAATGTTAGAGTTGTTGTTGTTTAGTGTTAAGTGATTTTTGAATAAAAAATGTTGTGTTTTGAAAAAATTGTTTGATGTTATTTTGTTGGATTATTGTTAAAAATGTTAGAGTTGTTGTTTAGTGTTAAGTGATTTTTGAATAAAAAATGTTGTGTTTTGAAAGAAATGCCTTTGTCTTTTGTTTAGCTATAAGAATGTTGGATTGATGCTCTTTCATTTCTTACTATCCCTCTAAACGTTGCGACTCAAAAACTGTGTGGGGGATGTTTTCCTTCACGTCCGCGCTTTGACTTTAAGAACCGGGGTTGTTTCCAGTCTAACCATCCATTGTCGACTCATCCTCCTACTAAGATGTACTCCAAACTAGCTAAGCTCAACGAAGCCTATGTGAATTTGCATAGGGTCAGACACAGTCTGATACCGAAGCCAGAAGAAATAGAGAATGTGAGAATGTTAAAAATCACTGAAGACCTGATAGAAGAGCTCTTCAGAGAAGAAATGAACAGGGAAAAAGAAGAATGGACAGAGAAGTACAGACTTCAGAGACAGCAGCAACAGCAGCAACAACAATAGCAGCAGCAACCTGAAGCTGACAGAGGCTTTGTCGATTGCCGTATCGACACCAAAGATTTCTTCTTCTCTTTCCGAAGAAGCAGACCTATTGCCAGAAAGTCTATAATCAGAGGACATCGCATTCTTAGAAACTAAAAAAGAATGCCATAGTAAACAAAAAAAAAAAAAAACAGCCCTTTTCAGGGCTACCCCAATACTCTAGAAAAGAAATAACAATCCATTTGCCAATGTGTGTAGGTAGAGTAGTGTGAAAATAAACACTAACTCTTTTTTAAAAAAATGTGAGGGCATGTGTTTGTGTGTTTGTGTTTGTAAGTGGTTAAGTAGGTTGGTATGGATAGTAGATTAAAATGATGTCTTTTTTTTTGGTGTTTCAGGTGTAGATTAGGAGTTAGATTGGATTGCTTTGCGTATGTGGATAGTCTATTGAAGTGATTTATAAAAAATTTTAAAATAGTGATGGGTAGCATAAAAAAGTGAGTGAGTGTTTCTTTTAGGTCGGCGCGTTGTTTCTTTTGGTCATGATTTAGGTAAGATTAATTTTATGTTTTTTAGGGGATGTTTTCCTTCACGTCCGCGCTTTCACTATAAATTGAAACTCGCTGGGCAGTCTAGCTACCCTTGTTGATTGATCAACACCACCACCAGAAGAATGAACACGAGATTGGTTAAAATGTTGGAACTTCATGTGCATCTGGAATATGCCAGGCGCCTGTTGAATGAACTGGCCGCGGAAGCCATTGTGGAAGACGGAAGGATAAGAGAGGAGGAGGAAAGAAGAAATAAAGAAATGGAGGAAAGAAAATATAAAGAAGAGGAGGAGAGAAGAAAGAAAGAAGAAGAAGAGGAGGAGGAAAAGGAGAGAAGAAGAAGAAGAAATTTCAGAATCCCAGAGAGCGAAAATTGGGATTCTGAAGCCACATATCCTGCCTCTGCTCTCACCCCCAAAAAGGTAAAAAGTAACTGGGGGATAAGATGTGTATGTGGCGCCAGGCCTGGAAGGTGCCACCATTAACCAGGTGCCCATGAAGTTCCAAACAAAAAACAGCCCTTTTCAGGGCTTCCTAATACTCTAGAAAAGAAATAACGATCTATTTGCCAATGTGTGTAGGTAGAGTAGTGTGAATATAAACACTAACTCTTTATTGATAGTGCGAGTGTATGTGTTCATGTGTTTGTGTTTGTGAATGTTAAAGGAAGTTTGTGTGAATAGTAGATTATGGGTTTCTTTATTGTTTCTTAGCGTATGTGGAGAGTATAGTTTGGGTTTGATTATATGAAATGAGAAAAGTGGGGGGTGTTTTCCTTCACGTCCGCGCTTTCAGTATAAGAACCCACCACGTTCGTCGTTGGAACCATTCTACAAAGAAGATGGCTTCTAACCAAATGGACAAAATACAAACCTTGCAAGACGTTTTAGACAACTTAGGAATAATGGAACAGATGCTAATAAGACTCGTTGAAGACCATTATTCCTATAGTTCCCATCGTGTAAAGATGGAAATTAATAACTTAAGAAAAGCAAAGGACAAGATTAGTGGTGTAATGAAAGAGATAAAGGAGGAGAAGGAGGATGAAGAGGAAAGAATAAGAATACGCAAATGGAACGAAAAAATTGAAAAAGAAGAAGAAAATGAAAAGAGGAAGAAAGAAGAGGAGGAAGAGAAGAAGAAAGAAGAGGAGGAGAAGAAAAAAAGAAAGAGAAGAAGAGTGTAGGAGATAAAATAAGAACTTGGTGGAGAAAAAGAAGAAATTAGAAGAAGAAGAAGAAAACCCAAAAGCCCTTTTCAGGGCCAGCCATATTTCTCGAAAAGAGATAGCCTTTCAATTGCCTACCCCTTTTTTAAATTTAAATTTAAATTTAAATTTAAAAAAAACGTTTTTTTAAAAAAAAAATCCCAAACTCTATTCCCCATGTTAATTTCCCCTTGTCGCTAGACAGACCCACACTATAGTTCCATGTTAAATTCCCCTTGTCGCTAGAGTGACCCACGATTTATTCCCCATGTTAATTCCCCTTGTCGCTAATCTGACCCACGATTTTTCTCCATGTTAAATTTCCATTGTCGCTAATCGTTCCCAGGGGGGGGGTCTGTAATGCTAATTCCCATTGTCACTAATGTATCCCTATAAACTACTCCCGATGCTACACATGTACTATTTTGTTATGTTTTGCAATTATGGGTTCAATGAGAAAATAGAGACTTGCTGATGTACTCTCTTTTACGAGTGGTCTATGAGCTATCAAATTGTTGTTCCGAAATCAACCGATTGGACATTCTTAGTCTTGCTCATGAAATGCCCCTTGGCTGGTCATTTAGAAGCTAGTATCACAAGATGTTGAATCATCTTGACTGGGCCAAAATTAAAAGTCATGTTTCTAAATACAGTAATCTCGTCACATTTGCCAAAAGGTTGGGAGACCGCTCCTGTGACCTAGTGGTTAGAGCGTCCGCCTCGGATGCGAAAGGTCGTGGGTTCGATCCCTGGCCGAGTCATACCAAAGACTTACAAAAATGGTACTAACAGCTGCCTCGCTTGGCGCTCAGCATTAAGAGGTTAGTGTTAGGACTGGTCGGCCTGGTGTCAGGATAATGTGACTGGGTGGGACATCATGCTACATGTCTGCGGCATGATCCCCAGTGCTAGACATCACTATAAACTGCCACACTGTAGACATTGCAGCGATATGACTGAAAAATTGTTAAAGCTACGTTAAAAATCCAAATCACACACACAGACAAACATCAAATGGTTGGAAAACCCCGCTCAACAGATACCTAAGGCTCAAACCATTTAACAGAATACGGTAGTGTGTATCGGTCCCTTACATAAGACCAGGTCAGGCAATTAATGCTTGTTGACTGTAATATGTGCCCCCCCCCCCTACGATTTCCAGAGAACATTCCTTTGAGAAGTATAAAAACTGAAACCATGTTACAATCTTTGATAAATTTTTCTCTCGTTAATATGAATATGATTCGCCACCTTAAATGTGTTTTATGATTTTTTTTCATATGCTTCCAATATCCTAAGGCAGGTTATATGAATAAAGTTGTATTTTATTATAATATGGTTTTAAATCATTAGTACAGCCCACGTGCACACAGAGATACAATTATATATCAGCAAGGAGAAAAGAGATAGTTTGACTGAGTATTCTGAACAAAACGTTCCATATCTCCATCTCACTTTTTCAACACACATTACAACGAAATATTTTATTCAAATTTTGTTTTCGATATGTTCAAGCTTATACCATACAAAATCAAGGTTATTACAATTATGTGCTATACTGACCTCAAACCACTATATACGAGTGGACTGAGGAATTCTTAAACACAAGGATTTGCTAAAATAAAGTCGTCCAATAGCGCTGTTTTGACGGCAAGTGGCACACACAGCTACTAATTGCTTGACTACTCCATTGCTAAATAATCGGTACATTGTTGACACCTTATTCCATTTTGACAGGCAATGAATATCAACTATACCTATAAGTTAGGTTTGCGCTAATCGACATGTATACTATATATATATTTTGAATTCGTGCACATTCTTGATTTGTCTCCAGTTACATACTGTCCATTGTCTTGACATTAAATCCAAATTTAGAGTAGAATAATATTTGTCATAAAATGTAGTCAAGAAAGTACAAAATTAATGTGAACATACATGACTTAAGATACGAAATGAAGAATTAAAACGCACATTAAACATACCTCAAGAAAGCAAAGATGATCTTTCTTGATGTTTTTTGGTTTAAGACCATTTTTAGCGCATGGTAGGCTATACATAGACACCATTATATCTGGTAGAGGAAGAACTCGTAAAAATTACAGGAAGAACCCGTGACCCACAGGATACTACTCGAAGCTTTCTCATGAACCCACGCTGGACGAACCACGAAGACAGTTGAGATGTCTGTGATCTGTAAAGGCGAGCGCCTTAGACCACTCAACTACCCGGGACATCTCATCTTTCTTGTCAGGCCATAAATGTTAATTAAACCAACAATAACACTAGATTTAAATGAATGTCATTGTTTTGATTTCCCAAAACAATTTTAATATCTAATTCTTGAATCACTGTTCAAAACTGTCTTATGCCTTCCTATGTTTTACATAAATGTTTGTCAGGATCATATCAAAGATAAGTAGACTTCCCGTTCAAAATGTTCACAAGTTTTGAACAATATTCCTAGAACAAAATTTAAAACACAATTTAAATTTGGATAGTTTCAAATAAATACACCGATAATGGCTATCCCATACAACTATGCAGGTTTTGATTCTTGATGACAAATTTGGTACACAGGCTGTTCATACTGAATTGCAGTCTGTTTTAAATAAATTGTCCTTTGTGCTTCCCGTTTGACGTAAATTCGTGACAAAAGAAAAAAGTGAAAATAGTTTCTATATCTGATTACTGGTATATGTAGTGAAACATACACACGCACACGTACGGACGTGTATTATATATATATATATATATATATATATATATATATATATATATATATATATATATATATATATATATATATATATGATTTGTAATAACTATGAAGATTAACTGTCTTGAAAACGTTTAGATTAAGAAGTTATGCCATGCGTAATGGAGAACCGACGTAATCTCCCGTCATCTAACTCGAGCAAATCACTTTTATCAGGGTACTATTTATTAACCTGTGTACGGTACATATCTTTTACATGCACAAATAGCATTTACATAACTATACAATATAACTGAACCGAGAAAGAGGTCAAACAGCCAACATACTGGAAGATTGCCAGGTGATCGTCGATAACAAGATCTACCTCGTTCATGTAATGCAGCGTACAAAACGCACCACTTCAAAACTGAATTATTTTAAAAAGTTCTACAGCACAGTTTGTTCACTAACAAGTTAGTTATGGATAAATAAACATATACAGAAGGAAACCTATATATATAAAATTGATTGATGTTGATAATAGCACAGTAAAAACACGATATAAATATACGACCTCGTCCATTTACAAAGCGAGATGAAAACAGTACGCATACTGCTATTGCCATCATACTGGAATTGTTTCTTGTCAGACACTTTGGAAGATTACAGCCATAAGCCTTAAAAAAGCTTGAAAATGCAATCTTTCTCGAGATTACAAGGAATTTGTTTAATAAAAAATACCCAACCCCTCCAAAACCAGGGAATATATATGTGTATAGATAAATAAATAAATAAATAAAAAATAAATAAATAAATAGATAAATAAATAAATACGGCTCTTAATATGCCAAATACAACATATTAGCAGTTTAACATCAAGTATCTTATCTTTCTATTTTATTTAAAGGATCTTCTTTCCATATTTAGAAGGACCTCCTAATATATAGTACTTTTATTTTAATTCCTAAATTTATCATTAATAAAGCCAGTGTCAAAATCCTATTGCATCAAAAATAGCGAGGTCCGATTTTTAGACAATAAAGTAGACAAAATAAACTCTGCATAACCGAGACAGAACACCTCTGCCCTTCTATGTCTCGTCATTGGTAATGGATCCCAATGGATTGATCACCTTTTGTCCTGAATTAAGGTCATTTCAATATCATTTATAGCACTGAGATCCAATTACAACCTGGCTTCATATGATAAATTACCAGTTTTGTGTTTTGTGCTTTATTACGCAGTTTTCTGTTTTGTGTTTTATTGTGCTATATCATTTTCAAAACAACTTAGCATGAATATAAAGTATTCTCAGTTATAACACGGAACACCCTTATTGCTCACAAGAACAGCATTATTACGGGGTAGCACTGTAACGAGAATACTATAAGTAGTGCGCTAGAAAGGTTTTACTGTTAATTTGCCAGTATATTGATCACGGATGAAAATATAACAGGCCGCACCTATTCCTCCGTGAGAGGTCGCGGGTTGGATTCGAGGTAGAGTCATACCAAAGACTTATAAAAATGGTACTGCAGATACTTCGCTTGACGCTCACCATTAAGATGTTAGTATTAGGACTGGGTAGGACATGTCTGAGGGATGATGCCCCAGTGCTAGACATCACTATAAACTGCCACACTGCGGCTACATTAAAAATCCAAATCACACACACACACACACACACACACACACACATTTTTTGGAATATAAATACCTACTGAACATATCTGACATATTTCATGCGCTCGTGATTTATGTACTGTAATCTTATTGTTCGGTGTCATAAAGTTTCTCACATGCAATAAAGTCAATGACGTCATGAAAAACCTACATTTCCTTATTTACAAACCATGTATATCATATCTACAGTAAAATAATTTATATTTCTGACAATTAAATTATATAAATTGTTATACAATGGTATGCTTGGTGACATTTGTAACCATTATTATTGCATTAATAAAAAAATCTGTTTAAACTAAAACTAACAACACAAAAACATTCTCAAGTGTATCGCATTATCCAGTTCTTTAAATGTTCCATCTCTTCGCTTGTAACCAGTGCTTGCTTGTGTCTTGCTAAAACACCTAACACTAGACAATTTATTTCGGCAGTTGCCAAGTTTTATGTCGTCCACTGTGGTTCCAGTTTTACATCCCTTTATATTAAAATGTTGTTAAATTATCTAATTTCATCTCCCTTCACTACTGAGAGATGCATTTTTGAAAATGTGTAAAGTAGACTAAGTAGATAGGTGATTTCATAATATTTCAAAGCTGTTGAACCATCAAATAATAAAATGTTTCTATTCTTTAATGAGTATCACACACTAAAAATAAAATAATTTGTGTGTACATTTACGATATTATATATATTCTTAATGTGTCATTTAATTAGCGTCTACTGCTGTGACCATGAACGGCGTTTGTGGGTGGCAAGTGGGGCGACCGCCCCAGGCCCTGCTCTTGAGGGGGCCCCGCGCTTTAGGCCTAAGGGCGTCCTTATGCGTTTGTCAGGCTATATTCTCCACCAAATCGCGAAAGTTGATCCGGTCTAGACATATTCAGTGTTTGCAGTAGCATACCAATCGAGATACCTATACTCTGGCCCCGCGCGGTCATGGTCGGCCCTAGACCCCGCGTACTCCTAAAGCCGCTTCTGGCTGTGACAACACGAATGTCGAAGACAAAATCTGTGTTAAACATATATAAACAGTGATTAAAACCAAGGTAGATTTCATCTGATGTCTTTACTTTTTGATGTTTTACAAGATGATCATTTATTACTTTATACAGCGAAATCATCATAACATCGCTCCGGGGTTGTGGAAATTTGACAGCCATTGACTCCCAATAAATCTTATTTGAATCGTAAGGAAGTACGTTGTTTCAACAATAAAGTTTATGAAATCGGTTTAAACAATGTTCAGTTTTTGCTATAATTGTTGGGCAAGGGATTTAAATTATCCCACGAGCTTCATAAATTTCATTCGAAACGACCACGAAATGAAAATTTACTATTTATTATATACAATGTATGTATGCATGTATGTATGTATGTATGTATGTATGTATGTGTTTGTGTGTGTGTGGGTGTGTGTGTGTGTGTGTGTGTGTATTTCAGAGAGAGAGCGAGAGAGAGAGTACTTACAAGCACAATATACGGATGTTGAGTACATCATTAGCAAGAACAGAAGTCCCCGTTTCCACATTTTCATTATTGTGAATTTGTCACCGAATATTCCATTCAAAGATTTTATCCCATTTGCGATTAATCCTTTCTCCAGTATAGCTGAACCTGAGCAAGTCTTTCACCGCACAGTACTGCGCGAATTGAATGGAGATAAATAATGTACCCGTCTTTCCTGATGACAGTCCAACATTGTAGTATACAGCCGAAAAAAGTCTAACAGGTTTTATCAAACTGGAAGCGCTTAAGAAATACTTCAGTAATATTCTACTAATTTTATATATTTTCTTTTTTTTTATACAAATATTGCATACTTACAAATCATCTATTACTCATTGGAGAACGTTGTTTTATTAGCTTATATAAACTATATATAACATGCATTAAGGTGTTTCTACACGACTACAGGAGGTATAATTTGTTCATAGATGACAACTAAAACTTCCTTGTTGCATTGCAAAACCTTTTGTACGTAAACATGTTTTAATTATGAGACAAAAGACACGCTTAGTCCGATGCTATTTTAGAGTAGATTGCAGGTTAGAGCAACATTGTAGCAGCATGCTTAATTGTAAGAAAAAGGCACGGGGACCTTTTAATTTCCTTTAATGATAAACATTCTGTATTTCCACCACAATAATGATTTCGATGTGTTCAGTTCAGTCATAGTGTGAAATGCAGATATAATGCCTATATAGACTTTATTTAGAACATGTTGCCTGAGCCGCACGTTCCTTGTCTAAAAAGGAAAAGTGTCGGCTGCAAAACATAATTTTATTTGTGCATGGCTGTCTTTTTCTAGTCTTTCTAGACTACAAAAAAGACAGCCATGCACAAAAAATATAGTTTGTAGCCGACACATTTTCTTGTAAATAATTCTCTAAATTTGCTTAATAGTCTATAAGTGCTACTACAACAATGACATATCCGGGATATATAGAATCTATGTTGGGGTTTGGACCAAGACAAGGAAATCCCAGTCAAGGGGTTACATTATTTGTCTCCCCGCGAGGCTTGCCGAAGGGGGGAGACATATAATGTAACCCATCGACTGGGATTTCATTGTCTCGGTCCAAAACTCAACATAGATTCTTTTTCTCACCCAATAATTTTATTTCAAGTAAAAACAAACTTCTCACTTGTGCAATATCGTTCACGCGCCAATGTTTACATGCGATGCAACAAATAAGTTAATGAGGACTGTGGTGTGACCGTGTCATCCGAAGTACACAGTTGTTATGCGTGAGTCAAACCAAATAACAACATAAAACTTTGCATATTATCGAGGTATTATCACATTTAATATATGGATGTTATATGAAATTAACAATAAATAGTTAATATTTATTACAAGAAAATGTTTCATTTTCATCAGTTGCAATTTAGAAAATTATAGTGTAAATAATGAAACGATACTGGGCCCACACCTGTGTTGTAGTGTATAGGCTATTATTATAAAGAAAAGTTCCATGTAGCATGAGTGTCCGTGCTTGGGTTATTCATGGTAATTAGTGATTTGTGTCATTATCGTATATAACTCCTTTTCTATGGAGGAGGTGAAACTGTTTGTGTCATACTTGTGTTGTCCTTAATATTGATTGTAAATTTACCCCCGTGTATAAAAGACCCTCCAAATAAGGACCCTTGTGGATAACCATGTGCTAAACTTTCAAGTGCACGGATTCTTTGAAAAGTTATTTTTCTGTCTTGGAAATATGGCAAGTGCTACCGTGAAATTTGCTTATGGATTAATGTGTTGACGGATAAATGATTTCTTCTGGTTGGTAAGTGCATTATTTGTCATTAAATATTATAAGTATATTTTTGATAGAACTAGGACACAATGGATATGCTTAACAAAATTATAATAAAGCATGTTTGACATAACACATTTTCCGGTCTATTACTAAGTTTTCTGTTGTTGTTAAGAGAGTTGGGAGGCTATGAAGAGTATAGGTCTATAGTCTATGTGCATGGATCAGTGTTTCCTGCCATTGTTCAGTTCACACAGCATTGACAATTTTATCCTATCTGTAGCAGTCATTTTTCAGGTCAGCCTCGTTAAATGTAGCCAACAGTATATAATTTGTTTCACACGAAGTATTTAAAACTAGTTACGTAGCTTTAGCTACATTTAAAGACGCTGACCTGAACATTTATTGAGCGAGGCCTGCATATAGGATAAATTGACCATGCTGTGTGCTACGAACTAGCATGATAACAAAAAGCTCGACATCGTATACGTATGTGTCTTGGTCTCACTCGAAATGTTTTTGTATGGTGTGTTCTCAAAGATGGATTTACCTTAGGTTACTCTGTTTTTGTTGTATATTTGTTGTTGTTGTTGTTGTTTGATTTTAGAACATCTACGTCAGGTACAGCAGAAGACAACAAGGGTTTCTTTTTTTAAAGTAGTTCTGGGCGAGTGGACACTTTGACTGAGATGACTGGTCTGAGATGACTAGATTGAGATAAGAAAAGTAAGGTTATCAAAACAGCTAGATTTCTCTGTCACATGGGTGAGAAACAATTTGTCCTTACATAAATGTACATAAAAAAAGATGTCATTATGACTCATCGATTTCTTGGTCAATAAAATATTTTCCAGCATCTGCAACAAGTTGAAATAAACTAGTTGAAACATAATACAAATAAAGGTTTGATTCCTGTAGACACAGCCATGTGAAGTTTTGCAAACACAACGACTTTTGTGTTTTATTTGTTTGTCTTGTCTACGTTTTGCATTTGCCTTTGAAAAAGACTCATTGAGAGTCCAAAGGGCTTAGGCTAGTTAGGTACTAGTTTTGCACTGTTCGTTGTCAGTTTATTGCGTTTATCTTAATCAATCCCTGACACACGTAGTCCCTTGCTGGAACCAGTGTACTTGAAAGGACTGTTATTCGCCATTTGATGTGTGATATATATATATATATATATATATATATATATATATATATATATATATATATATATATATATATATATAGTTGTGTAAATATATTAAGAATGATATTTTTGTTCAAACTCAGAAAATCTATCTACAATTACGATGAAGATGTTGATTTTGATGCAATGTATATGTCTCTACTGTGAGCAATAATAAAGGTAGGAGAACGCTTGACGTTTTTAAAAGTAATAATCTACACACAAATTTATTTATGAATGTATGGATTTTCCATTTCCAAAAGAGAAGAGGAAACCCTACAAATATATAGATAGTATATTATGTCGCGTATGACGAATACAAAATGGTGATAATTTATTTAAGTTTCTTGCGAAAAGTTCACTCTCACTTCTCTCCCTCAATCTTTTCTTTTATTTAAAGATTCAGTCAGCAATCTCAGATCCGCCAATGGTAATATTGTGAGAGAAAAAAAATGAAAACCCTGTACATACAAACATGACATGAGAAAGTATTATATATACTGTGTGACGTATGATTAAGGGTGGAAGTGTTATTTGCTCGTATGTCTGAGTTGTCTTCTCTTATTTTTATACTAGACTAAATTCTATTAAGCAGAGGGAACTACCCTCCGTTGAAAACAAATAAACACTAATGACTGTATCGACATGTGTTAGAATACGATGAGAGTGTTTGGATGAGTAATAGTGCGAATGAATTTGCATGACTGATGAACAGACAACTTTTTTAAAGAAGGAAAGTTCTGGTTTATGTTACTCTGTGTAGTATCATTCAATGCTTGTACCTGTTAACCTATCGTACAAATATTTACTGATATACTATTATATATAGATTTAATAAAACAATTATATAAAAATCCTCCCAAAACATGAATGCTATGTTTGCTTTTTTCATGCATATATGCCACTTTCTATTATTGGTGTTGATTACATATTTTGTATCTAAGTACATTTACAATATACATCTGAAAATGTTTGCCAGACGTCCAACTTTCATTTAAGCGATAGTAACTTTCATTTAAGCGATAGTAGCGCTTTATCACATAGCATAGTTTCATCCTAATTCAGCTTAATTGTGAAGTTGTATAGTTTAGAATCTGTTCCCTTATGCATTGAATTTAGTATTTCATGAATGTCGTGATTCTTCTGACCTTTACGAGTTGCATACAAATATATGACCTTTACGAGTTACATACATATATATGACCTTTACGAGTTGCATACAAAGCAAACACATGTCAGTTATCTCCTTCTACATCTTTTGCATTTATTTATCTGACACTAATTAATATATCATCAATAAGGAATATTGAATCTCGTAAGATGAATTTGCCTTGCTACATTAAATGCAATTTGTGCATTCTACCTGCTAATGGCATCAGACATATTACAAACAAGGCAGAGACGTGTTGCATTAAATATGTACAGTACTATTATCGCCCATTCCTTTCAAAAGAATAGAGTGCACATGAAAACTGTGGTAAATGAATGCAAAATACTATTGCGCACTACGTGGTAATGTATTCTCTTTTTTGTCGCCAACTTTTTGAAGATTAAATCGTGCAACAAGGTTACTACAACTATACACTACACTGACCCCAAACCGTGCACTCGAAATAACTGAACAATGTGGGCTTTTGGAAAAGTTGTCGTGATGAAATTGCGTTATATCCGGTTATCCGTAGAGGTACATGTCAACAATTGATAGCGGAGAATGAAACGTGGTCACAACTTTGCGAAAGTATTGAAAGACGAATCGACAGAGTAATCAGCACAACATAATTATAATTTGATTTTGCTATCGTCACCAATATTTCATATTCACAATGAGGTTGCTGACCAAACTGTCAATAATGTCAGGGACTGACCATTTACTTTCCAAGGGATCTATATTTTGTTTTGTTAATGGGGACGTACTTCTCAAATAGCTTGGGAAAACGTGTTTTTGCTCTGATTTGTGAAAAATCGAAATACGTCATATTATGTTGGCTTTTGTTTCTGGAGATAAAGAAGAAACACAATATCTTTATCTGGCAATTAAATAGTCCCTAACGCTGGGCACTGAGCCAAAACTGAGTGTACAATTATTTATTTTGGGATATCAATAGCATATGAAAATTAAATCGAAACAATAAATAATAAAATTGTAATTCTTTTCAACTTTCCAGTTTGGTGATTTAGAAAGGGTTGTATTAAGATTTGTCACTTTTCTTCTCTAAGCTATAAAGTCAATTTGAAATCTGTCGGCTTTACGGGTTTAGGGTTGGGACAGGAGTTCAAGGAGATTCATTTGCATTCCTAAAATACATTTATTTTAGGACAATTAATCTCCGAGTTGAACTGGCAAGTTGCCAAATGATTTCACTGCCAATCTCTGAATTATCGAAGGCAAATTTATTTAATCCGCATTTTCTTAATGTCCGTTGCCGATGACAACATCGTGCACAATCGTCCATCGACATGACATCTGCGTGCATCGATAAGATCTCCTTTTTCCAAACATATGTTTACTCTTCGTCAGTGACATATTTAATATTAAAAACTGAACACCCTTTAATCGCCTGTATCATTATTATGGATATTCTCCTATGGCATAAGATTGATGCACCATAGTGTATATTGCAATGGATCAGTGCATCTTCTCTAGCGAGACTAACCAGAATGTACCTCTGGCGGAAACCAAGACGTAAACTTGTCACTTCGTATCAATCGTTTCCTAAACCGCCCGCACTTAAGTACCTGGATTTGTTTAAGTATCGTCATTTGATACGGTCGTAGAGAGGGAGGGCACATGCATCTAGGATGTGCTTGGCCACCCCTATCCACCTTTAAGCTAATATTAGTTTCAGTGTTGACATGCAATACTTTTACGTGATAACCTAATTCACTCTAAAGACAAAGTAGGCATGCTTACTTGTTTACAAGATTTTATATTTGTAAAAAATCTGCTAGCAAAATATGACCAATTATAATAAACGAAAATATACGTCATTGAAAGTTTTAGAATGACTGCTGAAAGTTTAATCTAAACTCAAACAATCAATTTCGGATCACTTTATTAATTCTGTCGAATGAAGAGTATCAAATGGTTGTTGTTGTTGTTGTTGTAGGGTTTAACGCAATTTTTCAGCACACGATAAGCCATACATGGTGGCCAGTATTAATGGTGGAGGAAGAACCCGGGAAAACCCCAGAAAGAACCACCGACCCACGAGAAGCTACTGGTAGGCTTTCTCACATACCCACATTAGCCGAATCCGAGACTGGAACCCACGCACACAGAGGTGAGATGGCAGTGATCCGTAACGGAAAGCGCTTTAGACCACTCGGCCACTAGGGGCCACACCGTATCAAATGGTAAATGAGTAACCTATTGTCAAATACTGTCCCTTTGTTTAAATTTAATGAATTCGAAACTAAACGGAAATAATGCTTGTCATAAATAGTCCCAAAAATGTATTAAATTAATATACAAATAGATGACTTCCGATAGGCTGTGATAAATTTAGATGTAAAATATAAATATATCCATTAAATATAGTTATCGAAAAGTTATCAGATTTCTAGACCGGTCTTAAATATTGATGAGAATAACGAGTAGATCTTAATCAAAGTTAGTGGTCATATTTCCCATAACATTTTAACGAGCCAGTGCTCACATCTATTCAAAAACTGTTTTATATCTTGTTATAGTTAGTAGCAGTTACACTGAACAGAACAAAGGCTTGTCGAGTTACCGACCAACCCCACTGGAAGATTGCCAGTAACTATTATCCCAATCGTATGTGAAATACAGGGTATATAATACACCTCTTCCTGCGTATCCAGTTTTCATTTACAACATTTATGTGCCGAAGAAAATGTTTTAAATAATCAGTAAGCAACAAAAGAAGCACGAACATCTACGTATTTTGATAACAGAGAGTCTCAAACACCCTTTCCATTCAATTGCTGATGTATAAACAAACCTTTATAAGTGACAAGGATTGGAAAATATTGCACAAGAATCCAATGGCGTCTATACATTTATTAACAACAACAACGTATTCATATTACCACTATACCTGTTGAGATCTGTACCCAATTGTGTCGCGTTTACAAGCATGAAATAATTTAGTTCTATTAAAATACGGATAATAGGTTTAAGCATCAAGCATAGTACTCAGAGAAAAGACACCCCACCTCAAAAGAAAAGAAAAACACAAAAGCAACAAAGTAAACAAGCACATATCTGTCTAGACAGTATTCTAATCTACTGTAGTGTCATTTATTTTCGTTGGGCTGGTTTTGAAAAAAAGGCATTTTCGGTGGTACTTAAATTCGTGGTTTTGCCTGTCAAAATTTACATATTAGTAGGTATTTAATTTCATGGTTCAACCGCTACAAATACCTAAGATAAAGAATACAAAAATATAAAACTATGCTGACTCAAACGGCGGTCACTTTAATGTTTGAAACAATACTACCCCCTGTATGAGCACAAATTAAAGACCTGGCAAGTTCAATACTTACACCGTGTTTTCGACCAAGTGAATAACATCAGTCAAAGCCGACTCAGCCAACAACACTAAAACAATAATTCCATCTCTATGAGCACAAATTAAACACCTGTCAAGATTAATCACGTTTGAGTGCTCAACATCAAAAGGAAGCCGACGCAGCCAACAACACTAGGCCAATTGGTTATTAAAGTACATATGAATGATCTCTTATTTAAACCACTGTCCGTCAAGTTACACCATCAGTACTTTATGATGATCATGACGTTAACACAGTGGCTTCAGATATAAACGTTTAAAGGATTTTATTATTAATATTATAATGTTGTTGTTGTGGGGTTTAACGCCATTATTCAGCACACGATAGGCCATATATGGCGGCCAGTATTAATGGTGGAGGAAGAACCCGGGAAAACCCCGGGAAGAACCACCGACCCACGAGAAGCTACTGGCATGCTCTCTCACATATCTACATTGGCTGAATCTGAGACTCGAACCGGCGCAGACAGAGGTGAGATGGCAGTGATCCGTAACGGCGAACGCTTTAGACCACTCGGCCACTCGGGGCCCCTTATTAATATTATAAAGTCCAAAAAGAAAGAAATGTTTTGAATAAATTACCCATACTTAAAGATAAGATTAATTACTAACTATTAATATTACTATCTCGTAGAACCTTTTAATCTTAACACTGATAGGTGCAACAAACATTTGGGACAGGGTATGGACCGAACTTAGTCAGGAGCGCATAATGGTGTGATACCAATGCTGCTCGGCTAACGGAATTACATCACAATTAATACTACACTGATATGGTATTACATCACAATTAATACTACACTAATATGGTATTACATCACAATTGATACTACAATGATATGGTATTACATCACAATTAATACTACACAGATATGGTATTACATCACAATTAATACTACACTGATATGGTATTACATCACAATTAATAATTCCAGTTCAGTACCCACGAATGTAGTTCTAGTCTATTTTTAGAACATTTTTTCCTCTCTCATTTTGGTGGTGATAGAAGAGTTTTATTTATGCATTTTGCTAGGGATTTAAAGGTAACTGTTTATTCTTGATAATATGAGCTCAGGATGTTGTTGTCTGTATGTATTTTGGCGACATTGCACAGCGAGTAATAAGGCCTTGGTGATGATCCGGAAGTGAAATATGTGTTCTGTTTACATGCTGTTATGTTGACAGTCAATCATCTAAAAAAAGAGCAGGTCAACCTTTGACAAGAACTTCGCCGTGAAGTCATCTTTGAAGGTATTTTAGATTAACATATGATTTGCATTGAATGTCACACAGTGGAGAGGTGATTGCTGAGAAACAAATGTAGAGAACATATAGTAAAATTAATTGTGTACTACGTCCTAACGCGAGGTAGTACGGGTCACACCTGATCTTCCCAAAGGGGCGGTCAATAAATAAGAACATCACGAACACAACAACATTGGAGATTAGAAGAACACATTAACAACTACGAGATAGTAAAACCACATACCGAACACACATTCAAAATTTTTTAAATAAAGGAAATAAAGTTATCATTGAAGAGTGGGACATTTTAAAGGAAAACTTTAAGAATAAAGCAATTAATTTTGCGAAAATAAGGATAGCAAAAATTAAAATGGAGAAAGAAGCGATAGAGAACTTGTTAAATAAGGATGATACACCAGAAACAAAAAACATTTTAAAAGAGAGACTAAATAAATTAATAAAAGAAGAACGGAAAGGAAGAGAAATCAGAGCAGGAAAATTTATTCAAATATATAAGAAGGCAGATGGACTATATAAAAGGGAAGAGCTAAGAAGGGGGTGGGGGAATGTTTGGAGATTTTAAAATTTGACAATAATGAGAAAACAATAGATACAAATAAAATTTTAAAGCATATAAAAGAGTTTTATACAAACTTATACAAATCCCAAGAGATAGATAATACTAAAATAGATGAATGCCTACAATAAATAGAATGCGAGATGATATTACCAAAACATAAGAACTTATGTGAGGAATTCATCTCGATAAACGAAATTACAAATACAATTAAAAACCTGTCTAAAGGGAAATCACCAGGTAGAGATGGACTCACCGCGGAATTCTACATGAAGTTCTGCTGCGAGTTGTCGCCCATTTTAGAATGGTTGTATAACAATATTTTATTAAGGAATACTACATTGATATGCAAAGGGAAGGGAGATATGGAGGATTTAAAAAAACTGGAGGCCCATCTCTCTCCTAAATACAGATTACAAGATTTTAAGTAAGATATTAGCAGAACGTATTAGAAAGGGAATGGACAAAATAATTAATATAAACCAAACATGATGGGCAAAAGGGAGTGATATCCAAAATAAAATATTAAGTATTAGGACAATAATAGATTATATCAACGATTCTGGCCAAAAAGGTGCTATGGTACTTTTTGACCAGGAAAAAGCATTCGATCGATTGGAACATAACTACATACAGAAAGTTCTAGAGAAATTTGGTTTTGGAAATAATTTCCAAAAATGGACTAAAATCCTGTACAGTAAAATAACCTCAAGAGTACATGTAAATGGAGCGAGCACAGGAAAATTCGACATTAAAAGAACAGTGAGGCAAAGATGCCCGCTATCAATGCTATTATATATAATAGCAATAGAAATTCTAAGTATAAAAATAAGACTCAATAAGAAAATTGAAGGTATTAAAGTTCCAAATATCAGAGATGAGGTTAAAATGCTACAACATGCAGATGATTGCACAAACTTTATCAAGGATCCTAATTCCTTTAAACATCTTGAGAAGGAATTCGAAAAATTTGGGAAAGCCTCAGGATAAAAAATTAACCATGACAAAAATGAAATTTTGAAGATACGGAACTGGTGGGGGTACCATTCCGGTTTACCACCACAGCAAATAAAGGAAAGAGTTAAAGCCCTATGTGTTTATTTTGGGAAAGAAGAAGAGAAAGAAAACTGCAACCAAACGAAAATAAAAATAAACGAAAATGTGAAAATCTAGGCGCTCACGCCATTATGCCTCATGGACAGGCCCATGGAAGAGCTTGGAAAAACACCCCATATAGAAAACTTAGCATACACACAGAAACACAGGGGTTAAGAATGTACGGCATAGGGCATAGGGCATAGGGCTATCACATACTCCAAATGTCTTTCTTCCTTCTCAACTATACAGCTTCCGCACTGTATGGTTTCTACTTCCCCCTACGGGAAGTTTATAAAAAAAAAGTTTTGGAAACTGATTATTTAATTAAATAAGAGACGGCCTGCTCGAGCTGGCAGAAGTACAACAAATAAATAAAGTATAGACCCTGGTTCGAGCACAGCTGGCCACATTCATAACTAGTACGAGAAACGACACAAATGATCACACACATGAAACACTCGGAATTTTTTTTATACAAATTATCACACCGTTTACTCGCCAAAATTCAAAATTAAAAATAAAATAAAATTTTTCAAATCAAACATCATTGGAGATTATACCCAATGAATATATAACAGGACAACTGGGTGTTTAAATTTGATTTCCGGATGCTGTCCACACACTAAAACGATATAGCATACACACATTATAGCATATACACACAGCACACATGGGACATAGGCAAACCCTAGCAAGGGTCAACTACAAAACTAGGGAAGGAATTCTGAGTAAGGTGTTTAAAACCTAGCTCGGATGAACAACCCTATAGACTACATTTTGGAATTTTAAAATACCCCAACAAAATTTCAAAATGTTTGTTCAAAATCCTTTTATAAAATAAACAAACAACACACCTTTGGGGGATACATTTACACATAAAACACCTTATATTTTTTTGGAAACGTGGGGGCGGGGCTGATCTGTTTGGTGCCCCCCCCCCAAAAAAAAAAGAACATACACCCACACAATTAAGTTTGACCTTACCTGTTTTTCCTTTTATATTCTTCCATTTTTCTACAAAAAAGAGAAAATAATTAGATTGAAACCTGGTTGGGAAAACAATTTCATTTGTGAAGAGCCATAACCCTACTAGACCACCATACTTTTCTAGATAGTCCTTCTAAAATAATACAACTTGAATAAAGATTTTATTCCTCAATTGCCGTCCAAACAAAAACAGAAGCATACATAACAATATAGCAATACACATATAACAAACACTGGACACCATTGATCTTTGGCAAAGATCACTAATTAAAGAAGACTCAATAAACCATCCTAGGTTTATTCAAATTGAGTCTATACAAAACACTAGTTTAGAACAGTTCATAAATCCTAATCCAAAATTTAACTTTTTAAAATAAAATCTAAATTCTATTTGTACACATGTACAATCAGATATAAAAACATTTAATCTTTCGGCAATATTGGGTCCTCTCTATGATGACTCTGAGAGGGACCGCACCAATAAAGGTAAAGATATAAATAAAAGAAGCACAACTACAGAAACAGAGAGGAGTGCAAGACAGCCACTTCCTTTATACGAATGATATTTGTGATGATTTGTATAAAGATTTAAAGAACTTTATTATTAATATTATAAAGTCCAAAAAGGGATAAGTTTTGAATAAATAACCCTTGAAGGGAAAAGTATGAAGGTGGGAGGAGGGGGCGGGTGGGGGATGGACTACGGTTAATCATTCCATTAGGGGGTGGCACCAGCCAGTGAACAGGGCCGGGTTCGGCTCCCCACCCTTTCACTACACCCCCATCACCTTCGTACATGATCAAATTAAAAACTTTAAATTTAAAATTCCTAAAATTTAAAAATATAGGCAAATTAATATACTATTCATCACATACATTATTAGGCAGTTTTCTAAATGTAATATGGCTGCCCGTTCTAATTTGTTGATATAATATGAGATGGGAGACAGAGACGGGTGGGGATGGAACTGGTATATCGTCCATTAGGGACAGATTCCTTAAGAGGATAAGATCCATTCTCTCACGCCCTCCCATAGTCACTAATCTCATTCCTGCTCTTGCAAAACTAATAATATTACAATAAAATACCTTTTTTTAATTAAAATTTTCATCATTTGTTTTTCTCTCTCCCTCCCATCTAGTAAGGAGGTATGCCATACTTAAAGATAAGATTAATTACTAACTATTAATATTACTATCTCGTAGAACCTTTTAATCTTAACACTGATAGGTGCAACAAACATTTGGGACAGGGTATGGACCGAACTTAGTCTGGAGCGCATAATGGTGTGATACCAATGCTACTACGTCCTAACGCGAAGTAGTACGGGTCACACCTGATCTTCCCAAAAGGCGGTCAATAAATAAGAACATCACGAACACAACAACATTGGGGAGTAGAAGAACACCACTAACAACTACGAGATAGTAAAAGCACACACAGAACATACACTCACACAATTTAACTTAAGCGTACCTGTTTTTCCTTTTATTTTCTTCCATGTTTTCTATATAAAAGAATAATTAGATAGAAACCGTGTAGTGAAAACAACTCCATTTGTGAAGAGCCATAACCCTACCAGACCACCATACTTTTCTAGATAGTCCTTCTAAAATAATACAACTTGAATAAAGATTTTATTCCTCAATTGCCGTCCAAACAAAAACACAAGCATAAATAACAATATAGCAATACACATAAAACAAAAACTGGACACCATTGATCTTTGGCAAAGATCACTAACTAAAGAAGACATCATTAAACCATCCTAGATTTATCCAAATTGAGTCTATATAAAACACAAGTTTAGGACAGTGCATAAACCCTAATCCAAAATTTATAACATTTTATCTAAATTCTATTTACTTTTACACGTGCACAATCACAGGTAATGGAACAACATACAGACAAAACCATTTAATTATTCGGCAATAGGGGGTCCTCTCTATGATGGTTCTGAGAGGGACCGCACCAATAAAGGTAAAGAGTGGTAAAATTCAACTTAGACACCCTAAGAATGGATAATTGCAGCTCACGGGACAATGAGTGAAATATCGGATCTAAGTATCAGTGGTTTTGAGAAACCTGGACTTGTTTAATTCAGCAATTTGGGGATAATTTACCTGAGAAGCATTTGTGAATACCACGAGCCTTGAGTGACGCGATGTTGATGCAATGGTTTGTCCAAATATATGTGAAGTGTGATCTTTAATACTTTGCTGTAATTAATGTACATGCATAGTGTTTCATTAATAATAGTGTTTCAAGAAATAGTTATAGTATTTTACAGGATTGTTGTTCTTTTGGATTAAAAATGCATGGGCAAAATGAAATGTGCTTTCAGAAGGATTTAAATGTTTCAACAACAGTTGTACTGGAATGAACGATCGATTTGAATAAGTATTAAACTTAAAGTTCATATACTGTTTTTTTATTTATTATTGTTTCTTTCATTTTCAGTATTGCCATTGTTTGAATGCCTTATGCTTTTTCTCTATTTTTTCTCTATCCTTACTTACCTCACATATCGATTTAAGGCAGTGAGTGTAAAATTACGGCTATCGAACGTGTGCATTGAAACGATATAAAATGATTTATACTCTCAATACTAGTAGCTGTGTTAATATCTAGGAATGAAACACTAAGAAAACTGGGTGGGGTGGGGTCATCATCCTACGTGTCTCATTTTTCGTTGGGGATTGATTTAAATTCGAGGTTCGGGGCAGCAACGAAAACCACGAAAATTGATCCCCACGAAAATTGATGATACTACAGAATTTGAAAAGTGTCCCCTGTTAGATGCATTCAGTTAAATGAATTGCTTATTGGAATATTGACATTTGGGTCGTACCAGATTATGAATGGTTTTCAGCTGTTCAAATTAAAATCTGAGCGAGTTTCCATGCTATGGTTTGAGAGTTTAGGCCAAATTAAATTCCACCAAAATTAATTGGCATATTTACAGACATTCTATGGGACGATGGTAATTTTATCAATATCAATAGATGAATAACGCTTTTACGATTCTATGATCTTCATTTTTTCTAAAGTTCTCAAGGCGTTTCATCCCATTAAGATTGCACAATACCACTTATACATTTCTGTTTTGGTTTCTATTGTAATTTTTGATTTCTTTTTCTATTTGTTGTTGTTGTTGTTTTTGTCCAGTCTGTTGCTTTTGCTGTTCTTTCTTGTTTTGTTTAAGGTTATGTTTGTCCTCATTTTGTTGCACTTTCTGTCTTACTGTCCCCTTGTTTCTGATTCTCTTGCTGTTGTTGTTGTATTTGTCATGACAGTTGTTGTTGTTGTTGTTGCTGTTGGTGTTTTATGCATTTGTACGGAGTATGCCCCGTTTCTCCGCATCTGTTACATATTCTATGGTAGATGCAGCCCTTGTACCATGTTTTAACCATAAAACCGTAAATTAAAGGTCCTTTTGATTTCCTTCAGCTTGGTCTTTTCGATTTCAACTATTCCGATTCCATTATAGATGGAAAATTCTGGGACTTTTGCCAGTCTTGAGTTTTCAACTTTGATTCCAAATTTCTTTTGGAAGCATTCTGCAGTGTCCTCTAGGGGTATGTCCATGGGGATATCAGACAGGTGGAGTTCATCTGTTCTTGATCTTCTTTGGTATTGGTTCCGTTTTTTGCACTGCTACCATTTCTCCCATGATGTTTATTTCTCTATACGGTAAGACCGGTGAGTTCCCTCGTGGTGTTACTATGTAGCCTGAAATTTTAGCTATGTTCAAGGGGAGTTGGAAACTTATGTCCGAGTTGAAGGATGAGGTGAGGGTTCCAGTGAGTAGAAAACCGAAGGCTCTCCTCCCATCCCTCCCCTCGTTCTCGTTCGACCCCCAGCACTTTACATATAAGTACTTAATATCATTTAATTAATAGCCTAATTTTGAAAGGAGTGGCAGAATTACAGTTGTATATTTGTATACCAATGGCACAGTAGTACTGAGGCACAGGATGGCCCCCTATAATTTGATTCTTTTGGTAGGTAAAAGCCAGAAATATTTTCCTGAGGTGAGAGGTGAGGCCGGGGCTTCAGTTCGCATTTCGCGGTAGACGCCTCTACGCGGGCGGTAAACCGAAGCCCCTTCCTCACCTCCCCCCCCCCCCCCGGTTAATAACTATGAAGACAGGCTATCTTGCTTTGTACTTTTCTGTTTTTGGAGGGTGTTCTCTCCTGTTTGATATTCTCAGACCAGTTCGGGAGGCCCTCCTGCCCTACTTGTAAATGTTTGCTATATTGTCTGTTTTGTTATATTGTATATTGTTTTTTCAGCTTTGAATCAGAAGCTCAGTACTGTTTTGTTCTTTGTTTTGTTTTAAAATTCAAATTTATTTGATATAAATGTTTTCCTTTTAATCTAACATTCATCATTTTGTAGAAAGAATTCTTTTGCCATCCTCATTTCTTCCTCTCCTTTCAGCCCTCTTCTTTTCTCTCTTCTCTTGATTCTAAAAATTTCTCATTTAGAGTATAATGTTTCTGTAGTTATTGTTGTTGTTGATGATTTGAGTATCTGTTTTTCCGTATTTTGTTCGCCTTGCGTAGTTCTCTTTGATAATTGTTTTTCCGTATCTGGATCCCCTTGTGGATTTGTCCCTTGTACATTTGTTTGCTTCTGGTTATTTACTATGTCTCTATTCTCTGTCACTTGTCCTGCTGTTGTTGTTTTAATTGTTACTTTAGTCTCTCCAATCTGTGTTGCTGCAGTTGTTATTGAGGCTTGTGCTTTCTGGTCAGTTATTGGTTTCTCTTGTATTCTGTTTTTTGTGCTGTTGTTGTTTCTGTTGCTTCTGTTGTTCCAGTTTCTGCTGTTGTCGTTGTTGATCCTTTTGTCCAGTTTGTTGTTACTGAGGCTTGTGCTTTCTGGTCTTTTATTTGTTTCTCTTGTATTCTGTTTTATTTGCTGTTGTTGTTTATGTTGTTCTAATTTCTCTTGTTATCGTTGTTGGTTCTTTTATCCAGTTTGTCCAGTTTGTTGTTGTTGCTTTTGGTTCCCTTGTCGTTGTAGTTATTATTGTGGGTGATGTATTTGTTCTCTCTGCAGCTGGTTTATGGTTCGTATTTTTTGTTCTGGTTGTTGTTTCCCAAGTGCAACACTAAAAGGCACTCATTAGTACTGAAAGTAATTTAATATAAAGGCATGGATGATTTCATCAAATATTTTCTGTTCTTTGCCCATTCATAATCATTATGGACCCCCCTAACCTTACTTTGCACTGTTTGGTCGATGTTTAGTTCATCGTAATTTACGCAGTATCAAATGATGTTAAGCTTCGACATGACATTATATAATTGGAAAGAGATGTTGTTTAAAAAACTGAAAATATGTATCCTGATTAGATACAAATCGCCCCCTCCACGATCTCGTCTGCCTTCATGCCAAAATGATAATGTGTCATCGATTCCCTAAAATACATATGATTTTGCTAAAGCTGTTTCACATCATGTAAGCCATTTCTGAGTTTCTTTCAAACAAAACAAAGGCACTTATATATTTCATTATTCTATGGTTGTTTTCATTTTTTTTTCAATCTTCTAATCCTCTGTGTTCGTGTAGTTGTTTAGAAAGTGGTTCAGCCAGCCGTATGGGATATAAGGATCTTTGGATTGTCACGCACTGATTTAAGTTGTCACATATATTTTTACAAGGCTTTAAAAGCTGTGTGCATGGTAACAGAGGTTACAAAACAATTGGCACAGCGAAACCACGAGGTTATATGTGATTGGCCAACCATACAGAGCCTATATCATCTAATGAAGCTAATAGTAGCTTTGATTTGTAAAGTGTCTCTCGTGTAAATAATTGTTTGATTTTCTAAGTTCCTGGCGTGTACAGTAGGCTTGATTCGCAGAGTATCTGGCGTGTACAGTAGGTTTGATTTGCTAAGTTCCTTGCGTGTACAGTAGGTTTGATTTGCTATGTTCCCGGCGTGTATAGTATTTTTGATTTGCTAAGTTCCTGGCGTGTATAGTAGGTTTGATTTGCTAAGTTCCTGGCGTGTACAGTAGGTTTGATTTCTCAAAGTATCTGGCGTGTACATTAGGTTTGATTTACAAAGTGGGTGATCTGTTCTTTCCACGCTTTTGTGTCCACTATACTTTGTAACTGTACTTTGTACAGGATTTTGAGATGTCTCCAATTTGTAGATCATGTAGGATATCTGAAAAAGGAAGATACAATTTGAAAATGACAGCAGCGCCGCAAACCAAATTTTTTCCTCTATACATCTGCTGTCATATTGTATTGCAATGGTATCCATCTACTTGAGATCATCAATTTGTTCTAAGTAGTTTTGTTCAATTCGCTGCAAAACATATACACAGGAGCTATTGAAAATCGATTATGTATAATTAGGGTGTCAATTAAAGTGTCCATTTTGTCTCTTCAGTGCTAATCCTTGTGATCCCAACTGGAATACTTCCTCCGTGGTTATTTTTACGTCTGTGAGAGGTTTTATAAGGAAGATTTTTTGGGGGGTGGGGTGGTTGATCAAGCTGTAGTAATCTATTTGTGAAGCCCGAGTGCTCAGAGTGAGCAATATTGTCAGTAAATATCCCTGATCCACATACACATACTTTCAGTGTGATATAACATTTTAACTCGTGATCCGATTACTAAAGATTACTGATGTTTTCAAGTCGCTTACTTAAACACACATTCCTGCCATAATATTTCATCAGTAAGTGCTTCATAATACATTTGTGGCACTATGGCTCAGTTCAGGCACTAAAGTTGTGTTGGAACGGATCAGTAAGGCATGAAAATTCATTTCGTAAAAATATACAATTCGAGGCTTTAAATACGCTGCAAAACCAAAGAGACAGCAGTGGCTTATGCACAGACATGAAATGAAACAAAGAATATAGTAGGATTGTGACAGATACTGCAAAGAAAATGTAAAGACTATACTGTACAACGTATAGCATTAAGGGAAGCAACCCTATGCAAAATAGTAGTTATAAATACTGAATTGCACGGATTATCTGAGACCATGAGAGATTTTGCCAGGCACATTTTCTCCTTGACCCAAACGCAAACATTCTCCATGCCCAAACATATTATTGTACTTTTGGTTCAACTGTAAACCACAACAATTTAAATAGATCTGCGATGGTATCAAACGGCATTAAATTAGAGCATGAAAATATCTATGTTAGGGGCAACATACGGTACAAAATGTGCAAAGTATTAGAGTATTGCAATTACCAATCTTATGTCATATATGATCAATTTCTCTGCATGGCAGTACCAGTCATGTCAGTTTGTACTGTAACTATGCATCTTAATATTTAATACAGCTTTCAGCCCCCACCTCACCTCCCCTACGTCGTCGCTCATACCAGAATGCTGTTATTGTCTACATGACTTTTATACCGTGTAAGCCCATTCTGAGTTTAATTCAAACTAAGTAGACAAACTCATATACTGCGTGCAAGTGCGTTTGTTTTCAACTTCTCAACTTTTCTGTTTCTTTTACTTTTATGCAGTAGTTTAGACAGTCACCCTGAGATTTTTATGGACTGGATTTTTATTTCTCGCACACATAACCTTTTAATACGTCTGCACTTAACTAGCTTAACAGGATTACTGTATTTGATAGTCTAAAACACGTAATCTATGCCTCATGCAATTGTATCAGTTGGCATCATGACGACATCCCAACCAGTCGAGACTGAGAAATCTGAATTGATACATCGGTAGATTGCAAATCGAATTACGGACTTTTTGAAAGACATTTAAAGATGTGAACACTGCAAAAAATGCTTCAAAATAATAGTTCAAAACTGGAATATTGTCATGTTATTTGATCATTTGACACCCAAATTCGAAATTTAACGTAATAAAGAATAAATTCAGATAGGTGCCGCACGCTGGGTTCCTGATAATTATTCATATCATTCACGTTATCTGTAAAACGTAGCGACACATTGTAACGAAATCGAAAGCATTTAAATGCCAACCAAACAATGGTCCAAAAACTCACTCGCTAAAGTTATACCATGCAAAAGGTACCATGATAATCTATGGATCTATTCCAGTAAATTCTGAAAAGAAAGGTCTTCAGTCGGTGCATATTTAAAACAGAAAATATTGCAAAGTTTTTGCTACGAAAGAGCCATCACAAACTGTAAGTCGTCTTAATGAACAGTGACGCACGCGCGACATCAATGTGTGTGTGATTTGGATTTTTAACGTAGCCTTAAAATCTTAATCAGTCATATCGCTACGATGTATGCAGTGTGGCAGTGTATAGTGATGTCTATCGCTGGGGCATCATGCCGCAGACATGTAGCATAATATCCCACCCAGTCACATTATCCTGATACCAGGCCGACCAGTCACAACACTAACTTCTTAAAGCTGAGCGCCTAGCGAGTCAGCTGTTAATACTATTTTAAAAAAATGTTGGTATGTCTCGCGCGGCTAGAACATAGCTACGTCTCTTGGTAAGGAAAGGACATTCGAACGCAGTGGTGACAGCTTGAATATAAATTTTTCTTCCGATGGAAGGTACAAATGTGTTAAATTCCACTGTGTCTGAAATGATGGTAATCTTAGTTGCCATACTCGAATAGACACTGTCAAGCTACGTCTAGCTTTATTTACAAAATCGTATTTAGCCTTATGGTAATACCAATGTGTCAAGAAATACTATCAGGTAATATACATTCAAGATACGACTCTTTCGCGACTTTTACACAATTCCCTACTTCTAAGTGCTTCTTTTTTTTTTAAACTTAAAGGTTTGTAGTCCCTTCCTGACGTTTGTTTTAAAAACATGTGCTCTGGAGTGCTTCATACCTTAAATAGCACATTGAACCAAAACTGTATACTTCTTTCTCCATGTTAACATAACTAGTTTTAATCTCGTTAATCCGCTAGCCTTAAGATTTAACAATTTTATAATTCGTATTCGCTTAAACCTATTTCTACTTTCGCAGAAAATTCTCTTTAACCCTTTTTCCTAACATGCTCAAATATCAAAGCTGCTCAAACCCTAAGCAGCAAATCATACACAAGGACAATCATACACATATACATAGGTATACAGATAGACTCATATATCCATATACTTTCTTTTGTCTGAATATAAAGATTTGTATAGGGTGTTTATTATGTTGACCCTGAATCCCTACTTAAAAGTGGATTATTCAGACGTATTATTCGTGGATGTGACAACAACACACCAATAAGTATGAGTGATGTTCTTAAGTGTCCAAGATACGAGTGGTATTCGAAAAATTCTGAATATTTTATTTTAACATTTTTTTGTTTCTTTCAACCTGTCAATAAATCTAAATGCCGACTGAAAGACACAATAACGTTCTGTTAGCTGATTTGCAGATGCAATTACAGCACGCCCGGCTTCGTCAGATACACGTGTAACGTAATATGTCAATAGTGACATACACATTTCTGAGAAAGAGAAAAATTCCACTTGAGAGCAAAAGAATACTGTAAAATCTAGGTCATCGTATGGTACTCTCTGACTGATATCACGGTCCACTTGGATAAGGTTTACAAATTAAATTCTTTGTTATGTCCTAAAATGTTTAGGTGGTATCATAGTTTTAATGATGGTGCTAATCCATGGAAGATGACACACATCATGGATTATCATTTTCCGCAAGTGGTGGGCAGTAAGTGGCTGCCATGAATGGAAAAAAAAAATTAATGAAGATACTTGATACACGGTGGAGGATATTTCTATTATTACGAATATTCAATAATGGCTGATCAAGAATATTCTCGGGATGCAATCGACTGTCAACAATTCGTCGAATAATCAACTATTGACGAGAAATGTTGGAATAAGGCTGTCACAGGTGATGATACATACAAATGATTATAACAAATTTTGAATCTGAGAAAATGTTCAGAGTTCACAAATCGTAGTAAGAGTGCCGAGTGAGTTTCATACGTTTTATGTTCCGAAGGAAAAAACAACGGTCGTCCAGCTACCTTTGCTTAACATTACAATTGTAACTAGATATGTCTGAAATTACTATTGTCGACGAATATATGTATGACAGTATTAGTGTCACTGGATATTTGTATATATGCATGACATTATTAGTGTCACTGGATATGCCTGAAGTTACTAGTGTCGACGAATATATGCATGACATTATTGGTGTCACTGAATATTTGTATATATGCATGACATCATTAGTGTCACTGGATATTTGTATATATGCATGACATTATTAGTGTCACTGGATATTTGTTGTTGTTGTGGGGTTTAACGCCATTTTTCAGCACACGATATGCTATACATGGCGGCCAGTGTTAATGCTGGAGGAAGAACCCGGGAAATGCCCGGAAAGAACCACGGACCTACGAGAAGCTACTGGCAAGCTTTCTCATATACCCACATTGGCCGAATCCGAGACTCGAACCCACGCAGCCAGAGGTGAGATGGCAGTGATCCGTAACGGAGAGCGCTTTAGACCACTCAGCCACTCGGGGCCCTTGAGTGGATATTTGAATATATGCATGACATTATTAGCGTAACTGGATGCTTGAATGTATGTATGACATTATTAGCGTAACTGGATATTTGAATGTATGCATGACATTATTAGCGCAAGTGGATATTTGAATGTATGCATGACATTATTAGCGTAAGTGGATATTTGAATGTATGCATGACATTATTAGCGTAAGTGGATATTTGAATGTATGCATGACATTATTAGCGTAAGTGGATATTTGAATGTATGCATGACATTATTAGTGTCACTGAATATTGTATGACATTTCTTGTGTCACTGAAGATATTTGTATCTCCCAGAGTGCTGCCAAAAGGAACTTTGCTGTACAACTCAACAGTTTGTACAACTTTTAGCAATCTTTATGTATATTTCTCATCGTCGTCGTTTCAGTTCAAAGAGAGAACATATGAAGCTGGAGAGTACGTTTAGTGCAGATGTGTATTATAAATGTATTTTTAGACAATATATTTCACATTTATGCTAATATATAATGGGTCGTAAATAATATCCAAGAAAACGAGGTACTCATTTTTTTAAATATCCATGATACGTCATATATGCCTTCAACATTATGATCAAGGTTAACTGTCTTCATTTATTGTTTAAAAAAACCCAAAGGCATCAAACGCCATACACAGTTCAATGGCATTAAGGGACATACCAAATATAATGACATAAAATGCTATACAAAACACAATAGTAGCAACGGCCATGCAAAATACGAAGATATCAATGGCCGTACAAATACAATGGCATCAAAGGACACACAAAACAAATATATGATATATGAATTGTACACTGTTTGCATAGAGCAGACATTAAACGCAACACGACGATAATGTAATCCTTTGATGCAGTTCAAGCGTTCTAATTCTTTGCAGTGTGCTCTTCAAACATAATAATAATAATATTATTAGTATGTATGTATGTATGTATGTACGTATGTATGTATGTATGTAGATGTTCTCTTAAGTTTTGACTGATTTGGTCCAACATTGACTGGATTTATAGCAAAGGCTCTCAATGAAAACCTACAACGATGCTTTAAAATATATTGAAACATTAATGTCTGCTATCAATAAATTAACAGTAATTTGATGACGTGATAAACAAAGCAATAAGTGACAGTGCAATTAATCACAAGGAGATTATTTTGATCATCAACGAGTACAATGGGACAACGAGACAAAGCAATGCAATCACGAAATATGTAAACAATAACAGAAGTCAAGACTTCAGAGTCTAACTAAAAAGGCAAACTGAGAATCCGAAGAACACTTTCTTGAGGAAGGAAATAAATTGAAAAAGAAAAGGTGCTCGATAAACTTACAATAATTGATCGCAGAGTGATTCAAGCGAAGAAAGAAATTTTAAAAAAATGAACTCTTGGCTGTTCCTGCTGTACCCGAGGTGTTTTCTGTTTATGGACACAACACATATTATAATAGGCTCTCTTCATGCAAGTTCAGTCTCTTGTACAAATCAGTTTGCACGCTCGAGAATAGATTCTATTGCTTGTTGTTATAATGTTTACGTTAAATTAATGATATATACCCCTGCTGCATTGACAATAAAAGTTCTGATGACGAGACCACTTTGGTCATTAAGAGGTAAAACTGAATAAAAAGGTGAAGCGTTGCATTCAGAAAAATATAAACAAGAAAGGCAAGACACTGAAGAATCGCAATGGACAGACATAGCGGATGTCAGGAAAACGTTTTAGAGTAATGAAAGAAATTGCAACATAAATATATACTATATATACTCATAGTTACGTGTCACAGAGTGACTGCAAAGAAAGGTGCAAATTAAAATGGACAATGTAAAACCTTAGTTGTCTAGGTCTTCACTGTTTCATTTTCTCTACAAAATGACATTTTATATTACAATATGGTCCATGGATGAAAGATAAATGTGTTTTAACAAATCAAGTTCAAAATAGATAGCAAAGGCTAATGGTACTGCGAGAGAAGATATATTTTTCTGATGGTTCTTATAATATTTCTGATGATCTTTAACTGCACCAGTGTATACTATAACTATTGAGTGCTGTTACACTTTGAGATGTACTTGAATAAAGCCAAAGAGTGAATGCTTGCAGATGTGACAACGAAGAAATAATGTTGGATGTTTAAAATATATCTCAAACGTTAAAATAACTGCTACCAACAATTGCAAACTGCATTGAAAAATTGTTTAGGTTTAAGAGCTAGTAAACAATGCATACAGGTCCTGAAGTTTGCCGGCGTTAGAACACATAAAGAATGATACATGTATCTACGTCAGATGGAAAACACCAAATATTACTCTAATGTCTATTAGTTGTGTTTCCTAGAGTCCAAAATTATTGAAAACGTGTTTTAGGGCGACTTTATTACATGGAATGCTAACGGCTATGTTAAACACTAATGGAAATTGTTCTATTTAATATATGTTTTTAACATCCAATAAATAATAGAACTATCTCTAACAGTGCATAATAGAGTCTCTTATTTTGATCATTGAGAAACGCACACGGAGAGATGTAATGATAAATAATTCACACGTCGTCAACTGTCAGAAATAACTTTATTACTAATCTATCAGAACAAAAGACAATCTTAACGTAGCTAATATAAATTTTATAAAAACTACTCAAGGTATTGGATGAAAAGAGTTTGAAAGGAATTAAGACGTTGATGTAACGGGTTGACAGGTTGACAGGTTGACAACAGTGAACTGCTTCTGATGATAGTAGCAATAAAAGTACTAAAACGGTTACAGAAGTATAGAAAATGATGAAAACAGGAAAATGTTCTTTTAGATGCACGTGACTCGTTTGCACGGATCAATAACTGTATCTATAATCCCTTTGAGGAAGTACTGTCCAACCTTTTTGACAACATGGTCCACTGAAAAATGTTTTTCTTGAAGCCGAGGGTCGCAGAAGAAAACTGAAAAGCAACGACTATATAACTGCTCAAAGTCTGGCGGGCCATTTAAAATTAGCCCGTCGGCCGCATGCGGCCCGCGGGCTGCGAGGTGGACGTCACTGCTTTAAGGCAAGACTAGATTACAAGGATCATTACCAATATATGCAGAGAAACGAGCAGATGATAGAGAATGCATAAGTTGCGTTGGCGACTGATATTCGTCTTCAGTACGATACGATTACTTCTGAATCAATTGCACATCCAATTAATGACAGGAGTTCGTGTCTGCGTTCCGCACAGTTCTTCTGTTGTATGTCAGGTTTGTTTTTACACTGCGAATATAAGACGGCGATACATTTAAATTCACAATAAATAATACACATGGATTGTAAATATTGGTAATATAATTTGTAAAGTTTACTGCAGAATCCTCTTCTGGCATTAGAGTGATCAAGTTGTTTACATTATTTCATATTACTTTGTTCTCTCTTACATTATCTGGCGTATTCAAATATATTTAATATCAATACTTCTGTCCATGATATTTATTTATCACTGGTGACATCCACTTTGACAATTTAACATAAGAGTACCCTCAACATTTACTGTACTTTAGGTTTGTTTTTGGGGTTGTTTTTATTCGTTGCATATTTTGAATGTAAGCTGTTAGATAAACATTATATGACATTTTCTATCTCATATCACCAACAAGGATATTTATGAACTCGTGTTTGTGCTCAGCATGTATACACTTTACTCTTTTCTACACGCTGTGTTGTTGGTTTCATATGTGGGGTCGATAATACCAGCTGTACTTGTACAAAACCACGTTTTAAATTTTTTATTTCTATTGATGATCTTCCTAAATATGCTTCAACGTCGATGGGTTTCTGTGCATATTCTTTCTAATTAATCGTGTTTTATAACTTTCAAAACCATATTTGAAACATCATTTAATGAGATATCATATCATTTGTCCAAAGGATGCATATGTTATATGATGATTCTTATTTTTGACTTTGTACAATATATAAGAAATAATTGTAGGTTACTGCATTTGTATGGGAAAATATGAACGAGTTTTCGGAATGAATACTGCACGAAACTGTGAGTGCAGTATATCCTTCCGACAAAACTAGTTCATATTTTCCCATACAAATACAGTAACCTTTTTATTATATGCTCATTTTTTTATTCGACCTAAGGTTTAATTATATAAACAAAATACACTACAAGAAACAAAGTAAATGAATGAATGCCGTATTCCAAACTAAATACACAAGCGCAGATTTGACATTACAAAATGACATCATTATTAATGCGCACATAGCTCCGCCCAGATAATTTTGAACTTAGTCGCGCGGTCGACATAACTTTCGAAAGAAAATGGCGTGTCTAGTTAAAATTGAAATTTGCAGTCATATTGTGAATGAATGCGCGTTGCAACGACTTTTCCATTTGATCTGGAGTGAATATATTTTGGTATTTTGTTTCGATTCGACGAAAGTTTGTGATTTTGAACTGGATTCATCTGTGCAAATTGTACATGAAATACATCGGTTTGAAGTGGCGCGGGAGAAGCGTGTTTACGTCTGCAAATGTGTTTCTGTTTTTGTAATTGAATGTTTGAAATCATAACGTGGGAAAAATATGAAGTCTTTCAATTGCAATTTTCAAAAAGACGCTATGGAATTTAATATGTATTTCAGTTTGAGTGCAGAAAGGAGGATGCAATTGCACTTATCATCGAAATTACAGCACACTTTCGAAATGTGTAATCCAGATTGAAAACATATGATATGGCTCGTGTAATTCGGATTTGCAGAATTAAGAAAAACATTTTGAGGAAATTCAGGATGTAAAACTGTAAGTATATTTTATTTTGCCATTCTTATCTTGTCACTTGTATGTTATTTGTAAGGACATAATCGTCCGTCTTTTATATAATGTAGCTAGCCTAAATCAGTAACATTGTATCAACGCGGAATGTACTAAAACAGCTGGGTTTTTTTTTTTGCAGTCCACGAAAGATATTTTAGTTCATTCAGAAACAAATTTAAATAACCACAACGTAAAGAGCCTCTTACGCAAGTGTATATGATTTGTTTACAAATCAAAATTGCTGGTGTCTGCGTCATTGTTTGTTTACAATAAAAAGTAGTTTCTTTATTCACGTGAATGCTATATGTGTATTGTCGCGCGCGTTTAGTATCGGGGAATATTGAACGATTCGGACAATGTAAAGTTAACGGGGAAAAAAATGAGCATATAATAATATATTAAATTTAACAGATAATACAAAATAATCAAAACCTGAAGCAATTGTTCGTTAGACAAATACTTCTGAATATAGCATTCAGCAAAATGTATTTGCAGCAAGACGATGCTGTATGCACCACCACCATATTTACTCTCATTCGTATAGTACATCAATAAAATTTCCTTTCGTAATGTATTTACTCTAAAATTCCATTCATATTGCACTATATATTATTGTACTTCAGTTATCTAGCAATTGAACGATTTTCAAAATGTTCCAAATTAGTATAGGTCTATTGATCGCCAATTTTGATTTGTAATATTCTCTTTTTCATAAGCGCAAACATGATGCAGACTTCAACTGCTAATACTATGATAGTTGTTTTACAAATGCATGCAAAATACGATACAAGTTTTCATTTGTTATTGCTGTGTTTACTCTTCTAGAATAGGAAATTTACACCTTGGCAAAGGAAGACAGAATAAACAAAAGGAAACAAATACAAATAACGCCAACTTAGTAAACACGTTTAGTGGATGTACACTTAGTCTTAAAATGGTTGATTTATGCAATGTAGAATGATACATTGCTTCCTTACGTCATATCAGCTGTTTTATATTCTCATGCTATAGATCTTGTACATTTATATTACTGATCAAAATAAACGTTTAGGTGATCTAGTGAGTTTTAATTTGGTATTTTAAATATTATCCTACCCCTCCCTTCGATACACAAGAACACAGGTAATGATTGGTATAAGTCTGCAACACATATGTTACGCTCATATAAATACATTTGTTTCTTCAAATTGTAAAATTCTCCTCCCGAAATACAATTAGTTGATATGATACCAAATAGCAAATACATTATTACGTAGAATGCATCTATGTATTGCACCCTTTTCTCACCATTAATATTAATGTTGAACTGAAACATGGACATGACAAACGAAATCCGATTCCGTTTGTTAGCGGATGCAATGAGTGAGACATATCCATACTTCAGAGATAAAAATTATGAATAAGAATTCAAGGAAACATGTGCCACTTCAGGGTTGTATTCAGGCCCAGATCTTCAAAAGATCTATAATATTGTTCTTAAATTTGATATTTACATATTCACTAGACAATTTGGCAAGCACGTATTATTATAATACAATCATGTTTTAAGGAATAGTTCATAAAAGGGCCCTACATATCTAAGAAGGCATTGACATTTTAACACGCTTGAGAAATTCCTCAGCGATCGTGTTGTTTTTCAAAATTCATGGATTCTTATACAGATAATTAAAAATACACTATAGGGTTTCATCATTTACAATCTGATCTCAGATAAATCCAGTTTTGTAAGAAGTATATAAGCAAGATAATCTGATTCACAATATCGAGAAATATGGTGAAACCAGAGCCTATTGTGCTATTTGTTAACGTCTGAATAAATTTACTTACTTTATCCATCAAGCATATTATCGCTTTCGGCGATGCCTCATTTTTATGCTCATTGACTAGGCTGCAACAACTGACCAGGAACAATACAATATTTCATCGTGCTAAAGCAACAATTACAACTTTGGCAACAACGACGACAACAACACCTACAGCAGGAATATGATAAAAATATTACTAACCAGAGGAGAAAAGAAACAGACGACGAAGAAAACACAAAGATAATATAATTTAATGAAGATTCTATCTTTCTCGATTGCCACAATGTACATTGGAACGTACACTTGTATGACATACATGTGTAGTATATCCAAATACAAAGTATTCACTGAAGTATAAAGTGAGCGTATCTTGATATAGTCTACCTTTGGTAATCTGAAGTGCCCATGGATACCTTAACATATTGGTTCAACTTCATTTTTCAGCATTATTAATTTATGGCTGCAGCTCTTGACAGCGTTGGAAATATCAGTCTTTGTCCAACAATATTATATGGGTGCAGCTCTTGATAGCTTACATATCCATTGTGCACATTACTTCCATTTCACCCAAAACTTTGAAGTAGATTATCTATAGTTTTGCATTCTATATGAATATAAATATTTCAATTGTATATGTATTGTTGGGAATGTTACAAAATGAACTATGTTGAATTTAAATCTGTTTAAATAATTATATCAATAACAAGCATGGCAATATTAATCAAAACAACATTAAAAATAAAATGAACACTAGTACTACTGTTATTCTTGGGTGTTTCATCATACCTGCATAGCACATAAAGGCATAATAATAAGTAGAATAAATTGCTATAGTAAAACTTGTATTATTCATGTGCGTCTTGTTTCCTTATGAGAACGTCTTTTTCTAAGAAGGATATTCAATTGTATGCACCTTTAATTACGAACATCACCGAAAACCTATGCTTATTTGTTTTGTTCTTTCTTCCAATAATACATTACCTATATGATCATGCTGTTATAATTACGAGGACTACTCTAGGTATGTAACACGACTAGAAGCAGAGTTCCCAAATCCTGTTGACTAATTCTGAAATGGTGTTTCATTATGATGTCGAATCCTGGTATAAAAGCGATTTTTGATTTGGTGGCTGCGAGTAAGTGTTTTACATTTTTAAAGCAATATCCACTAAACGTAGAGATAGGAACTAACACAACACATATCACCATAAAGAAATAATCAATGATCTACGTATATTGTAGTCCATATTGGGATAAATGAAAACTCTGCAATTGTCAGCATCCTTATATATATTATGTACGTGAAATGGGACAGGAGACAACACTCCATCTGGTCTGACACCATGTTTTAGCTCAAAAGGGTTTACAAATCTTCGTCACACAAATACCAGACTATCTGCGTATTATATTTGTTACATACTAAGTTTCTATATATAGTAGCACCTTACATCAAACAGTTTTACAAACATCAATAAATAGTTAATATTTATAAACGCATCTGCAGTGTCAACAAGACGTAAACAGGGCTTCGGTTATTTAATAATATATTGCTCATATCTTGAAATGCATTTAGACCTGTTTTTTGGTCAAAATACATCTGACTAAATCGAATGATTTTAAAATGAGTACAAGAATGATTAGATTAAGTGATAAAGTTTTATTAAGGTGTACGAGTAATCAGTGCGATACATTGAGAACTCCTTTAATTAGATTTATCAATTGCCCAAGATTGTACTACAAGATACACGTTCGCCACTCAAAAGTGTGTAAAGTAATGCACACATTGCATGGAAGAAACATATGACGTCTTCTGCAAGTGATAACCTGAAAATATAGTGTGCATTTGTACAAATATCCTGTTCTTACTGTATTATCTTATCAAATTAATGGTTTAAGAAAAAATCACAAAAAGTCTACAAGGATACAAAAAAGACAACAAAAATCTCCGTGGAAACATACAATGACTAAACTATTCCAATATAGGAAAATATTCAGTTTTTGAGCTCGACATGCATAAATGTTTAGAACAAAACATGAGCTTGCCGGTAGACAAATCACAAGCAGGAATCGTCTTAAACAAATTAGACGCCATATATAGATGTATTTCTTGTAAGCTATGCATCTATCTTAATCTAATATAATGATTTTATTCTTTATATATTTTGAATGATGCGATCGATTTCTGAGGCCATTTGGAAAGGATGGTTTGCAAAACTAGCAATATGGTATCGATGGTAATATCATCGTTCCTGCTTCAAATCGGAAGGAAGGATAAAACGATTTAGGCCTTGGAGGCAAAGAACATTTAGGCCTATTGGAGCCTAATAATATTTAGGCCTATTGGAGGCAGATAATATTTAGGACTATTGGAGTCTAATACCTTTTGTGCCAATTGGAGGCTAATAACATCCAAGTCTATTGGAAACTAATAACATTTATTCATACTGGAGGCTAATAACTTGTAGGCCTAATGAACGCTAATAACATTTAGAGCTATTGGATGCTAATAACAAATAGGCCAATTTGATGCTACTGACATTTAAGCCTTATGGGAGCTAAGACATTAAGGACTATTGGAGGCCAATAACCTTTAGGCCTATTTGTGGTTAATAACATTTATGCCTACTGGAGGCTAATAACATTTAGGCCTATTAGAGGCGATATACCTTGTTTAGAGGACTGCACGCTGCGTACATTTCCTCTTTATGTGCTAAAACGTTTCTTCCTCAAAGTCTTGCAAGCTTCAGCTCTAAATTCGTGAGTAATTATTTATATTTTCAAATAATATACATGTTAAATGATTTGAAACATTGTTCTCAAGCCAGAGGGGGTAGGTAGGATTTTAAGCGAGTAGTAGATAGTATGCAGGTATCAAATATTTTATGTCATCAGTATTTCCCTGTGCTTGTACGAAGACCTTGGTGTCCTCTTGTTTGCTGTTCCAGCATATCCCAAGGTTGGTAGCGCACAGTCTCCTCACCGTTGGAAGAACTTCCATATAGTTTGAAATCCAGAGAGGAGCTGGTTAAATATCCATTACTATCTTCGCCAGGGAGTGACACGTTTGGGTGATTAAGTCCTTGTTGTAAGGATCCAGCTACTGATGGTTTAAGGTAGTCATCACTGACGATCTGCGATGGTCTTTTGCCACGGACGGTATTCTGCTTGTAAGGGTCATTGTTTGAAAGTTTTTCGTACTCTAACTGCGCTTCAGAAAGCTCCAAATAAGGCGGCGTTTGGGTATAAGCTCCTTCGTACGACGATGTTGAATCATTAATGTAGTCATATATTTCTGTCTCTTGTTTTTTGAACTCGTCCATTCGTGGTGGTGGCATTGGTGATCGCAACCTGTTTACTACTCGAAGCTGTGGTTTAGCCCTACAAAACATTATATATGGGATATAGTTTTGTGTTTCATAATCACGTTTTCTATCAAATACTAATATAAACAGGAACACTATAATGAAGTTATATTCAAAACAAAAGCTAATTGTAGTGAACATACTGGTGACATCTTCTATCTGGAAATATATTTAGGGGATTAGTCTCGTATCGGTTTTCTACATGGCAAGCTGTAGTAACAGCATTGTATTAAAAGTCATAAATTATGCTTGTTACCGTTTTGTAGACAAGAAAGTTTATTAGAAAGTTTGTAATTTTCTATATTTTCAATATTTAAACTTGAAACAATCAGAGACAAACCATACCTTTTGCGTCGGAGATACAGAACCAGTACAATAACTACAGTGACTACCAAAAGGAACCCGCCTCCTCCAACAACGCCTCCTATGATGGTGTAAGAAACTGGACCTGAATTTGCACATGAAAAGAAGGCGTGACAATTATCAAAAAAGGCTATTCAAGGAATCAAAATAAGACTTGCTCGTTTTGTAATTAACTTAGATGATGTCGTCAGTTATAATAAGCAATTTATGTCACCATAGAGCTTTCATATATATACATACATACATATATATATATATATATATATATATATATATATATATATATATATATATATATATATATATATATATGTCTAGGTTGATGTTCGCAAAGGCACTAGCTCGGTTGATCTGTGCATGATATAGTCTATAATGTGTTTAGTAAGGACATGGAAACAGTTTAACCAACAAAGCAAGCAGTCAATTAAAGCAGGATTCGAATCGGTGCCGCGCGTAACGGCACCTATTGGACATTTTCCATGTACCGACGCTCTGATACACTTTGCAATCCCTAAACAAAAGAAGAGTTTGTTCATGTGTGGCCGGTGGTACATGGTGCTAATCCAAATTTCAACTTAGGATTTTCAGCACGTCGATCAATGCTGAGAGATAGAAGTAGAACATTTTCACGTGCAATTCCACTGTCCCACATCTTTGGATTTGGCAGAAATATCAGAAAAGGCATTTCCGGAGCCAAGCATACATTAGTACATGTAAGAAAGGCTACTAACGATGATGCAATCTGGCAACCTGATGGTGCTGCTGGTGATGTTGGTAAATTAATACTGACAAAACGTTCACTGTGGATGCCAATAATGATTCCATCGCTTACTGAAGAACAACACTCTCTTTTATGGACTCAGGTGGTAAATCAACATTATCATGGTTGACGCTGACCACAGTGTTCAAAGTACCTCTAATGGTTTATTCACATGGCAGATAGCATCACAACAAGGTGATTCTGCACCACGACATATATTTGTTGCTTTCCAAAATACTGAACAAATAAATTCACACAGTATAATGATATTTGACAAGCTTGGTGTTACTGAAGTTTCACTGAGAATAAATGAACATCAAGAACCATACGAAGATATATTACTAAATTGTGAGAATAATCATGTAGCACGTGCATATCATCGTTTGATGACATTCATGGGACGTGATCAAAATATTGATTCTGGTCTACAAAGATCACAACTAGATTTTACAACGCTTTATCCGATCTATTACATTTCACTGGAACATCTTAATTTAATTAAACAAGCGTTGATAGCCGCTGAAGCACCAGCTGTTGCAAAATCAGCTGCACTTGGTGCTGTTGGAACTGCCGCTGGGATGGCACTAAAGAAAACAATAGGTCACGGAATAAACACCTCCAAAGTAAGGGAAAGGTTCTAAGACTACCAGGTGGTACGGGAAAGGTCAAAATTTGATGCGGTAAATAATACTCAAAATAATGAAAATCAATCAGACTTCATAATTTGTTGGTGTAAGTGGTACTAAAAATAATAAAAATCTCATCGAAAACAAAAAAATAAACAAATATATTATAATAATTTATTTCATGACTTTATCAAAGAACAAAAAAAAATAATCTGAATCAGAATAAATATTACACGTGTTATTATTCGTTGTTGACACTTTTACTTTCACAATCACTAGTGACAACGCTTTCATTTTTACAATGAATCGTCTCACGATCTCACATTATCTTTCTCAACTGCCTTAGACGCATATTCACAATCCTTCTTATTTCGTATTCGTGAGATAATTCTGATCTAATGTTTTCAATCGAGAGAAACGAAATTTTCAACTTCTGTATATTTGACTGTCGCCAGGGATTGTAACATAGAATGTTGAATCAGCTTAATGAATCTGCATTCTGCTGGTGATGTATATCTATCTACAAATTCTCATTGTCGTGATGATTCAAAATCACAATTAATTCTTTCGAGATTAAGTTTATCATTAATTTATTTACGTCATGATGCAATTTTTAATTGCAGAAATAATGGCATAAATATTTTCGTAATTTATTATAAAATAAATATTTATTTAAATGTATTTCTAAACAACAAATAAACAATAGAAATGATGAGCAGTTACCATTCCATGGAGTCCCTTCATTTGCCTTTTGCTTTTCCATAGGGTCTTTTTGTGAGACCATTCTTATGGGCGCCCCACGAGCTTTTTGGCTGCCATTTTTTCTGAATGTTCTTTTGTGGGGTACCCTTCATAAATATTGACAGATCACAGCGCTCTGCTGTTTATTTTTGGAGGCTCCATAAATTCTTGCATAGACAACCCCCAGCGCATCCCTAACCGAAACGAAATATTAGAGATTCTTTGGGTTGTCTAGGCCTTTGAATTTCACACGCACCAAACCCCGGGGAGAGTGCAAAACACACTCACCACGTTATTTGACGTGGTGAGGGGTGTACATGAAATCCCTTTTTGGCTGAAGCCCCGTCTTATAAAATGAAAAAGTGAGAAATAACACTGTACCACGAACCCATCCTTGCCAATATATGCTTAAGAAATTATTATGAAGTTACCTACGGGCAATTCCTACAAATGGTCATTATACTGAGTAAATCATAATTGTTATAAACTACACCGTGGATTTATTTCCATGTCCTAACACACCACATAAAATAATAGCACATATATTTCTGCCGAGTTAAAATACATGTAAGTCTGTATATAGCTATCTTACCTAGAGATCTAAAAAATAACTGAGCTGCATTTCATAAGCTGGCGTGACTTACTGTTGTACTGAATTTATAAGGGATGAAGTCAAAAGGTCTAAATATCCTTTTGCGAATCCGCACTGTTTCAAATTACGCTATTACACTTACACATAGGTAGTTAAATTACTGAACATAACAATTACGATGACAAAAATAAATAAATAATCGCGTTATTCACACAACATTGCGACTTAAGCAGCAAGGTAACTACTTAGTAACTCTGAGAGAGCTTTGCTTGACAAAGTTATCTCCCTTCACAATTCTTGCTATGTGTAATACTGAAATATTATTTTTTGTTTGTATTTCCTTGAAAATGCTGTGTTCGTTATATTATTTGCGACAAAGTAAATTGAAAGCCTGCAAATATCAAAATATTTTCCAGATTCATATGTCAATGAAAATGTTATTTCTTCGCCTATCTCTTCATTTGTGGATACAGCTGCTCTAGCGCTCTTATTATTACAGCCCGTATTTCCAAATTCGTTTTTTTTTGACTCTGTGTAATAGCTTATAAATAACCCAAGGAATTATCTTTCAGATCTGAATTAATATAATCGATCACGGAATTTTTTCAATTAGTCCATGAAAACATTCATAAATAAATTTATAACAAAGATAATGTTTATACACCTGGTATTGTATATGAGATTACCAGTATTAATGGCATTACCGATTGTTCTTTTAGTCGACAGTTCCTGATTCGAAATGCTTCACAATTTTTGATGACGGATGTTTCACAAATTAATTTTGTTCCATTTACATATAATAATATTGTATGTTTAAATAATTATTTTGAAAATCTGGCGAGAAGGTCTTCGGCGTTTTTTTTAATAACTTTGTTCTGCCAGCGATAATGTTTTAAAATCATAATATCGTTTCAACCGTCTGTATTTTTTACCACCACATTGGGCACACAACTGCATTATAACCCCAACACCACACTTCAAACATGGTTTTGGTCCTAGACTCCCTCTTCACACGCTTTGTAGGTGAAATCCACAGAATTCATTTACGCAAGACCGATTACAAAGAACTGAAGAACCGATCGTTAAACATTTACAGTTATTCTTTGCTTGAAACATTAGTTTCTGCTCATTTTATTTTAAATATATGTTTGTCTTAATTATGATATGGGGGAGTTTGAGAGATTATCTACAATCGAACCTTCGAAAGTTATCTTCGATGTGGACAGAAGAACCCCTGACTTGCGGAGGCGAGAACTGGCTGATCAGTCAAAAACTCGGATTAAAAGAATTCATGACGCCAGGAACGAATTTGGCGGTGATGGTGCATCTCATGTACGGTCAACATTAAGATTCATGCACAACACCGAAGGTGTTATCGATGCTGCAATGAATGAACAACGAGCGGCGACGTTTATTACTTTTCAAGACAATCAAATATATTATTTTAGAGTAAAATTTATTGCGGAACTAGACGATATTTGGATTATCCGTGACAAACGTGACCCTGTTCGATTGCACCATGGCGTTGGAAATGCTATTGGAAATATTGTTACGTTAAATAAAAATTCCACACCAGGAATGTTGACTGATATTGACAAAATATATTATGGATGAGCGTATCCGGTGACTGCAGGTTTTTTGCAAATTATCCGCTAGCGTTGATGATCTCAAACCAATGACATTTTCGACGCTAAATTGTGTATCCGAGCGAATTACAGAACATTTCACAAACACGATACGTGGAAACGGTTCAACAGATCTAAGATGTAAAAATAATAAATGAGTGGGCATAAACAGTTAAATATATCTTTGCGTCTATCAAAGATGTTGCTAAACTGGGAATGAAACTAAAATTTCCAATAGTGATAAAAACAATAACCGAAGAGATTTTGTACGAATCGAAATATAAATATAAAACGAAAGGAGCTCCGATAAATATTGTTGATTATAATGCGCATGCGTGGACTTCGGCTTCGACAATGTTTCCACGAAATCGAACTGTTAAGTTCTATAACGGTGATATATTTGATTTTATCAGAAATATCAGTAAAGTAAAAGCCATATTGTATCAGTGTTTCTGTTTCAAAGTTCCATGATGGGAATTATAATTAATTTGTACGGCCCAATGGAGATATTTATAGTACAGAATCTTTCCACGAAGGTATGAAAAATGTTGCGTTGAAATATATCCTTTACGATGCTGAACAATTACTGAGCAACCGTTTTACCATTCCGTCAGCTGCTGCTCAGTTTGGTCAGAAGGAAAATTCATGGCAACTAAGACGGTTGGAATTTGTCGAAGAAATACAATGCAGTTGTGTGGAATATGGACACGGCGTATTGTGGACTACCGGATACGATTATAAGGATGTTATCTCGGTTGATATGTTTGCCTGTTATCCTGGAAGTTTTCTTTGAATGGGAGCATGTTCTAAATACTTAAAGAGATTTAGACATCCAACACACGAGATGACCAGAGTTATACAGGACTTCTAGAACAACTACATATCGGCGCTGATGCATCATGAGGCGAATAGAGAATAAAGCAAGAAAAAATAATTAGTTATTATGAATCTGCTGACGTTGAAATCAAGAATATTTAGTATAAAAATAATCAAATATCAAAAGTGTCATCTGCATCATCGGTTTATGATCCTTTGATCAGACATAAGACTGTTTATCTTAATGGACCTGGAGGTTCTGGTAAAATAACACGTGTGATCGAATTATTTCGTGGACTTGATAAAATTGTGTTAACTCCTAGACATAGACTCGCCAGAGAAATGAACGAACGTGGAGTTAAATTTCATATTTATCACAGTTTTTTCCGATGGAATGGAGATACAAGGACTTCTGAACGAATGGGTGAAAAATGTGTTCCAAAGATTATTATTTGGGATGAAATGTGTACAGTGTCGCTGGAGACATTAAAACTATTTCTTGATTGGTTGCTGACAAAAAATACCGCTGTGATAATGTGTGGTGATCATGGTCAACCGCCACCTTTTGTTGGATTGTCTCAATATGAGCGGCTAAAAAAGTTCGTTGATTGTTATGAGGAAATAACTGATGATCATTGAGCGCTTGAACCAGAATTAAGAGAGTTTAAAAAATTATTCAGACTACAACCAAATAAAGTTAAGTGTGAAGTAATGCGTGATATAATTTCAGAAACTCAAATGCATAATTTTAGAAATATGTGGAGAAAAGATGTTTTGATAGTTGCAAGTAGAAAGATAGTTCGTGATACACTTCAACAATGACTATTTCTGTTACATAAAGTAAAGTTTTCAAATCTACCTGTACGATTGTGTTATCGCCCAGCAGATACTCAACGGCAAAATATCGACGTTTTAAATTCCAGGTTGCGGTAGTAAACAAAATGTTGTGTTAGATGATATTGTTTTAGTTCCTGTCAATGTTGTTGAGAGCGCGTTAACAATGGACAAAACTCCATGGACGCTAGGATATTCTATAACGATTCTTTCGTCACAAGTATTAACTATTTCGGATACTAATATTTGGATTGTTGATGATCGTATTGAATGATCACATTTAGCTTATCTCGCAGTATCTCGAGTCAGAAGAATATGTCAGCTGCTGAGGGTTATCATAGACCACAGAAAATAATAATCAAACTGCTAGCAATGGCGATGATGTAGTAAGATCAAAATGAATTAGTTATAAGGCGTGTGACAAAAAATAAGCGCGACTTTGATCTTGAAGCTGAATTTATCATGATATTTAAACAACAACGGAATAATCAGTGTGGTAGCTGTTACATAGTAATATTGTGGCAATATTCAAATAATAATCCAAGACAGTTTACCGTATATGGAAGTAATAGTAGTCTTGGTCACACACACACGAAAATGTGATGCTGACCTGTCTTGAATGTAATCAACATCGAGGCGGCAGTTCACAAAGGTGAACGCGGTGGTAATTGTGTGTCTTCAGGAATTACTTGTAATTGTTCACGTACAAATCCATGTTGAGGAGCAGTTGAATCTGGTCTGTAGATTGCAGGTCTACCAGTAGATCTCACCACGCTAGAAATTTTATGTGTCGTTACACACTAAATAGGATCAGTTGCTATTTTTTTTACCACCTTCAAGTTAGCCCTGATTCATATAAATATCTTTCAGTCACATTACATAGTACTGATTGTTTTGTGAAGGAGTCATGTATTTGTATTGGTATATGTTTTTTTTGTGATGATATTAATGGGTTTCATAGAAATTGCACGAGTAATTTCATTATTTAACGCAGATGTTACACTTGGTAGTCTTGCAACCCATTCGCGAGATCTCATATCTTTCTGAACTTTGTTCAGGGATATTTCCTGCGCATACTGATATCGAAATAACCGTTCAGCAGGTGTTCTATTAAATCGCTTAACGATTGCCTGATCACGATGAATTGCATTATGTGCTTGTCTGATTTTGACGTTATGTTTTTCATCAGAGATGATACTACATCAAGAAATTCCTTGCCAGGATCAACCTGTAGCAACTGTGGCCATCGTAGGCTACCTTGTGGTCCGGATCCTCGTTGATAAATTCGTTCAAAAGCAGATGCAACTTCAGTTGCTGTCTTAGTTGCTAGTGGTTCTGCTTCTTTATATCTACTTGCAACGTCAACGACAGTTAGCTCGTATTTGTATGTGTGTGATTGACGTCTACGTGTTTTAAAAGTGTCATGTGGTAAGAAGAAATTATTTGCTTGATGAACCTCATTGGGACCGCTGACATCAAAATGTGATGTGATCTGATTTTGATTTTTTAACGTAGCTTTAACAATTTTTCAGTCATATCGCTACGATGTCTGCAGTGTGGCGGTTTATAACGATGTCTAGCATTGGGGCATCATGCCGCAGACATGTAGCATGATGTCCCACCCAGTCACCCGGCCGACCAGTCCTAACACTAACCTCTTAATGCTGAACGCCAAGCGAGGCAGCTGTTAGTACCATTTTTGTAAGTCTTTAGTATGACTCGGCCGGGGATCGAACCCACGACCTCTCGCATCCCAGGCGGACGCTCTAACCGCTAGGCAACCGGAGCGGTTGACATCAAAATGTGCATAGTGAATTTGTTTTGGTGGTCTTAGCTAAATTTGCTTTATTGCCTGTCTTGGTAACCAAGTTTCAACAACAGAATGTGTGACATTTTCTGCATCAGCGAGTATACTAATCGCTGCTCTACCCCTCCAATTTCCCCTTGTGCTATAATATATCGATTCCACTATAATAATAATAATCGGTGATTAATTATCGGCCCCTAATACTAGTTTACCTTTCATCACGGATTTTACTAGGAAGTTAGCAACTATTTCTCTGAGAGATTTATTTTTTAAGGAATTTAACGAGTGAATCAACTTGACATCTGCATTATGTCGTTGTAAATCCTTATTGTTATACGCTACATCCTGAACGTGACATGCTTGATCAATCGCATTTATTGGATACTCTTCAGGTCTTGGTTGATCTTTCTAGTCAAGTTTGATATCATGTCGGGTTCAAGGACCGCAATAATTATATCCAAGAAGATGGTTTTCTCCTGGGTATTTATCCCGTGGAGCTCCTGGTAATTTTTCTAATGGAGCAGCGATATCACCACCTGTTTTCCTTGACTTGTCAAGGGAGAAAAATTTGTGTTTTTTGAACCATATTTCACACACATGCCTGTAAGTGCGCGGTTTTTATTTTTTGTTATTATTGTTGTTAATTCACTGGTGGGGGTGGATGCTCTGCATCGAACACAATATAATCCATATTATTTATTATATTTGTACAACATCGATGTCATTGATTTCTCAGCGTTACGAAAGATAGAGCCTGTCAAGTATCACCCAGCGCTACCAAATTCTATCAGAGCAATTATCATAGGTCCATCTGGGTCTGGTAATAGGCAATTGTTGCTTAATTTCATAATGAGATGGCACAAGTGGGATAAATTATATTTAGTGGCACCATCTGTAGATGATCAGAGATGCTACGATGTACTTACAGATTTTAATAAAAACGCGAAATTCTTGGACGAGGATGGTAATGATATTATTGATTTTATCATTGATATTGATGAAGCCCCATCTGTGGACGACCTCGATTGATTTATTAGTAATCTCGTAGCATGCGATGATGGGATGCTTGACAAACAATCAAATCCAGCTCGAATATTTTCTCTATGCAGGCATAAAAATACAGACGTGATTTATGTCACTCATCGATATACACAAATACCTACGGTGATCAGAGATAAGTGTACTATTTTAGTTGTGTTGAATGGAGTCGATACACATACTCTGCGAAATATTCATCAGACTTGGTGGTCAGGGGATATGGATATGACTAAGTTCACAACTTCTTTTCACCTGCGCAACCTACCCCACACGGATTATCACGATAAATTGACATGATCCTCGGTCGCGATATTCGTGTAGGTCTTGCTGAAATGTTTGGTTTAGAAACAAGCAGCAGGGAGGGTGACGACCAACAATGAGTGTCCGGAAGGGTAAACACGAGCGGCAAAGATAAAGTAACAAAATGATCTAACAATTACAGAAAATCTCGGTCCGTTAGAGGCTTCATTTTGACTTAATTGACCTTGTATTTTCATTTTCGTAGGAAGCTTTATTTTCGTGAATACACCCTTCTAAAATGGGCTGTTCACCCTCCCTGCTGCTTGTTTACATGTACTGAAGGAACATGAATAGTCCTCCTTTTTAATAACAGAATTGCTGCATATCATTGTAGAAATACATGTAAAATATTTTGTACTTTCTCTATCCATATTTGTTCAACTGATAACTATTTCCGTTATCAGCCTTGTTTTTTGTATGCCATATAAGGACATTGCTACCTTATTTGGAAAACATATAGAGGTCGCTATAGTATGAATCAAATAATGTATAGTAGAATATTCAAATATGTTATAGCAAGCCTTATTCTGGAACGCACGTTACCGTGAGAATTTCGTGTTATCTTTTCGATTGGACAAAATACAGTTAGCTTAAAAACAATAATTTACCTGATATATACTTATTAACTGTATAATTAGTAGAAACAAATTAAAAAATATAACTCTACTTAGTACATTTTAAATACAGCTATCTTCTTGTCCTTGGCAATAGTTGTATTTTCTCCATTGTAAGGCGTAAAATCAAATTGTAGCTGATCAGACAATAAACACTGAAGTATTTACCTCATTATCAGCAGGCGAATGTTCCTCTCCTTAAACGGTACCGTTATCAATCGCCACCTTGATGCTACCACTTTCAACAAATCGATGTTTTTCGAACATCAATTCGTTTGTTTCCGAAGTGGTAATACTTCAAATGAACATAGCTAAAATGAACCCACACCAAAAGAGGCGACGTAGACCATAGGATGTCAAATGTAAGGTGTTTACTGTTTCGTTAGGAATAAACATTTACAGCAAGATATAGATGACTGAACATTGAATTTTAAATTACGTCTTTCGGTGAACATCTTCTGTCAGAAAAACAAACTTCACAATGTAAGCGTAAATAGGACTGGTGGGAAGTAGATATAGAGTGTTGGGGTACAATGGTCGTTACAAATGAAAATACAATTATCGGCAATCGATGTATGGTAGGGGGATCGAGATATGTAACAATATAATTGACCGATATTCTTAATATCATTTGTAACGAGCATCTGTGGTACAGTCTAGTCCTATATTGCAAGACGCCGAACCTGATATTCATGACAGTGACGGGTCGACCAGTCCCTATCATAGATATCAAAGTGGAGTTCTTGCAGTGAAGGGCTACGAGTATTACCACCTTTAACATCAGATTTGCAAGCTTATCAAGGGGTGGGGGTATTGCAACTCATACTGGTAACTCATTAATTTAAGCCCATGATAGTAAATATCATATCTTATAAAAGTTTTCCCACCAGCTTAAAATCCATGTACCGATCTCCACCTTCCTATATATATATATATATACATATATATATATATATATATATATATATATATATATATATATATATATATATATATATATATATATATATATATGTGTGTGTGTGTGTGTGTGTGTGTGTGTGTGTGTGTGTGTGTATTTTTATTCATGTCTGTAAATTGTAGTGGTTTTCCTTAGCTGAATTTGTTAAAGAGCTTTCAATTGCATAGGATCTGTAAATTAATGCTTACCTACATGTTACTAATATTAGAAGTGTTAGTAAATATGTTTACGAGATTCGACCATTTTGCCGTTGGACAGCTTGATCAGGCAGTATCTTAGAATAATTAAATTAATTCATATTGGATGAGTTAGTTCACGTTAATGATATTTTGAAATATTAAATTTAGTAGTACGATCTGTCACGTGGGGAATATTGCGAATCTTTGTCGTAATAGGCATCGAAAGTATATATACGGAGAGAAGGGAGCGATCTAATTAACTCCTGTTTTGGAGTCATTCTTATTTATTGTGTTCCTGTTGTAACATCAAAGTCCGCAGACATGTTTTATGTTGTACTTATATATTATTTGCGACGGAAAACATTGGTTTGGAATTTTCATTGGAAATATGAAGTGTTCCTGTTCTGGACTATAATATTGTTCTGGAACTATTGTGAACTATTCAATGGAGTTCTGAGCAATGCCATTTTGACAACGTTACGACTCTTGGATGACCTGTACATTTACGGTTTTGAAGTTTAAACGGAATTTTACATACCTTTGGACTCTAACTTTTTTAGGATGATTTTTATATTCACTTCAAAAGAATGTAAGTTCCTCTCATATTTTTAATTATAACTTTGATAATTAAAGTATTTGTTAAATTTTACAAAACTTGTTGGTTTTGCTTCTTTCTGTTACTTTTTCATGAAACCTTTATACAGGCCATCCATGGAATCCCAAGGACCCGAGTTCCCTCTTGTCAAAGAATTGATATGCTTTTTTATTGGTTTATGATTGCATACATGAAAATATTTGGTACATCTTACAATAGTATATTTTAAAAATAATTGTCAACTGTCTTTGCTCCAGTTTCACTATAACCCAATAGCACATACCATGTCCCATTTCTCAAAATCGAATTCTTGTAATAAGATAATTTTTCTGCTAAGATTTTAATAACAGATGGGGAAGATTTTGGACGAGAGACAAATGCAAGAAAAAGAGAAGAGATATTTGTTGGGTTAGAGAATGTGCTGCTCATAGGAACAGCATAGAAAAATGATGCTCTGAATATTATTGAAAGAAGCTGAATGTTTGAATGTCGGTATGACTATTGAACTTCGCTGGTTCTTTGCAATGTAGAATTATCGTAGAGAGACAAAATAAAGTGAAACGAAACTTGTTATACTGGATAAAGTGTTTACTGCATGCATATCAGTATCTAAAAACATTGCCTTTTCTCATTAATGGTTGCATCATTTAGTGAGGAAACTATTACACATTGAAAGCTCGAAATGCAGTAAAATAATAGTTGCATCATTTACCGAGGAAACTATGATACATTGAAAGCTCGAAATGCAGTAACTTTGTTTGTTCTGTTCAATATGACAAAAATCAATTAACACCAGAACAAAGTGCAGATGAAATTCGCCTATATTGATAGTCATTTATTTATTTTTTGTACAATATTGCTATTGGTGGAAATACACGTGACCGATACACGATAAACCACTACCAGTCTTCGAAATTATATTTAGAGGAATTTTTTTTTTCGACTTAATCAATTGTTGGAATTACAGTGCTGAGTATAGTTTAAATGAAATGTAATAATAACTGTCACAGAAAATCTGAATTCATTATATGACATATGATTTACCGTGTATTTGTTTAAATAATTTTGGGATTATAACATAGTTCGCCTTTTGTAATGTTTATATATCAGCACATTACTGACTATAATTCTGAATACCTCTGGAACACATTCGGATTCCTCAACAATTTTGGAATTAATATAACATTATGGACTTTAGGATTTCATTCCCAATATCTACGTTATTTGTACTTTATCACTTTGTGTTTTAAGGAAATAAATTATATTTTGAATTATCTTTGAATTACCTTGTCGATTCTGCTCTTTCTTGATATTTATTTTAAAATCATGGAGCCGTAACATTTTAAATGCTTGAAAGTCAGATGGAGAATAGTTTTGTTTTCTTTAACAAAAAGCTGTTTATAAAGCACTTTTGACTCGAGATTTGACTCTAGGAAATATAATACAGAGAATTCACTATTTCCAAAAAGACTGTCTATCTTAAATATAGAGTTAACCCTACAAACGTTACAGTTGATCGTTAATATCAATTTACACCTAAAACATTAAAGTTTGTCCAATTTAGATTGATTGCTTGGCTTCCTCGATCAACTATTATGCATCTACACTTCTGTACAGATACTTAATTTGTTCTGCTGTGTATCAGTTTCATTTGACAGAACTTGTTTACTTTCTTTATTTCTATAAAGATATGCCAGTATTATTATTTTTGCATTTACATTTCTGTAGGAAATCATATCAGGTAAGTGTAACGAGAACAAGGACATTGCTTTTGGGGGTACTAGAAAATCAGCCATCTTTCATAATTGACAGAAATTGACCAACAAAGGAAGGCAGTTGGATGTCACCCCAAACCACTAATAAACAATTTAGACTGGTATGTCTACACTAGATGCAGACACGTGCCGATGGAAAGGGGAATGAAACTCTAAGGGATGTAAATGGAATAATACATGTCCACATTTCGAAAAAGAACTGCACTTACAAATTACTTGCTAACATCGTCCGCACTTAAATCTATTTAAGCTATATCAACCAGTGTACTTTAGATTTATCGTTCCTATAACATGAATATGTGCTACCATCATTTGCACCTAGATACATTCTTACCGCATCCTGAAAAGGTGCAAATGTAAATCTACTTTACACACTGTCAACATACCAGCCATATAACATCTAATCCTTTTAAATCCATCCACAAAATGCACAAATCCAGTTTTTCTCAATTTTGGTAACATACAACTTGTTTTCATGCTATGCATCAATATACCCTTTATAACAACATATTGTATATTTTTTTATATAAATTACAACTTGTATCTTAAAAGAAAACTATTTAAGTACTAAAACAGCAATGCTAACATGAGAACAGAGAGGAAAATCAACTATTTACCATCAGGCTATGTTGCTTCGTAAAACACTATCTTTAACAAAAAATATAAAGTTCAGCGTGAATGAAATCTATTTCTTTTGTTCTTGCCACAATACAGTTATGATTTCTTAGCTTTGAACTAATTAATCTATTGGTTGATTTTTCTGTCCAATACGTCAATGAGTACTTCAAAATTCCAATACAAATTAAAAGTGATTGCTCTCAAATAATTCCTGATTACAACAGTAAATGATTCCACATGACTGAATTTAAGACATGAATGAATAATTGTTTACCTCAATCTATATATGCTAATTTCACTAAATCACATAAAAAATAGAATGCACATGATATGAGTCATTCGAAATGATAAAGTTTTACTAATTCGTAAACAAGACTAGGCCCTAAATTTAAATTCAGATAAACATCCTTAAAAATGACAAATGTCTCTCTCTTTCTTATCTTCATCATCGATTTGTCTATGATCCTCTTGAGCATGATTTTGTCTCACTGGAATGTATGCATACCCCTTTCTTTCGTAGGAGGACATGCAGTCCAATGTCCACTTGTTTAATGTTCTGTAGTATCTGTCAAAATAGCAAGTATGTATTTCAATAGCAATGTCTTTTGGGTATTCAAAGAGCGTGAACATGTTTATAATTTTATTAAAAGCAAGCAGAAATCTTAAGAACAATAACAATCTTTGGTAAGATTACGCTATATTCCAGTTGATTGCAGAAAGAAGACATTTCATCCATACACTTTTACAATTGATAAAATGATCAATATTTTCAAAATGGAAACATGAGTATCAATATACATGTATATATGTAAATCTTGATGATTGTTCTAGCAGTGGTTGCAGACGAGTAGTGAATGGCAGACGCAATGTCCATGTATCAGATTTGTATACGATGTTGTTGTTGATTGACTTTTAACAACACACTCAACACATAATTGGCTACATCATGCAGATGATATTGGAACTGAGTGCCTTTCTCATGTACACTGAGGATGATGATTTGGCCTTGTCAGAGTGGGCATTGAACCTAAAATGTTTGGTTTGCAAGCTTTCAACAGTGCCAACTGAGCTACTGTGTCTTTCAGTGAATATGTAGCGTACCGAACAAATTCCAGTAGACCGAATATACCTGCCTCATGACTTAAAACTCGATAATGAAGTAGTTGTCTGATCATTGAAAAGTAAAGTGGATATTGCTCTTTATGATAGACAACTTTCATGGACTCTTTCCAAACCTACATCTAAGAAGTCTGAACTAAGGAATGTTTCATTAATAGTTGGTCATTGTTTATCCTTGGTTGCCTTGCATTCACACTTGGCATATTGATAAGAAGTTGTATAACCATAACAGTATATAGTGTTAAAAAATCTGACTTACAAGTAACATGATACTCTGGGCTATAACCAACATTCGATAATAAATTTGAAATATGAAAGTATTACTCACACAATTCTCCGTCATTGTGCAGAGGAAGAGGCAAGTTGACATGCATGTTGTTAACGGCAACCAAGATATTGCAGATTCTTTATGGAGGTAGTGAGTGCAAAACGTTTGGTACAGTGATAACAGTCTGTGGAACACTTCTATCTCGGTTGTATTCCTATAATATGAAATAAGACATATATTTAAAATAAAGATATATTCATTCTAATTTATTAGGATTTAATAGAAATGAAAAGAAAACAAACCACCTTAGAAAACTATTAAAACTCATATTGCCTATGTACCAAGAAACCAAAGTACCTAACAAATGGTTATACAGCTATCTGGTTATCGACTAAAAAAATCCAAATTAAACAAGACCAATCAATCATGTACATAGAGAACATCTTTATAATAGTTTAATCTAGCAAGTAGTCTATTATGTATAATTCCTGTAATTCGAAACTATTACAGATGAATGTGGCATAAAATAAACATATTCATAGAGTACGATTTATGAGACCAGTGTTACAGCGTGGGCATGACAAACGTTTACGAGATATGTACTAAAATGAATATTCTGTACATAAAATTTCATACAACTTGTACTTATTTCTCAGATTCGTGTCACGGATAATGCTATTAAGTGCCCCGAATAGTCCTCAACCATTTCTAGTCAGGATTCTCTTTGAGTCTGTAATGTCAACACTTAAATGGTCACCCTCAATCAGGCAGGCTCCACAGGTGTTTGATGCACACAAGGAATATCAGCTGAACCCACATATTATATTGTACAAGATAGGGAATACCGAGTGTAATGGAAATGCTATACAACGTATTACACGTAGAGTTACCTAATTAGGACTTGTATCTTCAAAAGTTTTAAAATGAAAAAAGTAAATAGTATGACCATTTGCCAAGAATGTTGTCAGTGCAAAAGTTCGATTCATATACTTAGAAATCTGGGTTGAAATAGCATCAATCTTAAAATCCCTGCGCCCTGACACAGCAAATTATATAATGTCTATATCAGTGGTTCCTAACATGTTGGCCGCTGATCTCGTGTTTATTCAAAAGGTCTGCATATTCATATATCTTCGCAGGCATAAAAAGTTAAACCAATAATATGTGGGAGTCCGCGAAATGTTTGAAGTTAACATGGGGTCTTCATACGCGAGTAAGGCTAGGAACCAATGGTTTATATAATCATAAATTCATGGGATATTTTCGCATTTCTCACCCTAGATGTGCTCAAAAACGACGTCAAACCAACCGCAACCAGCTAAATTCCTCAAAGGTTCTCATGTTATAAGTGTTTTTGAAAATTTTTATTTTCATTAGTAGTGGCAGTTTAGTATTAGTACTAGTCGTATATTAAGATGAAACCAAATTAGTATATAAATTGACCATTTCAAAATTATGTAGAAAATGTTTGTTATTTATTTTTGCACACGGCCTGCTCTATAACAGAGCATAAAGGTTTTAAAAAAGTGCTACCCTAGCAATAGCGTACCATGAACTTAATCTCTCTGTCCAACACACCCTAACAAAATCCATGATACCATTCTTTATGATTGTATATTGCTTACTTTTCAATGCTGACTAACATATGAAGTGAATGCAATTAAGCCTTCTAAATACATACTTTGCACTGTTAGGGTATTATAAATTGCCCTATCCCTTGCCTCATATATATACGCGGCAGAAACATATTATGGTAGCAGTAAAGAATTAATGATTAGACGATCATATAAATTAGTTTTAATTTTTTTTCAAATTAAATCTAAAAATTCCCGGCAGGTTCAAATCAAAATGTGCAAACAAAGTTTCAAACATTAAAACTATAAGTGTCTATGAGAGTTGAATAAAGCTTATATAGCCCTAATTAGTACCTTTCCAACAACTTGGCCATTTCAGAGTCGGTTTAGAGTCCTTCATCATCCGTCAGTTTTCTCCAGTGATAAGTTCTGTCGGTTTCTGGGGCTGCTCCTCGACGTTTCTTCTCGGAAAGCGACAAACAACGTTTGCGGCCATCATTTTGTTTTGTGGGAAACCTCATTTGTTTTTGTTTTGATGTGCATTAAACTTACGACCATGAGATACTTCACCCTCATACTATTAGGAGATGACTTGATAGTTTATTTGGTCGTGTAAATTTCGCTTATTCAATGAATGCGGTAAGTACCGCTACATAATTGTGTATTGTTTGTTTGGAAGTTATTGATTGAATCTGGATAAAACTTGTATTTCTGTGCATTATTTCGAGAGACAAGTTGGTACATAACATACATTTAATGACATGTACTATTTTAAAATTCACAAAATTGTTAACTATTCTGCTTCAGAAACTTACCATCCTCTCTACAAATTTCACTGGAAAGATTCCACCTGCCAAGGCTTCCACATTTCAGAGTAGTTCCACTGAGTGTCAGCTCGAAGCCTTGATTGCAGGTAAAGGAACAGTAACGATTGTAGCAGGGGAGACAGGTCTTCTCCAGCTCAGCATTCGGAATGGAAAGTGCACATTCTGGCTCTTAAAAGAGGATAGTTGAATGCAAAAAGATTAATGCTTATCGTCTTGATGATTTGAGTCCTTGATCATCAGTAAGTATAACTATATAAAAATAATCGCGGTGAAAATCAAAATGTCTAAAAAGTGCCAAAAAATGGGTTATTAATCATATATTTAAAATCTAAAGCATTGGTCGAGTGTATCCCAACTATGTTTAACTGTTTAGCAGTTGACTAAAACGGACTTTTTGACCTGTGCTATCAAGTTTTTCTTCAAATTATTTTAATTGCTTTCCCAAATGTTTCGGATCGAGGTATTAACTATATTTATTACGGCGAGGAATTCTCTCTTGCCTAGAACACATGACCTAACTCGCAGACTCCGAAATTGCTTTACTCAAAAAGTGGCACTGTCCACATTAGCAGATGGTGATTATTTTTCTAGCATAATCAACCATCCCAGTTGGTAATACATTTTCAAGGTCAGCACGTCCCTGCTCGCCTAGAGGTTAGTAATCCCTTTTTTCACCCGTACCATCTATATGACCTATATCTAATGAATGTTTAAGATTTCTTAATTAATTCAATATGAAAGGGTTGAATATTCTTCACTTGGAGATGTTGATGGGGCTGAGTCGCCCATTTACAACGGAGCTCCTGGTGCTCTTTCTCCTTTACTCCCTGCTGTCAGCATTTTTGTTCTGAAGGGGTCAGTATGCTTTGCTTCATAAATAAGTATTTTTTTTTAAGTATGAGATTATGAAATGTAACTCATCATCTGATATATCCAAATCCCTTATATTTTTCAAAACGTCATCAGCTATCGTGTTCAGCATTACTTCAACCTCCTGTTTGTCCAGTATTGTGTGTTTGTTTGCATACAAGATGTATCCAACACCACTGATTTGAACCATTCCGATAAGAAGAACCATCGCTAATTGCCTTTCGGTCATTGTTGCACAATATAGTTTTGTTAGGAGACTCATATGGAATTTCCTACATCAAATACATTTATTTGTGTAAACAACTGTACTGTTTATGTTGTCAGTATTGCAATTGTTTAACTTTCACATATTATTTTTGTTCAGCAACTCTGCATTTATTTATACGAAGTAACTCCTTGATCCATGTATTTTTGTTGAATATATTGTAATAAAGTTGGAGTATGCGCATTTGGTTATAGCGCCTCGTTTTAAGGAATTCTTAGATTTGTGTGATTATTAGAATTCGGCGCAGTGGAAATATCCTTAACCCGAAATAATTTAGCCAATTACTAGGAGCAAACGTCAGTGAGTTAGTGAGTTTCCATGATGCCATGGTTCACTAGTAGTGAATTCAGGCCAAAACCGTTGACTGACGGCTGCACCGAGAAAAACGATGATATAACTAAAGATGTGTGTCTGTGACTTTCGTCTAGCATCTAAAGGTTTGATTCATATGCACATTCGGTTGATGCGGATAAGCACAATATCCTTGGTGGGGGATCACCAAACAAGGCCAGGTGTCATCGCCAGACACGTATAAATAACGGATTACTCAAGCTGTGGAATTTCTTTGAACAAGACCTATAAATTACAAACAGTATTTTGCCTTCCTAGCCGCAACAAGAATCTTGGATACACCCACACTAAGCACAGGCATTTTATTAACTGCGTAACTTGTCAGAAGAAGAGACAGGCTGCAAGAGTGACGAAGGCCACGAGTAGCGCGGAATACTTAACTGACTAAAGACACAGTCTCCAACCGCAATATATTTGTATTCAGTTCTTCTGACGACTACAAGGCAACCAAGAGCTAAACAGACACAGGAGATTGTGAATCTAGCGTTTGGTGAAGAAACGTGCAGTCAACTGTAAACATTTGATCTTAACCCTGAGAACGTCCATGCATACTGGATATCCTTTACAATCTTCGTGCACACGGCTGAATCAGAAACTCTTGGTCGAACCATAGCTTAACAATGAGATTAGTTTGAAGATAACGATGCTGTCATACGGAGATTACTGAATGCGAATCGCTACTTGCAAAAGGCATGTTTAGAAGGCAACAATATCAAGATGAATCTCCAATGCAAACACAGAGAGCTGAAAGACTCAGAGATCAGAAACAAGGCTAATGAAATTTAGTCATACGCAGACACACGTTTCAATTGTTTTCAAAACAAGCTACGGGTAATAGTAATCAAGTATATATCCAATAACGAGAGATAATGGCAACCCACTTACATAGGAAATATAAACTAAAAAGATAGTCCGGACACTTCAAAAAGACCCTCATACAGCAAACATCTAACAGTGAGAGGACAACTAATTCACTTTCCTAGGTGGAAATTAACATATATCAATCTGATCTTCCGGCGCTGACCGAAACTAAAGAAAAGCAACAGATTTTCTGTCAAATGAAAATAACTGGAACAGATGCTATCACGGCATAATTCTACGAAGCCAAATACTCGTGCATAATACAGAAACTTCGTGAATGTTTCACACAATGTAAATTAACCTCATAAGTACAAAGAGGCATCCATCGTCCAACTGTAAAAGCAAACAATAATCAATAGGTAACCCCCACGAAAGTCATATGGATGTCCGTGGGCTGTCAGTAGGCGTCGACATCATGGTCAGATTTCTGTTGAATACTCTTGTACATCTTATTCGTCAAGGGCTTATATCTGAGAGTCAGAGGGGCTTCAGAGAAGGACACCGACTACATACATGTGTGCATCTTCTCGTCAACTCTAGAAGAAACACCAGGAACAGAACTCAGACCCATACAAGACTCTCATCCAGCTAAAAAAAACTTTGATACAATCAATTGTGGAAGCTTCTGAATATATATTGAAATTATTTGCCCTGAGAAATTCACTGTAATGGTTTGGCATTTTGTTGATGTCATGTTTTCTTGAATCCTGAACGACAATGAGTCATTCACAGTTACCAATGATGTCCCGTAAGTCAGCTTGTTAATCCCAAACCGTGTTAATATTCTCTGCAATGTTTACAGATGCAACCCGTAACTATGAAACTGAGATCTACAACATATATCTGACGGATGGCACGTTGCTCAATATAAGGAGACTACGGACCAAGACTAACGTATTGGAAATGACGGTTACCTCTTATTCGTTAACAATCGTTACCTTAGCCTGTCATTCAACGGATTATGGACAATTTTTCTTCAGATAGTGACAATTTCGGTCTCACAATCAGTGTCAAAGAGGATAGCTGAGATGCACCAATCTACGCCAGCAAAGCCAAGCATACAGCCTACTAACGCAGCCAGTGGTCAATCCCTACAGGCAGTGGACAAGTTCACCTGCCTCGTCATTACAAACAGTCCACATTAATGACGAAACCAGCTCCAGAATTGCCAAAGCACATTTGGTCTTTAGTGGACCACGCGCAGAAGTATCAGCTTGCAAAGCAAAATTGTAGGTATATAAAGTAATTGTGTTGCCAATCCTGTTGTGAGCATGCTAATCCTGGACGATGTACAGGCACTATGCCAAGAAGCTGAACCATTTTCACATGGGCACTGATGTGGAGAAGATGGCAGGAAAGGGTTATTTAAATAAGAAGCCGCATAGAGATTTCCAACAAAGAAAACCATTTAATTTCTTAATCTCGATTTAAAATCTTTTCGTAATGATCATAAACATTGCCATCTATGATATAGTATTATGTATATTACTACATCTAAATAATATACATTACTTCTGCACATACAATGCACATAAGCTAAAGGTTATAATCTTAGCGAGTGTAGAAAAATATAACAGCTGATTATATGTGTGTATGTCGTAGAGTATATTAAAAATGGCTTCTAAGCAGAGTCGCTAGGAAAGCCAAAGATGCACAACGGCATGTATGAAGTTTGTATTATAGAACTGTCTGGAAATATTCAGTATTATTTTATTCCAATTTCAAATATCAATACCTACCCGAAGAGCATGTCCTTCCATCATCGTTAAGCGAAGAACTGTCCATGCACGCGCACCTTTTTCCATTCCTTACAGGCAAACAGAACTTACAGCACCTTCCGTTTGAAATGGAACATTCCTCATGCACTGAAAATGGAACGTAAGTGTTATGCTGAAAACTGCTAACTTAAAGAGACCCTTCGTTCCGGCACTAATTTGTTCTTAGCTTCTACTTCGGAACGAATATTCAAGCCGTATTTTTCAGATGATTCCCCTTGGTTCAGAGATAATTTTGTGAAAGACATTGTAACAATTCTTTGGTGGATAAAGTCATGCGGCAATGGTATGTATATATATATATATATATATATATATATATATATATATATATATATATATATATATATATATATATATATATATATATATAAAGAATGCGCAAGAATAAGTGTTATTGCTCACAACCCCAAATGGAGTATGGAGTCCCCAAACCAGGAAAGAAAAGGAATCTTACTGGATACGTCGTTTTAGAACACTGAAACCATGTAGTTTAAGACAAGAAGACAACCATGCACAAATGCAATTATCTTTTGCAGCCGACACATTTTATTTTAAATAATTATCTAAATTTGCTTCATAGCAGATGACTAATTTAAAAATAAAATATCCGGGATATAATCCGCGCTGACATAAATTTACATAAAATAATAGATGTCGTTATGGCTCATCAATTTCAAGGTCAAGAAAAATATTTTCCAGTATCAGCAGCAAGCTGAAATAAACTAGTTGACACATAATAGAGTTTAAAGGTTGAATTCCTGTAGAAATAGCCATGTAAAGTTTCGCAAAGATAACCGTTTTCGTATTAAATTTGTTTGTTTTGTCTATGTTTTGTATTTGCCTTTGAAAAAGACTCATTAAAGAGTCAAAGAGATCAGACTAGATAGATACTAGTTTAGCACTGTTTGATGTGAGTTTATTGCATTTATATATATATATATATATATATATATATATATATATATATATATATATATATATATATAACTTACATATGTTATGTGGATCCTTGTATACCATCAAAAAGGCCAGTCCGCCAACAAGTGGGGACTCAAACATTCTTGTAAAATCTGTCCCATTCATCTTGTATCTCCGATATATGGCTCTTGAATAGACATTGATAAAAACAAAAGTTTCAAGAAATATTTTTAAAATACCGCTTTCTGGAATAAAATTAATATCCGTATTTCCTTCTAAGAAACTGACTATACATACGCATTTATATGTATGTGCATATATATATATATATATATATATATATATATATATATATATATAAATAATGACACGATCCTAATATAGCATGTTAGTGAGTTATAACTAGTGTTTTAAGTAGTCGAACATTTGACAACAAGTACGTCATTTTACATTCAGTTATATGAGCGCATCCACTTGATTTATATGAATAAATGCAAGGCATATACAGGGAATTATTACTATCAATTGACACATCTCTACCAAAGGAGAAAGCGCGTTTCCTTCGATTCCACATTGTATGTTTTATATACATGGTTATGTGCAAACAATATGTATTTAATTACAACAATATAGTCAAACATCTAACTTGGTCACATACATTTTCATAGATGCAGTTAACATCATGAATTGAAACAATTCGTGTTTTATTTTTGTCATTCTTTTCCTTAAACTTTCTTTTGGTAAAATTAAAGTGAACAATTTAAAGCTATCTTCAACCCTGAACTCCAAGTCAATAATTTTAAACTTTGGTTAAGTTAAAGTTGCAGGTTCTTGTAATGATCTTGTTTATGTTGTTTTCATCTTTCATTTATTTCCCAATGAAAGTCAGAAAATTAACTAAATATAATTTTAATATGGTAGTATCATTAGCGGCAAAAGTACTAACACAAAGGGTGAATTAATAATTATGTCTAACTTCATCATTGTGGAATAGCATACACTGTCAGTGTTGTGTTCGTGCTTTTTCATGCGTTGTCTCTGACATGATCTTGAACAGTATTGTCTTCTGTGTTACTTTATTGCAGTTGGACCTTTCCAATCCACATTTTCGAAGTTATGACAGTAGATAGAAAGTCAGATACAGGTATAACTAGCAGACATACGACACATCCTATAATGTATCTAATTCCGTTTGAAGTTATGCCGTTCTGTTTCAGTTCATTTTGTAAAATCGTAAAGTAAACGAAGAATGTTGTTAATTTGTAAATTACATTAACTAACAATAATTTGTAAATGTTAGCAACTTTAACATTTTGCAAAGATGTCATCTGTTTTCTTGATTTTTTTCTCGTCCATTTATTTCCTATTACATTTCAATAAAGCAGTTACTTATTATTTTTGGTATGTTCCACTTGCCTTACATGCCTTTATTTGCTGTTTGAACTCTTTTATTTCATGCTAAATAGGGTTACTACTATTGCAGTCCTCCCAATTCATATTTCTACCAGTGACGTATTCGTTATTTAAATATCTTAGAAAGATGGCTGTTTGAAATAACATTTATGACATCCGGAAAATTGCACAAGAGATCACTGTGAACATAATATGTCAATCAAAAATACGATAGCAAATTTTCTTGTTTAAATAGATTCATACTCTATTTGCGGTTTTCAACATTCAGAAGTAATTAATTGTTGATTTTTCTCTCTGATCTATTAATTACCTAGATTATCATACCAGCTTAATCTAATTGCTTTACTACATAGTTGCATATATTTTGTTTTATATCTCATTTTTTATTTCTTAGATAAGCTTTACCTTGTGCATTTGTAACATTTTACAAATACTGCAATTCCTTCAGGACTGGCGTCCTCTGTAATGATTGAACCATTTATTTCAGTAGTTCAATATGAATTACAATTAAATAATAATTCTGTAAAACTCGAATATTAAAATCTGCATGTCTGCATCATATCAAAGCAGTACAAGTTTAACTTCAGACAGATCGAGTAAATTGTTATTCATATCAAATGATTTGTTTTGTGATAATTCGTTGTTATTAAAGGTATTATGGATGTGGTAAAATTATTCATTGTAAACCGTTTGTTCAGATGCATAGGTTATAGTATAAGTGTGAATTGCTAGTATAATTCTGTGAATGAAAAGGTTTATATGTCCATATGATTGCATCAACATGTGTGCGATCTTCTTTGCCGTGTTAATCTTAGTCAGAATCTTCTTTATTTAAAATGTAGGTTGAGACTCTTTACATTATTGCGTTTGATCTTTTCTGCTCTGTCATTTATTAACACCAAATGTTGAATAGAGCGTACTCGCCTTATTATGTTTGTTGATTGAACAATTTTGGTGCACAACATTGATCTCTGATGCTTGTCGATGTATCTTCATTTTCTGGTCTAATTTTGAAATCAGAAAAATCTTGCATGAAGGACATAGTTTCAATCTTTAATTTTCTAAAACACTGTTTTTCAACATCTGCTATATTTTATAAAATCATTATGGTTCAAAACCTAAAATTTTTCATCTCTACTGATACTGCTATTTAAGTATTGCGCAGATGACGAATCTAGGTTTAACCTCTTGAACGCCAAGATGCTGTCAGGCGTTGTGTAACACATTCCAATACGCAAATATCACAATCAGTAGGGAATAGTTGCCTCGCTAGGCGTTCAGCATTAAGAGGTTAGTGTTAGGACTGGGATGCCTGGTGTCAGGATAATGTGACTGGGTGGGACATAATGCTATATGTCTGCGGCATGATGTCCCAGTGTTAGACATCACTATAAACTGCCACAATACACACATCATAGCGATTTGACTGAAATATTGTTAAAGCTATGTTAAAAAATACACACACATGTATGTATGTATGTATGTATGTATGCATGCATGTATGTATGGATACAAATCTTTCCACATCTTACAAAGTGCGCAATAAATAATAACTCCAAACTTACCTTCTATAGATGTAGCTGGTGTAATAGATATATTGGCCGGCAACTTCAATATTGTTTGGCTGTTCACCAGTCCCTGAGATAATGATTCGAGTACCAGACTGCATTAGTTCCGTTCTTACAATCTTATCAAGAGTTCTATCACACCAGTATAGAGCTTCACCTATCACAAGAAACATAGAACAATTGGTGCTGACACTGATAGTGTTGTTGGTAGTAACGGTTGTGATATAGATACTGATGTATTAGTAGTGGGAGGGGTATGAGTAGTAATATTTATAGTAGTAGTATACGTTGTAGTAATAAAATTGGTAATATGAGTAATTTTGGTGGTGGTCGAAGGAGGTGGAGAAGAAAAAGACAGGAATAGCGGGTTGAGGAGGGTTTTCTAGGTTAACGTCAACAGTACGTAACATCTAGGTTAAAAGAGTTAAGACGATGAACCTAAATAAGATATAATGCTATACAGAATTATGATTTCTGTGAGTACTTAAGGTCATTAACAAACGATACGAAATGTAATACCTTCATAGTCGAACGCTATGTCACTTGGTGACGAAATTCCGTCGCTTACAAAATCATTGGGTTCTGTACCATCCATCTTGGCCCTGCGGATTTTAGATCCCTCTATCCACACCATTTGTCTTTTAAAGATTTAAGGAAAATATGATACAATAAAGTTACTGGTAGGTAGGTTATGAATATGCTGATAGTATCCAAAATAACATTTTAATTTTGCAAATAGTTTACTCTCAACTACATTGATTAATTGATGACATTGAAATGACACTTAAGTACATTCAGGACTATTTAGAATTGAGTCTTCTAGAGCAAAGCACCTTGCACAGGATTACTCCACCGCATCTGATCTAAGTCTGTCCAGGGGATAACTCTTCTAGATGTGTGTAATCTGTTGTGATTTAATATTAAAAACATCAATTCTAATATATTTCAGGTATGAGTGAATATGTTCCATTTCACTTTTGGGAAGGAATACATTTATATGAATTTGCAAGTACGTAAAATATTTATGCGTATCACTACATCTAGCAAAATTTTATTTGTTATTCTGATTACTATTATAATGTTTTCTTGGAAATTAACCGCGATCATATTCATTCTCTGTTACGTGTCGTTCATGCTAAATATTTCAATTCCTTATGGTAATGTAAGCATGTGTAGTGATCTAAAAGCAAATAGTCTATTCTAGCATTATTTTATGATAAATAAAAACTAACACAGTATGAATACATTACGTACCCGATTCTGGGGAAAACTTTCAGCTTTCCTGGTGTTAGGGATGTAGTGATTAATGTTTTGACATCAAATTCTGGATCAATTACTGCAATCGTTTTATTAAATGTAACGTAGAAATTTCCAGTGCTGACATCAACGGCCACATGGGAATATTGGGTAATGTCTGAAAAACAGAAAGGAGAGATGCAAATATATTTTGATGAACTCGTGCATGTAATTCCATTTAGAGTTGAAGATATTTATGCCATGTTTAAAACAGTACTTAAATAAAAGTTCAGTGAGATGTTGTATGATATACATTCACGAGGTCAGTGTAATCTGTGCTATATTTAATCACTAAAATTTTTCGCATATTTCTTCAGTCTATTAAAAAATAGTATACTTCAGCACAAAATACTATCATTTCTTAAAATTCTCTTCCATTATAATCTTAAACTAAAGCTTGTTCGTTGACGGTGCACATAGTTTTCCCGTTTCGACAGCTCTTTAGTATTTATTAAGTAGTTACAACTACCCGGTAGAACATCCCTAAATGACTTATCGGACTGCATCATTTTCTGCCATCTTGCAGAAGCCAGACAGTTTTATCAGACTGAGCAGTTCGTGCCTTGCGGTCTTCTTAACAGTAATTGACAACCACCATATAAAGCTTCTTAACGTATCGGTATATTCTGTTTTGCAGAGGCCTTTGCTTTCTATGTTGTCTTCGTACACATGTTTGCTTAGAAGTATGCAGTAGTTCAGTTTATTTAATATTTTATGCAACAAAACTGATTCCAAAGTAAGGCTAGAATGGTGTTTATTTGGAAATGTTTTCAAGTTCAAGTTAGTATTGTTACGTGTTTAGGGTCTTTTAAACAATTACAAGTAAAGAGAGAAGACACCAAGCTTTGTAAAATTTAACAAATAATTGATTTCCCTAGAAAAACAAGGTAAAAATGAGAAGAAAAAAAACGTACGGTTTTACGAATCAAATCCAAAAATAGTTCAAGAATAATCAAAGAATTAAAAATTAGAAGTTGTATTAGTAAAAGGTCCTAATGACACTGAGTTCGAATCCGGATGAAATCCAAAATGTATGGGAATGATTTATGCTGTGGTCAGCATCGTACTGATTTGTCAACAGTTCTTCGTTGAATCATAGAAAATAATATTTCAGTGTTTGAATTCTGTGTAGCTTCGATAACTGTCCTTGTCCAAGAATTCATTTAGAGCACAAGTATTACCTGGGAAAAATAATCTCTTGGAATCCAAATAATTTGAAGAGAACAAAATAATTAGCCCAAAAATCTGGTCACAACATTAAACAATTTAACTTCTTAAGTCTTAAGGCAAGTAATGACTATTCTTGATCAAAACATCAATAATAAATCTAGGTACGACGCGAAACAGATACCCGGACTAGGGGCAATCCTCTGGAAAAACCAAATTGATACATGTTATTTGTCACGTACGCCAAGTATAGCATCGATTCAACTTTATGAATCTTACTCTGAGAAAGAATACACAAAATTAAAAAAGTTGTTTTTTTCACCTCTCACTGATTTCTGAATCAAGGTCAGGAACTAGATCAGCATTAGATACAAATTTTATATTATTAGTTGCTTATAAAAAACAGTCAGGTCAAACAGAACTGAACTGAATTTCTGGGCAATGTCAAGTCCAGTAAATAAAGCTACATTACACTAGCATGTAATGGAGTATAAAAGATAAAAACTGACAAACAAACAATTAAATTAAATCAAATATAAATTAAATCAAATATAGATTACAGTATCAAAGTTGGCAGAAGTTTTGTGTTAGAGTCAAGGGTTTAAGGTTTAAATTTCATCTGAGACATTCAAATTTCACTGGATATGTGACACTTCGTTAAACTCATATGTATGATGTCTTCTCCAAAAGGGTCATAAATATACAAAAATGTATGAGGATTGTTTCATGTCCCTACTGCTTGCAGCGGGACATGTAGATGTCAGTGCGTCAGTATTCATCCATATATTTTCCATCCGTCCCAGGCAGCTGGCTCACACTGTCGCATATAAACAACTTGATGTAGGGAGATCATTTTAGTATTTCAATACTTGTGTCTCTGAATATATTTCTCAAGCTAGAATTTTATGCGAGGGAATTTGAACCTATTTGTTTGTGCTAGACAACATCGAAACTGCAAATGTTGCTGATTACCAACGTTAAAGTAGGACATTATTTAGAATCAGTAATGTTCCCAGAACAAAGATAAGCAATAATTCCTTTAATGTCATTATCATTAAGTATAAATGACTATACGAAAACTTTAGAACTGTTTTATTTCGAATTATATGTAATCCTGGTGAATTTCAAGCAGAAAAGTTGTTGGAGAAAGAGTCATAGGGTTGCGATGCTAGTTTCATCTAACACATTCCAATTTCATAGGTTTGTGTGACGCAATGTAAAAGTCCTATATGAAATGTCTCCTCACTAAATGTCATTAATAAATGCAAGTATGTGAGAATCATTTTATCTCCCTGCTTCCTGCATCAGAGGCATCTGGATTTATTTCAATATGTCCTTCTACATCACCAGTACGTCTAACAGTCTGTCGCAGAAAGCTGCTTTACACGATTGCGCACGAAAAACAGGATGTGCAAAGATGCTATCCAGAAACATTGTTTTATTGTTTTAGTCTATGTAGATAACTTATTGATAATCATCCTATTGTGGCCAAATTTCCAAGAAACGAGAACTCATTCTGATTGTACGTCTATTTGTGTCATTTGTAGAAGCACCAATACAAATCTTCTTGCGTACGCAATGCCACCAAGAGCGGGTTATCTTGAGTCAATTATGGAACAACGCAATGAAAATAAAAGTTGAAAGAGACTTTGCAAGAAATATGTCTAATGACCTTTGATATATGTTATTGAAATTGTGAATAAAAGTAGAAAATTGAATTACCTGAGAAACCAAAAGTTACATATATTTACCGACCTTTAGTCTCTCTTTATAGTACTTTCTTAACTAGAAGTAGTTGTAAAGTGATGAATCTCCCTCAGGTGACTTGGTGACTTATGTACATCCTTATACAGAAGAGGAATTGTACCTTTGTACCTACCCCTAATAAAATTTCCAGAGTGTCTGTGTCGTCAACTCTATAGGTGGACCCTTAAAAGGTTGTGTTGCTCCATCTTCCATGCCAACTAAACTGCTTGTTTGTTTTAGATAGGTGTATTAAGTACAATATCAAAAGAATCTGAATATAAATAACACATGTTACGAAATAGGGAACTGTCATTCGCTTTATAAAGCATGAAATCGCAAGCTAGTTACTAATGTTTGGTTTTCATTATGAATGTGCGCGATAAAAGTAGAAGAGGTAATTCTACCCTCAAGCCTCTTAAAACTGCCGTTGTTTTACATACATTTCATCATTCTAGTAATACAGTTTGAAGGAAGAAAATTATTTGTTTACAAAGCTATCTGACATAAACCGTTATTTGAAATAACCAAGATGTTTGGATTAAACGACTTTTAAGTATTCAGTTTCGAATTAAGAAGTGCCACCCTTTAATTCCGTCACCGAAGTTGCTCGTAGTTGGTTCATTTTTGTTGACATATTCGGTTAATGATTGTTCTAATAAAAACAACATTCGTACGTGGCGCACAAATTAATTCGAGAGGGAATGAAGATAGTCAGCATCTGAGAATATCAATAGTACATCAGATAAGTAAGACTAGGGTGAATATTAATGATTTGCTGGTGTGCTGAATTACTTTGAATGGCGCACTTGGGCTGAAGACAAACGCAGCTATTGCGGATTTACATATTAATTGGTAAGCATACGACACGGACTTGTAAAAATAATGTACGTCAGTTATGCCTTCAAGGAAAACAATACTCGTAACTTCTACTGCATCATACGCAGAATAAGAATAGCGCATCCCATAAGGATGACCTACCATATTCAACATCGAATCTGGTCTCCATAGGAAAAAATACGTCCGACCTGTAGAATTCTCAACTCACTTGAATCACCTGAAACTGGATACTGTTTTTCCTTTGACGAATATCCTCGTTTGTGTTTATCTTATCGTGTTTGCCATAGAGTAGTGGAATGTTGGTATATGGCGCTATATGAGTCTATTGTCCATTAATTATATCACCCTTTGCTGCTTTGAGAATCCTAAAGGTTTGGTCCAGCGAGCCGAGATTTAGCGTACATAATGCGGAGTGGTTCAAGTATATATAAAGAATTGCCTTGTCACCGCCTTGTTGCGTGCAGTCATTGTATGAAGGGCAGCCTCCATTGATTTTTCAAGCCTAAGTTTGTATACTACCAATTCGGAATCGAATGATTTATGACCTGATGGTTTAACTTTAAATCGGTTGTTATCAAGCTCATCCCGAAATGTTGAACCAACATGATCTGTACGAGATCTCATGGTGCACAGACAGCGAATTTGAGTCGGTGCAAATGACCTGTTACTGAGCCATAGGCACAAACAGAGAAATAATCAATAAGACAAACATTGTAAAAAATCTCACATTTCGCAGATATTTATTCACTAGTGCGAGAGCGATGGTATTCCTACAAGTATTTAGCTTTAATATTGATGCAATATACAGTTATGGCATCTACTGCAACGCAGAAAGAGCAGATATCGTCGAACTGTTTCTTAGCCTTGACGTGAATGTGAGTGGCAGAACACCAGGCGCTTCTTTTCAGAGCACATATATTGACTTTGCAAACAACAGCTTGATAACCGTGGCTAAGTCTAAAAATATAATGGATAACCGGAACTCTAGAAATGTAAAAAATGAGATGAAGTTTTGGCGGAATCAAGTGAACTTTGTCGTTTGATGCGTTATCTTGGGCTGTGACGTTAGCGTTCGCAATCATTTGCTGTCAATGATCCTGTCTGAGTCTGAACTCACTTTAACCGCTTTTATGTTACTACCTTGCCTTGGTACCATATATATTGATATTTTCAATAATGACAACTGTACAATACCTAACTGGAACCCTGCTCATATGTCTTTTACAGAATAGACAACCAACAAACGACTAGACATCGAATAGATCAAACATTACGAAATTGCCGAAAACTAATCTGTACATTTTATGCTGGGGAAAATCACAAGGACATACCAAGCCGTGGTGGAACATCCGAACGAATGCTCTGGTGTACGTTCGAGCACTCATAGGCTCACAAGCCGAAATGCGCTTGTCGATATTAGTGCTGAAAAGGGCTAAAGTGTGCAAAATGCAAAAGCAGTTTCTATGAAATGTTGGAATAATACCTGGGTTGGAATATAAAAAAACCCGAGTCGTTAACTAGGTACAAGTCAATGACAGACCAAGTCATTTGTAAGCTAGATTACGTCGTTGGGGAAGGCCTCTCTCTGATTACAGCAATCATGGGGCTTAAAATTGGTTCCTGTGATGAGGATAACAGCACGCTTCTTATAGCGACCAAAGACATGGTAGGAGGTACCAATGTTAATTCTGGAGGTACGCTTGCACGTGTATAACAACCGGACATCCTTCCGGCAGCATAACAAAGCAGCGAAGGAAGGATGAAAATAATGACTTTAAACCACTCACAAGTGGGATACGAAAGGCTTCACGGTTAATGCTGGTAGCCTCATGCTTTAGCATCCGTTCATCTTAAGGGCTTTTAATGTGATCTTGTATCTCATGGTTCATCCTTTCTCTTTCCTCAGTAGATAAACTCGTGTCATTTCTCTCAGGATCAGATTATATTTTTTATGACCCTGTAGTTATCAAGCTCTTGAAACTTTGAGGCGTTATGCATAAGTTCGCAACACGTTATTTGAAGAGCATCGTTAAGATCAAGGACCTTTCTATTTGGACGTTGTTAAGTTTCTATGCTACCGCTTCTATGAGCGCTATGTTCTCTGGTCAGTGTGACTAATGATATTACTTCTCGAGTTCCATCAAGCCGTTTTGTGTTTCTACTTGCAGTCGCTCCTCCCTGATGATAAATTGCCCTTCAAGTATGACAGATAGCAATAATTTAATTTAGATTAGTTTACTACGGTTATGAACTCCATTTGTTATCCAATATGTTTAAATGCGAAAACAAACTGGACTCATTCCGCTCTATCGACTGCCCACTCAAGGCTAAGGGCGACCTCGGAACCATTGTTGTGAACAATCCAAATACCATAGACCAAAACAAGCATTTAAAAGTCATATTTCTAATTCTTGTCAGCAAAGATGTTATTGTGCACAGAACCGCTAGGCTGGCTTTCACGATTGCTTTAAGCAGCGGTACTAGAGCTCAGGTCAATGCCATCCGTACAATCTTACATTTCCTGGGCCGCACCATCGTCAAGGAGATTAATGTCAAGCTCAAACGAAACAAATTAGCAACATTTCATGATTCTCACATATGGTGCGTGTACAATGATCGATAGCTGGTGGATAACACAGATGAAGAACGTGGAATACCAAAGCATCCAGTACATATCGGTGGCGGATTAAGGTTGACGGAAATAAGTTTAACAAGCATTTTTGTGCCTTCGAGTTGCTATTTATGTCTTTACTACTAATTGGGCTTTTCAGGAAAATCTACATTAGAAATAACGTTTAACAGCTATATCGGGTGATCCCACATTCCGTTAATAATGCAGCTAATAACAAGGCCAGCTACATAATCAGCAGTATCGTATTGGAGTACGACATCGTAACACATACATATATCGCGCGCCAGATTGTAACGGCAGATTGTAAAGCCAGATTGTAACGGCAGAATATGGGCATGGTGGCTATATTATACACCAGACTGCTTTGCCACCGCAGGGTGGTGCTAAAAAGAGAAACGCCAAATTGGAACATTAACCTAAGCTAACCAGCTAGCCAGGGAAACGTATAAAAACAGTTGTCATAGTTTCTGAGAAGCCTACTCTAACCTTTGATTTCAAGCAAGATACTAATAATGTTTACCTAATCACCATCAAGAAAGTGTATGTGGCTATCGAAGGCATCCCTGACAATATCTATGTGCAAGGGTATGCACTATATCAGGAGCGGAGAGAGGCGTTACAACAATTCGTAAGGAAACTATCAATGGTGCAGAGTTGTCATCAATAGAATTTGTTGAAATTTACCAAAATATGTTTGTCCTTGTCATTTAGATAAGGGCAACTGAAGCCATTGCGCTGCACTGGTTAGGAGATGCTAATTAAAATTCGGAGGATGGAGTGACGAATGTGGACGAGCATGATGGATGATCAACTGCATATATACAATGACCGGTGTATGTCTCAGTGGTTCTTTGATTACATACATACGCATGGCAGCTTGATTTTTGGCTGCCGAAGAAAGAGCGTGTTTGCATGTGCACTTCTCGGATTAACGTTTAAAAGCAAATTCAATTACTTTATCATGATGTGCCCTACCAGAATCCTTAACATGGCATTCAAATGTCGTTGGCTCACGGCCAAACAAACACACGACTATTTTGGTGAAACCTGGAGGTCATAATCTTGAAGATCAATTTTCTGCCCTCTCTTAAATGTTGAATGAATTAACCAGACTTTTTCAACTTTATGATTTTACTATAATTACTGCAGTTCGGCAATATCAATACTCATGCCGGCATTAGTGTGTGGTCATAGATTAAATGCACAATTTAAAAGTCTGCGATTTTCTCGAGCAGATATTGTGGATAGCCCTATTCTACTGCAAAGACGAATATTCATTTATTAACACGCTGATAGAAAAAGGTATGGTTTAAGGTTTCGCATTAAACGGAATTTCTTATAAATAAATGCTTCGTCAAGTTCCTTCTCCGCAGAGATCCACCAGTGTTCGACCAGTCTATTTCCACCTGGCGTTATTCCGACTAAACCTCAGTCAGATGCAGTGGTGCATGATGTGGTTGCTTTATAATGGACTTTATGCGTGCGTTGCTAGCTACGATATTACACTTGCGGTCTTAGGCTACGTATTACTTAAAGTAAGGCGGTCAGTGATGTATCTTCAAACATTTTCATAAGAACTATGGAGGAAGTTCTAATTGACTGATCTGGAAGAGATACTAAGCGATCTGGTGGTCTAGTTATAATCTAACTTTCATATTTTATATATATATATATATATATATATATATATATATATATATATATATATATATGCTACCAGCCATTTAAGGCGTTCATTACCAAACAAAATTGTATTAAGTCATTAATTTTTCAAGAATAGGTAAAATTTTTATTAGAAATATTAAATGAACCGCAGTATTCTTAATTCACAATCACCGCTAATTAAAAGCCTGACTGAACATATCTAAATCAATAGTTATTTATTTTTTCAGCTTGCAATATTTGCCCAAAATATGACAAGGAACAACATTACCTTGATCTAGCCAAGGAGATTTCGGCTCTAACCGACTCTTTGTCGATAGCCGAGATGAACAAACAATGAACACAAAAAAAGCTTTAAATTAATAAAAAAGTGTTCCTATCTATGTCTGATATAAGTATTCGTCTAGATACTGCGCCTAATTGGTTTGATGAACTGGCAACGCAGTTGTTATTGGACTACATAAAGAGGTTCAATAGTGCCATCAATATTCCTAAAGTATAGTGGTGTTGATTCTGTTGACATCCAAGAGAATTTTATTGAAGGTTATCACTGTTTGAGGAACCTGTTAGGCAATGATTTCCTATTAATTTGTGCTGATAGTGAGGGAGAACATGGAGCATGCCCAAAAGAGATAGTCCATATAGTTCCGGTGCCGTCATTCTGCATGGAAGACTAGTACCACATCGTCTTGGAACAGAAGTTCTCTATTCAGAATTTGCCGTATTTAAGTCTTAGCTTTCAGGATGGCGAGATTGCACAATTTTTATTCGGAAATCGTTTTCATGTGGACGCCTTTGTCACGTGTTGAGTCCTGCTCTGCTGCTGCTGGTTACACTAAATGATTTTGTGAGGTTGGCAAAATTAATGCAGAGGCGTGTATGCTGCTTTCTGTATTTTTCTTGCCATTATTATAGGCAGAAAATCGAATACACTGATGATCTGCCTGCTTTGATGCCACAATATGACTCCGGAAGCATTCGGATCACAAGTTGTTTGAGCCTCCTCAAAGTGACGCTTGCTCTGTAATGCCGAGCAGTGAGAGACCGCTGTAGCAGTGTTCATCTAGGTCGCGTTTATTCTTATATTGCTCATCACGCCGGCTTTGCCCCTGTCATTCATTGACTCTCCATCCTTCAAGGGGGTTGATTCGGTGATAATTTGTTCCAGGGTATTTAAATGTTTCATGACTGCGATCCGGACTCTATTTCATGATATAGATCGGTCCATTACTGATTTGTGCATTGATTAATAGTCGCCTGCATTACATCCTTTGCCGGCTAAAAATCAAGAAGCGTTTTGCGTTCGGCAGGTAGACTTCATTTTTGCATCTATCACTATCATAATTTGTTGAAGTCCTGTTTTTACTCACCGTGTTGATGTCGGATTCGCAGTTAGCACAGCTCAGGACTCTCCAGCTTCAATATCTCCTCTTAGACAGTAGTCGGGCATGAACTACTCAATGGTCTCTATGAATTGCAGGTATTTCGTGTGGTCTTTCATGCTGCATGTATTGCTGCGTGGTACGCCTTCATGTAGCTTTCATTTAGATCCATGTAGCTTTTGGAACTGCACTATGCTGCAACTGCGGAATCTGTCTGCACTGCGATTGGTGGAGGTATTGAGAACACTGGACAGGTCACGTATCATAATGATAATCAGGTCGAGAAGATTCGAATGCCGGATCTTATGTTGCAACAAGACATCTTGTGAAAATGTTGTCCTTAAATAATATGTTGATGATGCAACGTTTCTTCCGATCCCACAGTTAGCGTAACATACATGTATAGCCAACCTGGATGATCTTCACGACACTGTGGTGTCTGAGACATGATATTCACGGAAAGTTTGTTGGTCGAATTCTTCCTCGAGGAGAAACAGCTTCTTGCCCTATGGTACCTGCTCGATATGGAATGTGTCACAGAACCGATCTTTGTTTCAGGAGATACATATAAAGTTGGAGGATTGGTGCCGATGGCTGTAAAACGTATACTGAACCCATACATTGATACCGCTGTCTATATGTTCTGTATCAAGGGGTTTCTGACAACAAGACCCACGCCATGCTCACTGTATTCGTCAGCATTCTTGCCATGCCTGTAGAAGGTTTAGTGGTCATTATGTATTCGGCTTTTGTCAACTAGTCTTGTTTCCTGACGAGTTGCATGTCAGTGTTCAGCTTACGCAGCCCACGGTCAATCAGTGCTGTTATGAGGTAATTCGTTGTAACTTGCAGATCATTGGTTATTCAGTGACATATATTACTGAAGCAGGTTAGTATCTTACTTGCTGTTAAATGCCAAACTTTGTGACAGAAGATAACTGGTCAGCAGGAGACCCTGACTATTACCAACGTCGTAGGCAACCTGTAGTACCCGAACTCTGCGCCTGTCGAGCAGGACTTATATCCCACAAACTCTGCTAACTATGTTGTACTCTTCCGGATAACCGTAACGATGAGGTGTCCTCTCCATAGTTTACTGCATAGCCCAGACAAAGCTACAGAGCCTTCGACTTGCCCAGTTTCTGAGATCCACTCGGAACTAGTGAAAATGCTGATACTGATACATATAGATTCATTTAAGTTGCATGAGTTGCAGATCGTGTTTATACATTTTAAACATTCACCCAATTGTTTCTTCAATGATAGTAATGACCACAAACTAATAATAATACAAGGAAGACCGACACAAAAAATCAGTAGTAATTATGGGTGAGTGAGAGCATGATGAACTAAACAAACGATGTATTTAAATGAAACATTGGGATCCTAACTGATGAATATATATATATATAGATGCAGTTTTGAAGCCTTCGTTGTTTACGCTGTTTGAGTTCAGTATTCGTAGACGGCGTGTCCAGTATTATCCTTTCCTTTATTGATTTCTGATTTCAGAAAATTAGTGCAAGTTTTGACAAGAGTAATTAGCATTATTTCACTAACGGTATGGTCATCGGAAGAGAAGTATTTGGTCTTGTGTCCATTTTTCTCTCATCCTATCAGATCTGAGAAGATTGATCAGTTTGTGCAGCTTTTCAGTTTATCTAATACACTTGTAATGAGATCAATTACATTCTCGTTTCTTCATGTTCTGTTTGGGCCAAGAATGATCAATATTTATATATAAGCTGACAAGTAACAGTGTAAACTGGCTTTTGGCTAGCCTAAGCGCTATCCAGTTTGACTCTTTTCCTGTAAATGGGAGTCGAAGGCGTTCATGCTTGATAAGCGCTAAATTTTACTGTTCGTTGCCATTTATTTTAAATATATTTATTTTAATCAATCGCAGAAGAATTTCTAGTAGAGATACTTTCGGCGATACTAATCTAACTAAACTTGACCACAACCGCCACTGGATTTACTAAACAAGGAAGGAAAAATAATCTTACTGGATACAAGAAAATGTCTTATAAAAACAACTCTTCAAACAAGCACACACTTGCAAACAAAATCGTTGCATCTATAAAGCTGTTGTTTTTAAATAAACCATTTCTTAATTTAATTAATTGTTTATTCGTATAGCTATTATTCTACCGTTGTTTTAGTACTTGTTGCCGTCATTATTATTGCTATTGAGTTTTGCTGTCATCACATAATCAACGAATCATGTGTGATATAACTGCGGTAACGCCTCCTTTATATTAAGGAAATAGACGGCACAATTGTTCCTACTTTTGTAGTTCAAATGCATAAAACATTGCTGTTTCTTCAGCACAGGTCAAATTAATAAGTCACAATATCTAAAACTTTCAAGCAATACTTGTATTAGACAAAACGTTCATGAATATTCTTGCAAACTATGAGTTTTCACTGCTTCTTTTTTTCTTTTCGTATCGGGGTGAGAAACAATGTACATCCACAAAACGAAAATAACATACAAATGAAAAGAATAATTCTTGTCATCTTCATGTTTTAACGATATGGTGAATCTTAATGGAAGAAATAAAGAAGAAATAATATAACTCGTTACCGTCCTTCCTTTCCACTCTAACGTCTTTACTACTGATCTGGAAATATTGGATTCTCTTTTCATATTGGTCTATCCAAACTATGCGCTGATTCGTGGGGTCGTAATCAATGGATGATGGTGTACTTCCTTCTAACATGCTGAGTGTTTGTATGTTTTTGTCGTGAGTATTGATCTGATATGCTTTGTGATCAATGGAATCGATGGCAATAATGAAGTCTTTAACCATTATGACTGAAACATAAATGGACACTTCACAAAATCTTTGAAACATTTTCTTTAAAAAAAGAAAGTGAAGGCAAATAAGAAGTGGATCCCGAAGGATTAGTCTGTACCATGAAAACATGCATGTTTTACTAAGACTAGGTCTTAAATCAGTTGCCACCAAGGAGAGTTGCTCCTCATTATATTTGATTGGATGGTTAACGTTAGTAGATGCTAACTAATGATTGACATTTGATGATTAATCTCAGTTTGATTAATTTAAAACTACACTGACTTATTTGACAACAGATACATTCTCCAAGAGATCAACCAAGGTTAATAGTTTTATATCCTCTTTAATAGGGTATAATGACGAAGTTTCAACAGGTGGACCAAGCAAAGCTTACTTTCTCAAGGTAGACCAACCACAGCTTACTTTCACAAGGTGGACCAAGCGTAGCTTACATGCAGCGGACGCCAACTAACCTCATTTAGCCCAAACAAACAGTTTACACATTCCGCCTTTGAAGAACCTTATTTATGAGTCATTTATGTCAGGAGTATTCTGTGAAATAATCAGCTTGCAGGTCAATAAGAGTAAGAAAGGCGCGAGTAAGGCGTTTCTAAACATAAAACTATTTGTGCTGTTAAAGCCCTAAATTAAGCCACGAAGTTGCTCGTAATTCTGTCCTTTATCGTGATTGTTTCAAAAGCAGTGATGTAATACATTTGACAAAGTCCGTTAATGACTAATCTAAAAATAACATTTGCATGAGGCAGACAAATTGATTTGATAAGGAATGAAGAGAAGTTTGGCTGTTGTTTGAGCGGATCGGAGAAGAAATAGAGTGCATTCGATAAAAATAAAATTCGCAAATATTCATTATCAGCAGGATGGCTTTGAAGGGCGAACATGGGCTGAAGACAATCCGACATAGTGTGTTGTTGGCTTCTTATGTTTACAACAGTGACGTCGTCAAATCTTGTTCTCCAGCTTTCGCCTGACACTGATTGACTCACGGATGTCGTGGATCAGCATCATACTAATTCATACACAAGTCAAAAATGGTCGGGTTTCTCAGTTCGAGGGAGAAATTACATGGTTCATAATATTGTGAAGGATCTGTATGATCTGGATCTAATGGAATCCAACGATGTTTAGGACCAATATCTTTCTATATTCTGTATTATTCAGATGATTTGGCATATACGACTTTTTACACGTAACGGCTGCATTAGAGTTTTAAACGAAACTTCGTCGTTCAAATAATTGTTTGTATTCATATAACATAATTACTTCTCAAAATAATACAACCTTATGACATTGACATAACTACTGGTTAAGTGTCTAAGAAAACAGATGCATATAACTCCCCAAAAAATAGTCTCGTTGTCAAATCAGTAGGTAGTTAGCCAATCACTTTTAAATCTGATTTTTCATGTTTAATGAGTGATACCTGTCAAGATATACAAGAATATGTAAATTAAATATCAGCTTGAACAAAATGAATATAATATGCCTGCCCAATAAATACCTTTCAGACATAAGATAAATAATAATTTCAAATATGTCATTGCATCTTTCATAAAATATTTCTTAAATATTTACAATTTTATTGATGGAATAATAATAATAATAATAATAATAACCTCGTAATCGTTTAAAAAATTACAAATCATCATATCTGTCTTCATTTCCTTCATACGGTCCTTGTGTTATGCAAGAATTGATCCGCGCTACTCTTATTAATGATTATGTTTTATATTTCCGTGTAAAAGTTGAAGGCAAAATGTTCTAAAACAGTTAAATGTCGCAATATCGTTTTTCATTAAATCTAATGATATATTGTGTAAAGTTACCTGTCGAACATGTCTTTCCATCCATATTGAGGGTATATCCAACATAACAACCGCAAGTTGTCCTCATCTCCGGGAGGCAAATCTGTTCACACCCACCATTATTCTTCTCACAAGGCTCTTTATAATATATATATATATATATATATATATATATATATATATATATATATATATATATATTCATTCAGACAGCACGCTTCGTTATAACACGAAATTGGATAAATACGTCTTCACGATGATTTCAACTCTTTTGTTGTCCTGGTTATGCGTATCATTACAGCAGTGTGTGAGAAACATATAGCTTTTCACAATAAGATAAATGTTCTTTGCTCAATATGTACACACCGACTGCAATATTCAACTGAGTTTAAATTTATCTGTATTCCCAGACTGATATTTAGACATGCAGGAAATTTATCACAGTGCTACAACACATAATGGGTCATGTGTATAAGATCTCAACTAGACTAATCATAAAAGTTTCTAAGTACTTTGTACTTATGTTGTGAAACAACAACAAAGGTTTTAGCCCAATTCACTTAATGTGAGAATTAACACTTAATGAATTATTTACAACAAATAAACGTTCTAACTAGATGAAATAATTTGAAAAACGCTTAGAATGGTTCCTGTCTAGCCATAGCAAAATCCAAGATGTTTTGGAGGAAGATTGCCCTGCTAATTCTTTCTAATATTGAAAAAAGTAAATTAACTCAGTCTGGCAAATCGGAATGACGTATTAAGGAATATATGACCAGACAAAGAGTTGTTAGACTAAAGGGGGTTCCAAGGCGACTAAAAACGAAACTTGTTAATATATGACTATATAACCTGCAGAAATATGATCATTTGTAATGTTCAGAGCACAGTGAGAGGAAAAAGACGAATGGTCTCTTCTTTGTGATAAGAAATCGCAAATTGTTTTACAAACCAAAGTTTCATTACATTTTAAGGTATATTTGAACAATGCATGAACCATTAAATACATACATGATTCAAGACATTTCTATGTCATTTGGAAATGTAAAAAATAATCGAGTTACTTATCTAAAGTAACATTCCAAGTGGATCAAAGCTTAGCAAAATAAGATACCAAACAAGAATATGAATTATGAAGATGTTATCATTCATGCTATAAGATTTTGAGGCAAAATCATTTGCTGTGTTCAGTGTTATAGGAATGTTTCATCGTCGGAACAAATTCTGCGTATCCTCAGTGCCTAGCTATATGAGATGTTCTTAATGCAGTGTTTTGTAATGCAGTAATTTGCTCCGACGATGAAACATTCCTAAAATGGTCTGAAGAGATATCTAAACATTTAATTTACCGAGGCTACGACAAAGACCTGATTACGGAGGCAAGCCAAAAGGCTAAACAAACAAACCGCGATTTACTGCTAAAATATGGAAAGAAGTAAAAGGCTGATAGGATACCATTTATCCTAACCTACCATCCAGACAACCCCAAAGTAGGTAAAATCATCGCGAAACACTGGTCTATAGTGCAATCGTCGGATGCCCTAAAGTTAATCCTCGCTAACAAACCTGTACTAGCCTACCGGAAACCAAAAAACCTTAACGACATTCTAGTCAGGACGAATCTAAAGCCAATCACTAATCAAGACCATCCTAGTCAGTCTGGCCCCTGTGGCGATAATAGGTGCAAAACCTGTCAACATATGATACAGATCAGGGCATTTTCTAGTACATTGACTAGAGAAAAACTAAACATATATGGTCCAAACAAAACGTGCAAAACAGAGAATGTCATTTATCTCATCACATGTAAGATCTGTATCCTTAAATATGTCGGAGAAACTGAAAAGCTACAGAAAAGGATCAACCTTCATAGAGCTGATTGGATGACAAAGAAGCTGTACAGAAGCCCGGTCGCAGAACACTTCTCCTCCCCTGGCAACACTTTCAATGATATAAAACTTACTGCAATTGCTCACAACCCCAACTTGAGTTCCCAAACCAGGAAAGAAAAGAAATCTTACTGGATACGCCGCCTTCGAACATTTAAACCAAGCGGTTTAAACCAAGATGACTAGAAAAAGACAGCCAAGCACAAATAAAATTACCTTTTCCAGCCGATACATTTTCTTTTAAACAATTCTCTAAATTTGTTTCATAGCCTATACTGACTACTATAACAATGAAATATCTGGAATATAATTTGCGCTTACATAAATTTACATAAAATAACAGATGTCGTTATGGCTCATCGATTTCTAGGTCAAGAAAATATTTTCCAGTCTTAGCAACAAGTTGAAATAAACTAGTTGAAACATAATAAAGTTAAAGGTTTAATTCTTGTAGAAAGAGCCATGTAAAGTTTTGCAAACATAACCGTTTTTCTGTTTTATTTGTTTGTCTTGTCTATGTTTTGTATTTGCCTTTGAAAAAGACTTATTGAAAAGTCAAAGAGATCATGTTAATTAGATACTACTTTCGTACTGTTCGTTGTCAGTTTATTGCATTTATCTTAATCAATCCCTGATACACGTGATCCCTAGCTGGGTTCAGTGCACTTGAAAGGATTGTTATTTGCCATACGATTTGTATTCTTTATATATATATATATATATATATATATATATATATATATATATATATATATATATATACCTATTTTAATTATTTGCTGACTATCAGCAAAAACTTTGACGTCATCAACCCTCGTCGTGATCGGTAACTGAAAATTAATCGGCATCAAATGTTCCCCTTCCATCACGACAGTCAATGCTGCTTCAGTCGGATGGTTTCGTACGCTGTAGCCGATTATTGTGTAGTTCTGTAATTAAAATAAATGTTCTGAAGATGTTTACTGTTACTAAATGTTGTAATTTTAAACACAATTCGAAGCTATATTTTCAACAGTCCAACGTTTACATGAATTGAACGAATCTGAATTAGAGGAAAAAAAATGATATGAAATTTGTTTTAAGGATATGGGTAGAAATTTCTACAGCGTACATTTTTTTGGCTGATTTAACCTAAGAAACAGGCGGCTATAAAGCCCCCAATTCAATGTAAAAATACAAAGAATACTATCCAAGGGGTAGGCAAGGTACAAGATGAACTGCGTTGTGGCTAAAATATATGCTACATATTTTCAATATACGATTGACATACATTATAACTCGTCTCATTTCACTACTTTAGTCGGCAAACCTGGATTTATGGGAAAATAAAGATGTTCATGGTTTAAACTTACAGGTGACACATGTGTGCTGTATTAAAGAAGGATTCAACAAAAACAAATTCAAAAATTGCATATTTAGGCTGCTACAAAACATTTTTAAACACATCAGTAAATATATATGTTTTATTTAAATCCACTTGAATTATATGAACTAGCCTTCTTTGTCTTTATCAACATCTTTGCAAGATAGGTCATCACGACGAATTAAGGTCAGTTCTTATATTTGTGCGCATTGCATTGATTCTCATCTAGATCCACCTTAATTTGCTATGTATGGAAATACTGATTTCAAATCATCTGCAACGGTTGAAACTTTATTGTCAATTTTCCATCTTATTCTCATGAAAACTACGAATAATAACTAAAGTTCTATTTACTGTTTTGTCTTTACACTTTCTTGAAAGGTTAAAATAGTCTAGCAAATATAAAGTCTATGCCAAATGAAAGAATCTTATTTGTCGTACCCCAAAGTAGCTATTAACATCCCTCGACAACGTGAATTCGGCATCTGGATATGAATAGTATTAGTTTTGCTTCGTAAAGCTCAATATCATTTGCGTTATCTTTGTGAATGGGTAGCCCTTCTAGTCCGAAAGTGAACAGAGCTCAAAAATATTTTTCAAACTCAACATTTACACTATAAATGGAAAAGCTACACAAGCAAACAAATTGTAACCATTCCTATAATAAAAAGGTCGTATAAAAGCCGTCACACTTCTAAAATATCAATCTTTTTCAGATCGTTTGCTTTTTACATAATTATTGTTTTCACAACCGTGTAAAATACTTCCAAAATCAGCAGAATGTTTGTTTCATGTTTGTTCCATGTTTCACAGAATGCAAAAACATCATACGGCCATATACAATTTGTATTTCAATAGCATATTCGGATTTCATACGCCCCTCAAAATTCTCAATGGATATGGGAATGTTGGTTTTACTGAATATGACTGAAGTTAAGTTTGTTTAAAATTCAGGATTCCGTCAGTGAATTATCTGTGCGAGTCACCAACACAGGCTGCACGCCAAGTCATAATCATGTTACAGTGGAATTAGAACCAACCCACCTTAAACCATTCTTGGATATCAAATAATCCAAGTTTAACACCTGCTTTTCGAGGTATAAAATTTGCCTGGAATATCATGTAATACATGCAGCAGATGAATGTACTTAGGCTGATCGTCCTCGCCTTACAGGAATGGAACAATCTCTGTGATCAGTTTATTATATTTCATGCTGGTGTTATGTTATGAACATTTGCATCGGTCAGATAAAGTGATAACATTCTTCACTCAGTAGAGTAATCATATCCACCTTTTGAGCTGATCCAGATCTAGTGCTACCAATAATTTTCAGCGTCTTTTTACAAAGATGTGGAAACGGATTACTTCTCAATATTGGTCATGATCTTGATCCATCTCACTTCTGTGTTTGACGTAATCTTTAATAGTGGTTCCACAACCTAACCACAAGTTTGAGTCTTGACTCAAAGCAATATTAAATTTATCCGATGGAACTGCTCCTCTAAGTAATCAACCTTGTCCTGCAGAATTTGTTTTCTCTAAGTATATTAATTTCCTCTTCTAGTTGCTCACATACACTTAGCAGGTTACTGAGTTCAGTGAGAGCATTTACGCTGTATTATTTTGGAGGTGTAGTTCACAGTGCGTTTTTGCCGCAAGTGCTGAACATTCAAAACCATTCTGTGAAAGATATAGTTTTAGTTCGACTAAAAGAGCTTCTAGTTGATCTAATGATAACCCCTTCAACTCATAGCAATAAATTAGGATTCAATATTCAGTAAATTGGGACTAATTCAGCACATTCGCAAATTCCAGAAAACGCGCATCACTGTCAAAATATATTATTGTCACGTGATTATAAGTGGTCTATGATGGTTTGCCAATGACCATCCGCTTGTCTTACATATCATTTGTAAGGAAATCTCTGTTCGACTGTTTGTTAAATGTATATGAAGATTGAGCAGTCAACTATTTTTTCTGTTTTGCCTATTTTTTCTTTAGTTAAATTTATGGACACGTTTGAGTATTATTTGCTGAAATTTCAAGATCTTAATAAAGAAGTCTTAAAGCCTGTAACTACAGTGCACTATTTCTTGATATCGAGGTAGCTCCATTAAGTTTAAACTCGTGAACTGTTTCAATCACCTCTCTGAAAATCTATTTAATTCAATGCAGTATAATTCCGTGCCATCAATGAACGATGAATTCGAAATTTTTAAAATAATTATTGTAGGTTCACCCTTCTACTTTATCGGTTTCGTTTATGATAATCTGTTTGCACACATCATATCGCCACACATGTTCTCTGTGCCTGGCGTTTGTGTTTGTTGGTTAACATTTACATAATATATCTTTGTTTTCAGTTGGCATATTTCTTACTTTTGTTTGATGTATTATGCATATTGCTGTTCTTTATTATTATTATTATTATTATTATTATTATTAGTAGTAGTAGTAGTAGTAGTAGTAGTAGTATTTGTAGCTTTCATTAACATGTGGGTGGAAATGCTTGCATGTGGTTGTTTTACAGAATAAATATTTAAAAGTGATGCAAATTTTTTTTTTCTCACACATAGTTAGAGGCTTTCGTTTCTCCCAGAAATTTGGCTTCGTTATTTAGGGAACTATACAACACTGACATTTAACGCTACTTCGCTCCATTGGTCAAGCGACCATTTGTATATATATAGAGGTTTTGGTAAACAATTATTCACATCTGTTTTATGATCATTCTTAGGAATCATTTACAGATGTGTTAAAGTATAATTTATTAAATGTTCATTAGTATTACAAAATGCTCGTTGACGTTTTGGACATAACACTACTTTGGGATTATTTAGAACTCAGTCAAAGACGTTCTGGATTGCATCATATTTGTACATCGTGACATTGAAGACTATTGGTACATCAGGACATTCAAGACTTCTGGGATTCACTCGGAACATTCTATCCATTTGTACTTTGAACACGACATTTAGCACTATTTGACATATAATTCACAATATTGTGTCTTTTGAATGTTCATTTCGCATTATAGGGAAAAACGTTATTTGTTGATTTTACTAAACGTCTTGGTTTCGCTTCTTTCTGTGCATAATTTGAGACCCAGAGTCGTAACAAATTGCAAACTATTAGCGTTGTCATGCATGACTTGATTATATCTCAGCTTAGTGCATTTTTGAGTGAATTTCTCTATTACCTTGAAAACTGTAAGACAATGGTATGTTCTAGTTATATTTAGGCCTGTTTTTTTCTCATTAGTTCCATCAGAATTCATCTGGCCCACGTACCCTTCATCAGTCCAAAATAATCTAAAATATTAAAACAAAACGTTAGGAACACTTATTATGGATGGATATTGTATTAGTTTTGGTATATGCCAATGTTTCCTTATGCACTAAGAAAAAGGGTGAAAACTTCATTTTACTGCAAAACCTATGTAGTACTTAAAATAATATGTCGATGGTTGAAAATTTCTAAACTGGCGCAATAATTCGTTTATATAGTTTTAAGTGTGAATTTTTTCAAATGGTCTAAAAGTCTTTTTTTTGACTATCAGTGGCAAATATGAAAAATAAGAAATTGAATTTTAGTGTTATTTTTGCTTGTATTTTTTTTTCTTTTCTATACTAAAATGCATAAAGAAACTGTCTCCCCATAAGTCTTTGAATAGCTTAAATAGTTGTGTTCGATTCTATTTTTCTTCTTTTTTTGTTGTTGACAAAATTTTGGATAAAGAGTTGTATGTATTGAATATCTATGTTCCGTACGAAGCCCCCTTAAAATAAATACAGTTGACTGTTAATATTCTTCCTGTATGATATGCTTGAATTATAATGTAATGAGCATCGTCAGTAAATATATATGCAATGGAATGAGTTAAAGAACATTCCGAAAATCCTGTTAAACGTACCTGTCTGTTGACCAATCATATTCTAAGTCTGTGGGTGTGCTTATAATGGGAGAGGTGGTATTAACTCTTTTACCATCTGCTCCTCTAGTGTAGAGCCTGAATCTAGAATCCACATAATCTAGACCCATCCAAAACAGTCGCCTGTGACAAAAAATCGTAGAAAGTGAATTTACAAAATTATAACAATTCAGTGATTCAGTGAGGTTTTATTTAGAATAACTTGCACATAATACTTCTCTCTATGCATTTTTCGTTGTTGCAATCGATATTGCATATTTGAAACATATTCAATGGCCCCTTGAAAATTGAAATCTGAATTGCGAACCACATTTGAAAAGCCAAAAAGGCCACAGGTCTCCATGATGAACGGCTGAGCCAAACTGTGCTGTCAGCTGTCAAAGTCTTGTCATCCATGTTCATATTTACAATATTGTCAGGGCGGTATCCACTCATTAATTGTTAATATTTCTTGGCATTATATATATATATATATATATATATATATATATATATATATATATATATATATATATATCCGAAAGTAAAAACGCCATGAAAAATGTATATTGTTGAAGCATGTAATTACTTTTTGCAAGCAAGATGTCAGAAACGGTAAATTTTTTTAGTACTTTCTTGCTAAATGATCCATTTTGGTAAACCTCTATCTAAACATTCAACTCCGGTGGTTAGAGCATCCGTCCCGAATGCCGGGAGGTCGCGGGTTCGAACCCCGGCTGAGTCATACCAAAGACTTGTAAAAATGGTGCTAACAGCTGCCACGCTTAGCGTTCAGCATTAAGAGGTTAGTGTTATTTCTCATCGGTCTGATGTCAGGATAATGTGACTGGGTGGGACAGTATGCTACATGTCTGCGGCATGATGTCCCAGTGCTAGACATCACTATAAACTTCCACACTGCAGACATCGTAGTGTCATGACTGAAACATTATTAAAGCTAAGTTAAAAATCCAACACGCACACATGCACATACACACACTGCAGAGAACGTAGCAATATTATAGAAAAATTGTTAAAGCAACGTTCAAAATGCATATCACACACATTAAAGTTTGAATTTACCCAATTTAATCGCATGCGTATTTCCAGTAGTATTTTAGCATCATGTTTATTTATGTGAACTTACTGATTATAGGGATCAAATGTCATGGTAATTGGTTTTGTTTTAGTGCTTGTAATTTCTCGTGTTAAATCTTGTCCGGTTTTCTTGTAGCAAACTCCTCCATTAGTATCCCATTCAAACCAGTATATAGCTCCTGTTATCCAGTCGTAAGCTAAATCTGTGATGATAATAATAATAATAATCATTATCATTATCATCATCATCATTATCTAGCAGGTAGAAACAAGTACCACATTTATCTTAGCTTGTTCATTGATTATACACTATATAACGCAATTTTCGTTCGTGGGTAGTCAGTGTTATTTCGTAATTGTTTATGCCTAAAACGTATAGAGAATGGATATTATTCCCCACAAACTTTGCTTTTGTGACCAGGACAGTGATGTTATTAAATTTACCTATTTTCCAGAACATTCCAGATAGATTGAGTGCTGAGTAAAATTGGAGTAACTTCTAGAACTTTATAGAACTTTCCAGTAATATAAATAGTAATATAAATACTGCGGCCTGAAGCCCACCAGTTCAGTTTAGTTCCAGCTGCCCACGTGGATACATGTCTGCAGTTTTCTGAGATGGCATCAAGAGACTGCAAACATCCGGCAGACGCATTTTGCTATGTCTGCGGCTAATGTATCAAGACAAGAGCGATGAAGTACTCCGTGGAAGCATCTGCTAAGCTGTGTGAGGCCTACAAGGCATATTTCGGATCAAGACAAACCCTGGGCACCTCATTTCACTTGTAGGCACTGCAAACAAACTTTGGAAGGTAAGATCGACAACTGTTGATCAGAATTTTATTTTATAAAATGTTATTGAAGCATATATCATATATGAAAATGTTGCGAGAATCTCTTGCACATTAGTCATAGGTGAAATACAAGTATCTTTATAAGACTTTACAGAGGGGAATAGAGAACGTTGAAGTTCGCTATCCCATGAATTTGGCGTGAACCCACTGACCACTCAAGCAACTGCTACTTCTGCATAGTGGACCCTTCCAAACGTGAGACTGGTAAGAATGCACCTACTAACACGTATCCGGACCTTCCTTAATCCATCGCCCCGGTGCCACACTGCTCTGAGCTCCACGTAGCCACTCTTCCGGAGAGAGAGCAACCGTCTTTAGAAGAGAGCAGCAAGTCATTGAGCGAGGAAGACGTTGTAGATCCAGAGGACAATTTCAGAGATGGAGCTGAGGAAAGAAACCCATACTACCCTAACCAAAAAGATAACTACTTGATCAGAGATCTTGGTCTCACCAAATCAAATGCCGAGCTTTTGATGTATAGGCTCTAATAGTGGAACTTTATGGATGGAAGTGTACAAGTCGAAGATCAGAGGAAGCGTCACCAAGCTTTTTCCAGTTTCTTCGCCCGTCAAGATGGGCTAAACATCTGCCACAATGTGACCAGTCGGTTCGAGGTAATCAGAATCGTCTGTAACACGAACGAGTGTATCCTCTTCATTGACAGCTCATCCAGGAGCCTCAAAGCCGTGCTTCTCCTGAATAGGAACAATTATTCGTCTCTTTCCCTGGCTCACTACAGGTACCTCAAAGAGGATTACAACAGCATTAAGACCTTCCTGGACGCCTTGAAGTATGTTGAGTACGGCTGGGAGGTCATACGAGACTTCAAAATGGTGTCATTCCTGATGGGTCTCCACGGCGGTTTACCAAGTTTCCCTGCTATCTTTGCCTTTGGGACAGCAGGAACACCAAGGTGCACTACCACAGGCGGGACTAGCCACAGCGGACCGAGTTCTCTCTGGGGAAGAACAACGCCAATTGGGAGTCACTTGTGGACAACCGGAAGGTGCTGATGCCATCACTGCGCATCAAATTTGGCATTATGGAACAATTTATCAGAGCTCTGGATAAGGAGTCGGCAGTTTTCAAGTACCTTCAAGACTTCCTCCATAGGCAAAGGTCAAAGAAGGATAAAGAAGATCATGGAGTGCAATGAATTCACCAAGAAGCTCGCAAGTAAGGAGAAAGCGGATTAGTTCGGAGCTTTCTGGGCAACTACAAGGCCGAAAACTATGTGGAGTTGGTTGAGACTCTGGTGAAGAACTTCGGCAAAATGAGCTGCAGGATGTCCTTCAAAGTCCATATCCTTGATGCTTATCTTGATAAACTCAAGGGGGACATGGGAGCGTACTCAGAAGAACAAGGCGAGCGCTTCGGCCAGGATATACTGGACTTTGAACGCCGCTACCAAGGACAGTATTACGAGAACATGATGGGATACTACATTTGTGGGGCTGATTCGTGAAAGTGATTTACATTATAATCCTAAATCTTGAAAAACTTCTCACTTTTAAATCTTTTATGGTCATGTATTATTACTTTAGCATAAATAAATTTTAATTTTGATTAATATGTTGTTTCTTTCTGACTTTATGTGAACTACAAGATCCAAATTCGCCCGTTTTCTAATTGGAAATAGGTACATTTCAAAATATCACTGTCCTGGTCACAAAATACAATTTTGTGAGGAATGATAACCATTTTCTATACTTTTGAGGTATAGTAATTAGGAAATAACACTTACTACCCAGGAACCATAATAAATTTGTTACACTTTGTCGTACATAATTTTGTTAGGTACAGCAATTCAGCAAAAAGTTCCCTATGTATGGGATCGGATATGCTGTGTAACTGCCAATTATACAGTTTAACAAAAACCGTGCATCACTTTGCTAGAAAAAATTCAAATGACCTGTAGAACTGACTGATTATCAGAGATTGAATGGGCAATACACAAATCCATAAACTATCGAAAGCATTCGAATCAGTCTCTTGATTAAGATAAGTTCATAGCTGTAGAAGATATGCAATATTATGTAATTTACATATAAATTAACCATGCATCTTCATTCTGATGATTTCTTAATATGCGAGGTGAAAATAGAATAAATATTAAACGAAAAACGATTGTTTGTATATATACAAATATATAAAAAAAGCACTGTCATGAATTAAATTCCTGTAACTATTGCTCTTAATACAACGGTGACATTGCAAAATCAAGAAAAGGAAAACATAAGAAAACAAGCACGGACTTCATTAATAAACAGCTTATGTAAAATGAAGTTTATACTACTACTGCAACAACTACTAATACTAATACTACTAATATATTTTAATGTGAACAAGCTTATATTGTTGACTACTCTATCGATTTGTCATATTTGAGATTAATAGTAATTATTAGAATGCTATTTTTAACCTGCATATTGGTGAGTTATTTTGTTTGGAATCAACATCAGTAGAAACGTATTGCCACGCTTACCCATTATCTCTCTGCTCGTAGAATGTATCTTTTGGGAACCAGTGATCGAAAAAGCCTTCTGATGGTAAATCTCATGTCCGTCCGTGAAGTAGAAAGTACTGTTGTGTGTATCAGGTGTAAATCTTGTGATATTGTTGGTACTGTTTACAACCGAGCAGTCAACTTTTGGAGGTAAGAATCGGTGGCTTGTTATAACATTGATACTCACAGAACATATCTTGTTTGTGTCAGTAAATACAATTTTCCTCTGGAGCACTTGTGTTTCAGCTGAAAGAACATCATCGAGAGAGTTAAAAATGGACGTAGCATCCATTCGTGTCACAAACGTCAGTAAATTTCATAATGTAACATTGACAGGCATTTGCCACATTTGCTTGCTCTTAACTTACCGGCGACCCGAAAAGCAGTGATGTTAATCAAAAGAACTAAATAGTGGCATTGTAGTATTAACTAATGAGACTGTACCTACAGACAAGGTGAATTGTGATTACTTTTCTGTAAATGCAGTTTCAACTTTAAAGGTCATATTGATCTGTATATCAACTGAATTTATCCTTAGGGATTACGTCATCATGCCAGCTCCTTTTGGAGAATATTATAATCCTCCATGTTCAAACGTTGTGCTTTTATCTTTAATCTTAGTGTTCGTCCGTTCGTAAATCGATTGTTTTGCATATCATTTTGCCACGATGATTAGTAGTAGTACCGGGCGACACCTTAAACACAAAGTGGACCTGTACGTTAAATTCCAATTGACGAAAATAGACTCAAAACGGGGATATAACATAGGAGTAGTACTATAGACTCCAAAAGTAATTTAACACTGAGGGTAAGTAGTAACATTGTTAGAATTAGCTAATTTCAGTTGAGGGTACATGTTTGCTTTGCTAGAAGTGGCTGAGAATTTAACATGGCAATTGCACATAGTACCCACATAAAACCCTATATAGTGATTAATACTTTCGTTACCCGCTATCAAATTCATTCTTAGGTAGTATTATTGAACATTCAAGTTTTAATACACTGTCCAAGACTTAGTTTGTGATTAATATCCAACAAGTACTTTTTATTATACTGTCAAGCATCTACCTTTTAATTACTATCCTGCTCTTATTCGGTGATTACTGTTCAACACACACCTTACAACTGCGGAAGAGTTTGATGTACTGGGGTGTGCCTGGCACCGACACACTAAAAATAATACCTCGACTACTATTAGTACTACTGCTGCTGCTGCTTTTGAAACTATTCTTCCAGAGAAGGATGACTTAAATTTAGCTCTGTGTGAATTCCTATAATCTCCGTAGGATTTTGTACCTCCATCATTACCAGTGCATAACTGATGTCAGATATAAGCCGAAGGAAGAGCTGAAGTGTTTTCTACAACGCCACAAAGCAGATCAACAAGTATTTGTTCAAAACCAATAACATCCAGAAAGCGGTAAATAATGCAAGAAAAGAAAAGAAAGAGATATTCACGACCAAAAACTCCTAAACTTTCTATTGCTCCATCAATTCTCACCACCACAGAGATGCCAGTAGATGCTACTAACACTATCACAGACGTAATATCAGAAATAGGTCTTGGTAACTGAAAAAGATTCAGGTAGTTATATCGGATGATACGATAGCCCTACGGGTTTTGCATCCCCCTATATAAAACAAAAGAAAAAAATCAGGGTCACCTATATCTATTCGAAATAGATACTACTCTGGGATTCCAAAATGAAATTAAATTCAAATCCTACGTAATACAATTTGTGATTGTGTTAAGATCTTATGCATACTAATTGAAAGAAACATTAACAAGAACAGACACTCACGTTTGCTTTTAATATATTTTCTGAAATTTCATAACACGTCACAAACGTTCACTTTCTTCATTCGTTCACTGTCTTTCCTTTTTCGATTGTTTTCACTGGAGTTGATTTGTTTTCTACTTCAGTTCCACCGCTCGTCCTGCCTTCTTGATTTTCTTTTCGGATATAGGTTATTTTGTTCTGCTGCTTTTGAAGAACACTTTTTCTCCTGGTTCTATTTTCTTGGGACATTTTGATGACCCTCTTTCTTGACATATATTTACATGTATCTTAAATTTAGTCTATCCTTGACTCCTGTTTCATTGGTTCCTTTTATTTGATGTCGTGGACATTCTGGAACACAATGTCCTTTCTCTTGACATACATAGTTGCTATCTTCTCTTTTATCTCGAGTGGAGTAGTCCGTATTCTTCCTGGTATTATTCTATAGAATACTGTTTGTAAATAGCCGACGAAACGGGTGATCTGGTACCACTCTTCCATCATCAGAGATTTGAAACTGAATGAGCATTTACATTTAGGGTAAGGGAATCACTCTATATATAGGAAGAGAGTTTGTATATCATCTAATAAAGATGAAATTACCTCATCTTACTGAGGCGATTCAAGAAGAGGACAAGTAACGAGAACGTGTTTAGGTGTCACCTCATACTCTAAGTGACGTGTTAGCACACGTTTATGTAACTATTTTGCAGATAACATAAGTGAGCCTGAGACAACACCATCTACCTCCACTACGAGAACAAAAGGTCCAGTCTGATGCAAGAAAGACAGTTGTTCGGTTGCTCCTGAAGCTTATTATCAATTTCAAGATACACCACAAAATTTACATCCAAAACTATTTGAACGACGGCTTACACGTACACAGTGAAATTCTACAATGTTTTTTGTCGTACGTTCCACCAGAAAATCAGCGGGTTTCATTCCTGATTTATTGGAATCACAACTAGAGACAGTGAAACATCAGTGCCAAGCTGAATATAATGTTCATTTAGAACTATATATCTATAATGACTGTTTGAAGACTGCTGTCTGGATAAAGTTTAATACACTGGCAGAATTAACACAATCCAAAAGTATTGACAAAAGTCAATATGTCTAATAATCAATTTACAAGTTTGACGTGACCGATGGATAAACATTCTTCCCATGACCCACGTTTCTCCTCCAAGAGGTAGCGGATCACCCAAGGTTTTATTAATTTTATTACTTTAGTTGTTCACATTACCAGATTAAAAACGACCAAGCTCTAATGTACCTAGCTCATGTCATCGTTGTGGCTCGAACTTATGAAGATTAAAATTGCTGAACATCATATCAGTGAATAAGCTATAACTAAGGTCATAATCATTTAGCGTCCATTCTGATGGTGACTTGGCAGAAAACAATTAGAGATCTAGTCAGTGAACATCATTATGGTTGTCAGGACGATCATTCTAGTTGGCCACAACAAGCAAATATTTTTTTATGACTTCAGAACAAGAGTTGGAAGAAGTTTTTGAGAACGTCGTATAAAGACTTGTGGGCCCATTCTTTACATTTACTAACTTCTCTAGACACGAAATGCATGGATGCTTTTTTGCAACAAAGTAAGGAGAATGCCCATTTACTGACGTACTTGACAGAAATCTTCGTGAAAAAATTAGGTATGAGCTAATGATTTATCTTTACTTATGAAAACAATGTATGCAAAGGAAAGTTATTACCTCTTAGTACTTGTTTGATCTGCTTCTTGGAATAGAGTGGTGTGTGCTTAAGATAAATTTACTCATTGAAGACTCAAATGCGATCAATACTATATCATCAACACTTTCAAGAATCATTGTTCAGGAACTCATTGGGTTACCTTGTGCTTTTCCCTTAATCGACACAGTCCTGCATCTCCCTTAGAACACCAACTTAACTATCAGCTTTGGCAGGTTCTTATCAAGTATATGGCAAAAGATTGAACGAACATAATCAAACCAGAGTATTTAACTGACCCCAACATACCAGTGTTATAAGGTGGTCCCAAGCCCAAACCACCAAGCCCAGCTTCACAAGTCAGCATTTTAAAGGAATTAGAAAAGGGAATTACTATAGGATCCAATGAAACTGACACCAAATTAATATATTATAAGGTGGTTAAAATCTCATATCAGCAGGTCAAACCGCACAAGGTGGTAAAAAACCATAAAACTACAGCATTTATATATAAAATTAAACCGTTGTGCCAATTTACTCATTTGATCAAAAACTACCGTAACAAATGAGAATATATAAGGCGGTACAAATTGTAACCATCACGCCCAGCCATACAAGGTGGCATTTAATGAACTAAAACATAACCTAACATAAAACTAAATAAAAAACTGCGCAAAATGAATTAAAACTTACAATGTCAATCCCATCGCGTATCTCCTTTTTCATTAACAAATCGTGTAAAGCACATACGATATATGTTCTAAATTTAGTGCAACGCTTGATTCGATCCAACGGTCCCTGGATAAATTGGAATCAACCCGTAGCACCGAGGTTCTTGACGATTCTTCCCCTCCTTGTCCGCCTCCAGACATCCAGTTTGGTAGTATGTTGTGCATAAAATAATCTGTCGGTGGACTCTGAAAAGTAATTCACCGATAAGCAGCGCGTACATTCAAAAGTGGCATATGATCGAATGTCTGAACGCGACTTTAATCTAATACAGCCAAACAGAGTTTCACCATCATGAGTCTCGCTGAATCCAGATAACAGAGAGCACTAGAGATGGAGAATGAACCAGCAACAAAAAGCGCAGTGCCATTAGGTTACCCGCTACCGCTGTAATAACAGCATCTGCATCAAGGGTTATCAAGGCTTTTGCTCGTACCACCAACTGCATCCTGATAACAAGTGAGAAACGAGCATTCATATTGGCTTGGGACACATTAATAGAGGAAGACTCCGGAAGAGAACAGGGCCAGATGTGGGCAGCAACTAGAACGAGGAATAATATAGAAAGAGGGAAGAGGAGGCAAAAGGCTACTGACCACTCTTCGCCTAAGCAAGAAATTTGTCCATTTTGTTATGTATATCTATATATTTTGTAATTCCTGGTACATGATTGTATCTAATGTTTGTAATTTTTATTCGTGGCTGCAAATTATAAAGAATATCCATAGTTAAACAATGCCTACGTGACATGAACCTCTAAGAGCGTATAATTGCATAGATCTATAATTAGATGTTTATGTTTGTGTTGACAATTATTAATAATCGTAATAGTAAGATTGAATGACGTCTTTGGATTAATGTCTCTTTGGCTGATGGAGTTTAGACGGTTCTAGAAGAGTTCAGCAACTTCCCATTGGTTGGACTAGGTCACATAAATAGGCGATTTAGAGACAAAATGTGTAGTAAGAATTGTCACGTGTTGCATATTGTGAAATATAGTCGTAATAAACAGTTTATATATAAAAAAAACGGAGCAATCAGTTCCTTCCTGGTTTTGGAGTCATCCTCATTTCTTGTGTTCATCTTGTAAGACTGCAGATATGTTTTATGATGTAGCTAGATATTATTCAAGAGGAAAACACTTGTTTGGACTATCCAGTGTTGATATAAAGTTCTCAGTAATTGGACTATAATATTATTCTGGAAATGTTGTGCACATTTCGAAGGAGTTCTGGACAACGCCATCTAAACAACGTGACGATTCTTGATGGACTAATGCATTTCCAGTTTAGACATTTATACTAAACATTTCATTCTTTTTAACTTTATCGGGATTATTTTCGATTTAATTCTCAATAATGTGCATTCCTCTCACGTTTTGATTCATAACGTTAATAATTACATTATTTAAGTTTTACAAATCCTATTGAATTTGCTTCTTTCATCTATTTAGTTTGTGACGTTAGAGTCGTAACACACTGCAGAGACCCGTATCCAGTTTACAAACCGATATGACGATGAAAACTCTTCCACCATCATCACCACCATGCTTACGGCACACTTCACTCCTCCATCTGAGATGCAGACAGAGGATCCAGAACCCAACATTGAACCGAGCTCAACAACAACTGCGAATCTTCTCACGAAAAACAGTAAAAGATACAAAATAACGAGATGGAAGAGGAGTACAGTGAGCCTGGCACACAGCGGCTGCTGGACATGGGGCTACAATCAGCAATGGAAGACCAAACAAAAGATAGTTGCTTCGTCATTGCAGTAAAGTATATAGCCTGGCAGAGACCTAAACCTATGCAAAGCCAATTTAAAGTCCGTATCCTTAGTACCTACTATCAGAAAGCATACCAGAACTACACCATTGCAAGCTTCATAGTGGTTGCGGAACACCTCAAGGAGAGACACGAAGTGGGCAGGTTTCCAGCGCTGAAGTTCAATGAGTTACGATGTGCGGCGGAACGCGTTGAAGATAGGATCACCAGCAAGAGATACAGTCTGCCTGCTTTTCAGGGCTAATAATTAAACTGTCGCAGGGTTCTTGTTTTAGAAAACCCATTTTGATAACGTATCTGTTCTATAAAACCTTGACCGATTCGTCCATCGTTAAAATAGAGCAACCAAACTATCCGACCATGACCTCAAACATTTTATTGGTCACTCAGACCTGGTATTTTCTATTGTCATTTCAGAAAATATATGCACAATACGTGCTCTAAATTCTAAAATATTACAAATAGGAATATTTTACAACTGGTTACTGTGATTCTAATGACAATATGTGACCTGCTCACAATTTGTATAGGAAATTGCCCGAATAAGAAAACAGGGCAGAATATGACAGATGGTATATCTATGGCACTTCAGAAAAGTTTCAGCTCATATTTGCGGTCTCCAGTTGGACTTCTCCTTTGCTTCGTCCGGACATGATCGCCAGTATTGTGCGGAGGACACAACTAAAAGGCAAAGACCCTTGCTTGCATACCCGACTGAGTGTCGTCAGGATGTTTTCCTGCCTTAGACGTGAGGACAAATTAGGAAACATGCAATGCTTATATTAAAGTGTCGGGTGGCTGCACTTGCTTTCTTACCATTCGAGGAGAAATTGAGAAGTCTGCCATGCAGGAATTAACTAGTCACACAAGGCAAGAGATCCATACGCAACTATAATCTATGACATGACATGGTAAGTCTCACCATCCTTCGGTGACTTGTCAAAAACCCTGTCGTCTAAGATTGCTAAATTAAACGAAGCCTCGGTGAGCATTGTTACGTGTTTAGGCTTTCATAAACAGTAATAAGAAAAGAGTGAAGACAACAAGCTTTGTTAAAGTTAACAAATAATTAATTTCCATAGAAAAACAAGGTTAAAATGGAAAAAAATAACTTACGGTTTTAAGAAACGAGTCCCAAAATAATCCAAGAAAAATCCAAGAATTAAAAATTAGAAGTCCTAGTAATAAAATGTTTTAATGCATTTGAGTTCGAGTTCCGATGAAAAATCCAAAATGGAAGGCGATGACGTATGCTATAACCAGTTTAGTACTGATGTGTCTACAGTTCTTTGTTGTGCCACGGAAAATAATATTCCGGTGATTGAATTCCGAATAAAAGGTCAATAAATGTCTTTGTTCAAGAATTCTGCATGAGCACTTAAATATTCTCCAGGAAAAATAATTAATCTCTTAGAATCAAAATAATTTGAAGAAAAATTAAAATGTAACTCCAACCGGTCACAACAAAAACACCTTCATATGTAATTGTTTAAAAGCACTACTGGCTGATTCATTTCAAGAAAACGATAATACAGTCAAAGTAAGAAGCAAAATAGATACCCGTATGTGGGTCACGTGATCACTTTCTAGAAGCAGATCGAAACTTCAAATGCTTAACATCACGTACTCCCAGTCAGTCTCGATTTCAGTCTTATCAATCCTACATTACAAATGAATAAAGAAAGAAGTTGTTTACTTGATTCTCAATCAAGGTCAGGAACTAGGTCAGCTTTTGGATACAAAGTTCTATTATTAAGCGTTTACGAAAAAGCACTCAGGTCAAACTACTTTCTGGAAAATGTCTAATTCCAGTAAACAAAATTACATTACTTTAAAATCTAATGGAATAAAAAAATAATTTAAAACTAACAAACTAACAAGTAAATTAAATCCAATATAAATTGAATGAAATATATATAACAGTATGAACAGGGTAAAACACTCATGGAATGAAAGGACACGATCAAAAAATCATGCCAGAGGTGATTAACAGTGAAAGAGAAGAAAAGGAAGAGAGGAAGCAGCAGAAGCAACGGCAACAGCAGGGAGAAGAGGAGGAAGAGTGAAAGTTGCAGACAAATGATGTCACTGTCTCAGACAGAAAGAGAAGACTGTCCGCGTTAGTGAAATGATTGCAAGACTTTTCAACGGTCTCAGTGCATTCAACCTTCTTAAGTATTATATTCAAGTGTGTTCTCCATTCTGAAGGACTGAGTCAAAGTCATAAATCATTTAGAAACAATATTTAATAGATCAACTTATGAAAAGAAAAGGGTGATGCATTTTTTTATATATCTACAAAGTTTAACAAATGCAATGAGAAATTATTCCTTACAAAACAGAGAAAATTCTAAACTTGGGAACAAATACACGATATATCAAACAACTGCATCTTGGATACTATTTTAGACCGTTTCAGTATAAATGTATTATGCGACTTATTGCAACAAATCAAGCGTTGCTGAAATGCAAAATCTATTTCTACTCGATGCGCGTCTTTAACGAAATGAATGAAGAAACTATGCTTTAATTATTTTCAAATTGCATTCATGTACAATAATTGTACGAGAAATGTAATGGTTATCGTCTTGAAAAAAGGTGTTATTCAGCAGGAATTAGCGAATCACGTCTATATAACCCTTAATCTCGATCTTGGTCAATTTTATTTGGTGAAATTGATTAAGTACAAAACAAACTACGATGACAAACGAAGTTGAGTTCTCTTCGAATACACTAATCTACCACACATAAAGATATAAATTTACTGTTCACTACACTTTCGTAATCAATCCACACGGTAAACGCACATTATACTGCCCCCCCCCCCCCCATATCTCTCTCGTTTGAAAAATAAATAGATAATATCCTGTAGTTTGCATTGTGTAACGATTTCTCTTCAAGCAGAGATCCTGTTATATGTTTGTCCTTGTATTATCTTTTGAAGTAAACAAACCGCCGAAAACAAACTAATGTTTCAACGCATAGCATGTGTAGAAGCACGTTTTGTTGGACATAAGGGTTTGTAATGCCGCCCCCATCTTAAATTCCCGTGTCAGTCTATTTTCCGCAAGACAATTGCAACATAGGCTTCCCCTTTGAATCTAACGTGCTGACAGTTGCGAATAATAGTACATAATGTTATCAACCTATATTTTCCAGGGTAGATGCAATACCACCACACTCCAAGATCAATATGAAAATCTCTAGAATGGAGTGGGATTGGTCAGAACAAACGTGGACTATACCATTGTCTGTTCCAAGGGCTTCGAAACTGATGTATGGACGGACACTGATCTGTTCTGTCATTATAAGCTGCGAGGTGCCGCAAGTTATCAAACCTTGAGTTGGCATCTTTAAGACTAGCTATTCAATTTCATATGTGGCATTCATCTGCATATATAACATTTGCAACAACCATATTAGTGCTACCAGTTAATGTCACAATTTCTAAGCATGACGTTTATTGGTGTTTATGATATTTACTAGTAAATGTATCATCGTGACCTTGACCTGAGAATACGCATCGGATTTTACAAACAAATGCCACATTTACAAGCGCTAATGATATTTACGGAAGTACTAAATTTATTGATAATTGTGTATATCGACCCGCTCGTACTGCGGATACGACAGCACAAAAATGACATCCGTGTAGTCCACTTTCAGGGTTGGGTGGGGGTTATAGCATATACCGACCCTAAATATATATTTTAAACGTATGCTCTGCATCTTTTATCTAGCTTTATAGTCCATTTGAGGTGTCTATATTTCATATATCTATCGTAATCTGTTGAGTAATGTTTTAAATTTTTCAATACTTACTGAGAGTTGAAGCATTGTTAATGTCTCTTTCGTACATACGGGCAACAAAGCAAAGTTATCATTGTAGAATGTTACGATAAAACGCATTAGGGATACGAAGACAAGATAGTATAATAGAATCGTTGCTGTTCAAGAAAGATTGAAAAACTTGATCTTAGTTGTACATGGTACTACATACCTTTATGATATTATGCACGGTTTAGAGGGAAGTATTCATTTGAAAAGCAGAGACATATATTTAAGGGTTTATAATGTAGAAACGTCCCTCACTTGTGTAACCTTCATGATAGGTAATGTAATAATTCGCATCTATAATAAAGTAGCACATTCTAAAAAATTACTCAGTTCTTCCCAAAATTATGAATCAAACATTTTTAATTACGTCGGATGCAGAGAGAATGCTTTATGCAAACAATCGGAGGAAACAGGCTTAGAAACAAAGAAGAAATAATTGCAGACACACTAAAATACACACACCCCAAAACAAAAACCCCAAACAAACAAACTTAGATCATTTAAGTTATTACAGTTGCCTACTTGCAAATGAGCATTGCTGTTACACTCCTGGTTACGCACAGTTTGAGATTCCTCTCAAGAGTGGTAAGAAAATGTTATGCTATTAATAACGAAGACAAATTATATTTCGTCTCTCTCAGTTGCAAAGAATATATACGGTACGTGAGTACGAAGTGTGCATTTAATAACAACGGTAAACAGTTACATCATATATATGTCTATCTTTGATCTAAAAGATATTTCCTGTACCTCTGTCATCAGCAAATCGATATATGGCATCATTAATTTTGTATAAACAAAAGGCTCGAAATCTGTTAAAAATAACGTTGATACATTTAGTCTGGACCAAACACTGTTCACTTTTCAACCGCTACAGATTATAAACGATCCAAGAGGACATTGGTTGAAAATGATCGAATTGTTTGTTAGGTAAATAATAATAATTGTTGTACCAACACAATAATACAAGAATGAGAAAAATTAAAATGTCAAAGGTGAGTTACTCGAAATATTTACAGATGAACAGGATTAGGCTATGAACATTGAACTAAATGTTTCTGATCTATGTACATATTCGAGGATCAAATGCTTGTGGCAGATATCCAGGCATACACTTTGGAAATAACTAAGGTTTGCATAGTCTCTACACCAAGGAGTACAATTCTTAGGTTTTCACTAAACAATTCGGTGTATAATAGTGTAAACTTTAAATGACGGATAATCACTTACTAGATTTTAAAATAGGTTGGTGGGTAAATGTGTTGTTATTTGCGTATATCATCATTGTTTTCAGAATGATCAAGTGATGAAGAAATTCAAGAGAGTTTGTCAGTTTATGTGAACTATGATCTCAATAGATCAATTGATGAACGACATACATGTGATGAAACATATTCTGCATCGTTGTTTCTTTACTTATAAATGTGCGACAACAAAACACAAGATCACAATATGATAAGAATATATAGAAAGATGTTTGTTTATGCAGAACATGTGATTTATGTATATATTGGAAATATGTAAACGTTGGATCAAAAACTGTACGTACATTGTTCAGAGTTCACTGAGTTTGACATACAAAAATAATAAATGTGTACTTTACCTTGACATGTCTTCCCATCTAATTGTAACGTAAAGCCGTCTTCGCATGCACATTCAGCACCCGTTGAGTTTGGCCTTTCGATGCACAGTTGTAGACATCCCAGGGTATCGCATCGTTCTAATCATGGAATAAAAACTATGTAGATAACCTCTTTGCAATATTTGCATACTTGCATTTTCTAAAGCAAAATGCTCTTGTATGCACGTGACAACAGAAAGAGCTTATTATGCACTAATCTGTATATAATGCAGTGGTTTGTACATTATGGATGTTATTGTAGATGTTTAGAAAAGCACGTTATGGACGAGACGCAGAACAATACAAATTCATAATTTACAATTGACTGCTGAATGATCTTTAATTGATATACCAACCTTAGTTCTTATGAAGCATTGCAATTATTTGAAAGTACTCTTTGTTTTCCATTTTCTATCAAGACGATATGGATTTATATATATATATATATATATATATATATATATATATATATATATATATATATATATATATCCTCTGAAAGTTAATTATTGCCAATCATGAAGTGTGATGCACGTAGATAAAACTTACTACTTTTCACAAAGCATAGAAGATATAAAATGAAACAAGACTCTAAACTTACTTATATCTCGTACAAATGTTTAAAGAAAACGTATGCCATATCTTCTAACTGTACCGTGTAACTGTTTTAATTGGTAGCAAGCGCTTGTTGTCGGTATAGATTCAAAGCCGGCTAGACCATTTGCATCTCTTCCAAATAAAATCCTGTTTCATATATGTGTCAAACAATACCCGCATCCTTCTGAATATCCCCTCCCTTAAAACTTCCTCACACAAAAGATACAATCATAAAGATATATCTTGTCAGTTTATTCTGAGATACAATTGCATTTTTATCGTGAAACAAACATTTGGTTTCACCATCTGGCCACTCTTGTATATTAGCTTTATAATATCAACGGAGATCAAACCAATACGCGATATATTCACACTTCTGAAATGATGCTTCTATTGTATGCATACTCCTCTAAAGTTGTACATTCAACTCTTTATTGTGTGTTTATTATTTGCCAAATGCACAAAAGCTAGCTGAAAACTATTTTCGCAATGTTCATATGTCGTACTTTTCTTCATATTAATGGCATATTAGCATACAGTACACAAAATATCTAAAATTTCTTCCAATTAGAGTTCTTTGTAAGAATGGAAGTTTAACATAATATATAGTGACTAATGACACCAAATGATATCGACTGTTTACCAAATACTTAAATACTGGATATTGGCAAGGAAATTACTGTCAGATATCACATACGGGTAATAAAATTAACCAGTGGCAACAATCTCACTTTTCTTCTTTATTGACTGAAATCATTAGAGTGTAGTTTAATTTGCATGTCTCACACAATTTCAGATTTCAAATTCTCAGATTAAACATTTGTTAATATTAGAAACGTACGCGAAAAATCCAGAGGTTGCCTCCTTTTATCAAAAACAACCAATGAAAAGATGGGTGTTCCACCTCTTACGATATCTGGTCCAGCCTTTTTACCATCGGCCATGCTGAATAACTTGATGGAGCCATTCACAGAGCCATGAGACAAATCCGACACTACTAATTTGTCCTGTAAAAATAGTTAGAAGTGACTATATATATATATATATATATATATATATATATATATATATATATATATATATATATATATATATATATATATATATATATATATATTTAACTAGTAGCAATAGTCTGTATGTCCCTTTCAATGTCAGTTCATTTATTTTGGGAAAGTGCGACACGCTGCCAGTTTAAGGTCATTGGCCCTTGGTATGAAGCATCTGCAGATTATATTGCGGTGAATTTTGATGCTGCTATTGTTTAACAAAAACATGTTTGAAGATATATTTGACTGTGTCACAGTCTACAGAGGACAATATTGTAGCCATCAAAAGTTGTGCTTCCCAACAAATAAAGTATGCTGCTCACGCATATAAAAGAGAAAACACAGAGATTGTATGTAGAAAACTAACTAAAGCAGAAAATATCTGGTCTAGGTTATTCCTCTTAATCATATATGATTGAGCAACTGTGTTCAGAAATGTCACTTTTAACACCATTAGAACCAGATATTTAAATATTTTCACAGATACAATTCTTAATATTACTATGATATTGTATTGAAGCGGTCGGATTTTAATATTTTTGTCGTACACATATTAGATGCATACAGAGCGCATGTCTAGCAATCATATATTGTACTAACCTCTCAGGTGTAGGAATTGCTGTAATTCAAATGAATTTAGTTTCTATACAATATTTGATATACAAGGGCATAAACGCACAGATTCAGAATAAGAAAATAATATATCAATACATGCTCATAACCTTAAATATCTAAAGTTTAATATACTTCTTCATAAATAGCAAGTTCAAAAGTTACTATATAGAAACACAGAATTATACAATATAGATGAACAAATGCTGAGATCATTCCCTGTAGAAGATAATATATGATTGATTATCACATTTAATTATTACGTTTCCATCTCACCTGAACAAAACGTCATGACCATGAATACATGTTTTGTTGGTGCCTTTCTTAAGTTTTGTGTTGTGTTGATAAAACTTTTGTGTACGTATATTTTTCAGTAAACAATACCAGATTACCTGAAATATATCGATTCCATAGAATGAAGATCCAGGAATAGAAATCAGAACTACCCTTCCATTTCCGTGGAGATCGCTATATTCTAATGTTCCTCTTCCAGGATCCGTCCAATACAATCGATTATTAGTGTAGTCGATACATAACGATGTTGGTCGAATAACTCCTTGCCATGTGAGTAACTTCCGGTCTTTCCCAGTCAAAGACGAACGTTCGATTTTCGGAATTTTTCCAGTATCCGTCCAAAATAAATATCTGTGATGTTAATCTCAATGATCACCAATGATAACCAAAGTAATACATTTTACAATTAGTCGATGGCATTACTATTGAAAGTATATGGAAATCTACAGCTAGTCCGCGTCAAAAGGAGTCATTTGTGCTGTGTCCGTAATCTTCCATTACAAAGTCTTTTTTTATTCTGTTATTTTCGAACGACAGTTTTTGATGTTGTAAAGGTCCAAAACTACACGACGAAACTATGCCATGTACATTGTATGTGTGCATTCTTTTCTTGTAATTTTAGGGTGTTCTTAGCATTCCGCATCCCTTTATGTTTAAGTTTAAAGTTTCCACACACTGCTGATCGCTCCATATTCTGGGAAACTAGGATGGAAGATTCATGTTAATTTCTTAAAGTTATTACTCATTGAATCCAAAATTGAAAAAGGAAACGTGCAGTTGTGCAGATTCACCGATGCATACTAGGTTAGGGTAGGGATAAGGCTAAAGCAAAGAAAATTAAAAATATTAACTAACTTACCCCAGTTCTGGATAAACTGCGATGCCTGTCGGTATGTCTAGATATGTATCTACTATCATCTTGAAGTTAGGGTTTCGAGAATTAATTCTGCTGAGATCTTTCGGAATGGCCTGCATTACGATCCACCCGTATACTGTATCCACCCAGTAGCAGTTACCGCTCACCCAGTCCACTGCAAGTTCACCAACCCCTGAGGCAAAGAAATATAAATATGCATTAAATTTAAAATAAAGCCAGAGGCAAAAGCTAGCTTGCGGTACCCCGCAAAGGCCATTTCAAAACCTAAAAGAAAAATAAAACAATATCAACATTAAATCATTTCTCATACAGCAATTGCTTTTGCTAATAAAAGAGGAGGGGAGCGAAATTTATTTATTTGTATATCCAATTAATAAGTATATAGTTCATACCATAATACAGTTGAACCTCTTCATTACAAAAACAAAAAAGATGAGTCAACAAGTACAAAACTAAATGTACATACTCTGTGCAGCAACTAGCCAGCTCGTTTATGGCACCAAAATATTTTACTTCGCGAAGTGTAAACAGTCGTTGTTCAACGTTCCAGAGGGTTCACTTGTGAAGTCATGAGATCAATTCTTTAGTTGACAGTTCCTCGTTCCGCGTCTTAGTGATCGCGCTCCAGTTGCAATGAGATATGAACATCATCCTTGCATTCTTATTAACACATATTGTCGAAATGAAGGGCTAGAGGGAAAGAGACACAGACTTTGACATATTATTGATTAGATTATCATACGTACCTGATGACGTTCCTATATGAAAGACTATCGCCTGATGTAAAGGGCTTGTGATATTGATGACACCAATCGTTGTAATGTCTGCGTCGCTGAATATAAACATCTCTCTGGTTTTCCGATGGATAAATGAAATTCCTCTGGTGTTATTTAATGGTCCTGAACCGATGTTACTGAATGCACTTGAATTGATGATTCCATTTTTCGCCCAATCTTCCAGGCCCGAAAACACAGCGAAATTCTTGTTGTGAGTTGACATGACAATACTCATGTTAGGAATCACTGCAAGAAAATGTATCCATAATTTTTAAACAATATAGGCAGTAATATTGAAAAACTCAATAACACTCATGTGCGACGACGTATACATTACGATGGGACTTTTTAACTACACTATAATCTAGCTGCCGTGTTAGAACCACTGCAAGAAAGTATATAATTTTAAAACCATGTTGGCAGTATTATTCAACAAAACAGTAAACATTATGTACGACGACGTATATATTCTGACTGGATTTTCAAAAATATGAGCATATCCAAGAAGGCATTATTCAAGCACTTAAGTTGCAGTCTTACACTTCTATATTGCTAACAACACAATTGCCATACTGTAACCGGCTCCAAGCGGTTTGGAGACCAATTAAACTTGTCTCTTCTAAATTTCCTTTTCAACACAGGAAGACAAGACTTGGAAAGAACCCGTTTTAATATCTGTGATATTTGTTCTCCATTTATGCATAAATATGTATGTATGTATGTATGTATGTATGTATGTGTGAGTATGCATGCACGCACGCACGCACGCACACATGCACGCACGCACAAACCCACTTAAATAATGTATGTATATACAAGCATATAGAGCAAATCGGGTTCTCAGGCATCTATTCATCTTTATAAAAATTCTGCTAGGAATATGAATCATTATCCTATAGAGTTCACTCCCGATCTATCTATCTATCTATCATTCTGTCGGTCTGTCTGTCTATCTATCTATCTATCTATATATCAATCCATCCATCCTTCCATCCATCCATCCATCCATATATCTATCTACATAGATAGATAGATAGGTAGTCTTATGTCACGGGTTTAGGATCGAATAAAGAGTAACACAAGAAAGAGTGAAAACACCAAGCTTTGAAAACATACAATAATTTATTTCCCTGGAAAATATTCTGTAAAAATGAAAAAATATGAACTTACGGTTTTATCGAATCAAATCCAAAAATAATCCAAGAATAATCAACGAATACAATTTTTGAAGTCCTAATAACAAAATGTTCAACTGATTTCAAGTTCGAATCCCGACGAAGAATCCAAGATGGAAGACAATGACGTATGGTGAAATCTGTAGTGTTGAATTCTATATTGTCTTGTAGAAACAAGAATTATCACTCCTGTTTCTGATAGCTAAATAACTGTTAATAAAACAACTGTCCTTGTCCAACAGTGTTACATGATCACACGTATTTTCCAGAAAAATAACAGAATTAATCCTTTTGAATCCAAGTAATTTGAAATAACTCCAAACCAAATAATTTGAAATAACTCTAAACAGCACAATATACAACTTCCAGTTTAACAGCCCAACTTCTACTGAGAATAATTCTCCAAAACAGAGGTTATATGATCTCTAGAACGAAAACAAGGGGGTCACGTGACCATGTTCTGGAAGATTATAATAACTAAGTACTTGTTAAAGATCACGTCTACCCAACGTCACTCTGACGAAAACCAATCATTTTATGCTAAGAAATGAAACAAAAGTTGTTTATATCTTAAAAACGAAGTCCCATCATGACCTCGACAACAACCAATCATTTTAAAATAAAGATGCAATTTGTTTACGTGATTGCTACAAATTTTGAAACAAGGCCAGGATCCAGATCAACACCTGGTGTTTAAAAAACAAATAGCCAAGGTCAAACTATTTTCTGAGAAAAAAGTATCATCTCTAGAGAATAAATTTAATTTACAATAGCATGTAATGAAAAAAATAAAAATAAAACTGACAAACAATTAAATTGAAATAAATATATATTAAATCAGATTCAAGTAAATCAAATATACATTACAATTGATAGATAGATAGATAGATAGATAGATATATAGATAGATAGATAGATAGATAGATAGATAGATAGATAGATAGTGTGAGAGAAAGAAGTTGTTTGAATACCCAGTCTCTACATTTTTGCCCTGAAAGTTCCATTTCAAGTACTACTAGAGAGAGAGAGAAAGAGAGAGGTGGTGGGGGTGGTGTACATGTTAAAATTTAACATTATTGAAGAAGGCATGTAAAAAACAAAACAAACCTCTGCCAAGCAGAAGCTTTTCACGGGTCCGAGTGTCTTTGTGTTGACAAGCAATTGCTTTACTGCAATATTTATTACAGAAATATATTTCAAAATAGAAAGAACATATTGAGCAATATGGATACAGGTTTCCTACATATAACTAAGTCACACGAGTATCGAACTACAAGTACAAACGAGTGAGGTAAACATGGCTCTTTCCATTTCGACCTGAGAATTTGTGGTATCGCAAGGTACATATAAACTTCACTTTGAGATTTTTTCTTTCCCGACACCAGTTTACATGATACTTTTAATTCTATACCCATAAACAACTCATCAGTGGGTACCTGTCTCGAGTTATTTTCAAGACTACTATAACCACGTTCTGAAATAGAATATTGAATCAGATTCCATGGAAATACGGCGCACAACAGCTATAAGTACTTCCTTTTTAGAATATATTATACCGCGTGAGTAATATTAATTTAATTGAACTTCGTGCAACTTTTATTAACATTGTTGCAAGTCCACGAAGTCTCCATGTGTTATGTAGAAAAGATCACTCTATTAGAAAAGACATTAAGGTTGAGTGCTGTCTAAACACCTATTTAAAACGTTTTCTTTGAAGAAACACTTCATAAGGCCACATAGTCTGCTTAATAGTAAGAGTTTACGATGAAATGCTGTTTCGACCCGGGTTGTAATAATGTCTTTATTTGGAGGAATGTTTAAATTAGATCTCTTATTAGCAGAAACGTCAGGATAAAAAACAATATAGAGTGAAATAAAATGAACAAGCGTCAAGGTGGTCTTCTTTTATGGCATGTGGTTAAGATCTCTTTCCTAAATGGATGGCAGTTACACATAAATCGTAGTATATTCATCAGCAAAATCCACGTATTAAGATCATTATTACATAAGGGGTTCCGGCGGCAATTAGTAGCATAAGTTACAATCTATACCAAAATGGAAGTTAACACTGCTCACAATTAAACACTCAACAAAAGTAACAACATTCTTTCCAAGGATTATCCAGATCACTTTTCGGTAGCAATACGAGGGTAAATACTTTCAGATGTACCTAATACGAATATTATTAAATCTAGGGCGTAGTACTTATTGAGTAAAAGTCACAATGGCACTGCGTCCTATAGAAACGTTTAAGATTGTCCACGTTATTACAATTCGGTTGCAGCAATACTCAATTTTCATTCCTACTGTAATGTCAGCTTTCTTTGATTTCGTTATTACGAAAGGTGTACATCCAATTATCGACCCCTATTGAAATTACAATGTTCGTTTCGGTAAAACTCAAACACATCAATGATCGATAGAAATGTTAGGATTATCATATGTTCATCGATATTAAGAAGAATATTGCGACATCAAAGTTACAGTTGTATCCTTGCATCATCTACGATTTAGTATAAAGTGGATCGCAACGGCAAACCAAGACGTGGAACGTTTTGAGAAAATCAAGTATAGTCACAACAGATCTTGCATATAGAATTTGAATTTTAGTCCTATAGTCATGATAACTTTCCTTGAGGAGGCATTGTGTCAAATCACTAAGTCAGGTTTACCGCAATATGGGCTGGAACTGCGCATTTTTGCAGTTCATATTTTAGTAACAGCTTTCTTTAAAGATACTCGTACTGGGGTCATTTGGTCCATTGTTTTAAACAGTTATTGCAACTGCTGAAATGTCCGTATTGCAATGAGTTTGAAATTTGTAATATTTATCTTACATTTCATTCTGTAAAATATGTATTTTGATTTCATTAGTGGTCGCAATGATATACAAGATAACTAAATATTGCAATGACCATTCTTTCACGAAAATATGTATCTGATGACTAAGATATAGGTCATGCGAGTTGATGCAATTGTAACCTCATTTGTATTAAGTCAACAAATGTATTCTGTTACAAAAGACCAACCAGATCAACGATCAATACAAATACTTTTATTGCAATATCATGGTCAATTTAAATCATTTCTCAGTGTAGCCTTATCTAACCGGGTTCCTCTTGATAACATTTTATTGCATAAGGGAAAAGAAGTAGGTACAATTTTAGCGCTCATATAACAAAGCAAATAGTTCTGGGATTCATTATTACAAAATATGTCAAGATCTATTCGTGCCATTGAAATATAACATTATAGTGTCACGTTGAATGAACAACACCTATTCTAATGATGCCAGTTTCAGCTTAAGTGCAAGACTGATTTCGATTGTACGGAGGTAGATACACATATTTCTTCAGTATACTTAAGTTTCATGACTTTATAGTTAGATGAAACTTCAATATCTTTTAAAATAAGGTCAACTGCAGTGATTACATCCCCTATTGTAATATGGCATCCAGGAGAAACATCTACCTCTAAAACACATATTATGCCAATACAAAAGACAATGTTCTGGAAGTAATTGTTTCAAAGATTTGTTTAAATGACCACTTTACAATTCATCTAACATTTACAGTCAATGGCAAATCAACGAAAAAATATTATCTACAAATCCATTACTTATGTATTTGTTTCAAAACTCTGATACTGTTGAATTCCTAGAAGATCTGAAACAGATTCCATGCAATACATCCAAAACCTTTAATCTATATAAAATCAACCAAGACAGTGATAATTTAAATTCCTTAAACTAAGTTACCGCTTTCTTAACTTTCATTAACTTAACTTAATTTAACTTATATATATATATATATATATATATATATATATATATATATATATATATATATATATATATATATATATATATATATATATATATATATATATATATATATATATATATATATATATATATATATGTGTGTGTGTGTGTGTGTGTGTGTGTGTCTGTGTGTGTGTGCTTGATACATTGATTGCAAGGACAAATCAATTCTTAAGTATATATTGCAAATAACATCTAGAAGCTAGAAGGCCTCACGGTAGATTAGATCTATAACAAACCCTCTATAAACAATGTCCTTGTTATTATTATCATTATTACAAGCATTGCAAAACAGTGGACATTGTTGTGAAATTGGGTGTTATTGTATATACTTGCAACCAGCTTTGATGGACGCTTCCAAATACAAAAAGGGCTTTAAAGTTGACAATAGACACCATTAACTGCTGAATGACTTAATCCTACGTAAATCGTATACACCGCATGTTTGGATAGATTCATAATGTTTATATAGCACTTTAGTACCAAGCATACACAAAAACATACACAAAAACATATTCCCACGACGTCTTACCAGCTGTACGCTGACGACACTCTAATATACAAATCCAGCAATCCAAGTGAAGTTAAGTATACCTTCTAAAGCGTAGAAACACATTTCAAATGTGACATGTATTAAGCTGCATATTGATGATGGTAAAACTGACGTCAACCGGAAGACCACTAAAAGACTCATTTACATCATTTACCTCAAACAATATGGCCTAATTGGTTGGAGAGTCCGCCTTGGTTGCAGAAGGTCGCCATTTCGAACCCCGGCCGGGTCATACAAGAAACATAAAAATTGTACTGGTCGACCTGGTGTCATGATAATGTGATTTGGTGGGACTCAATGCTACATGTCTGCAGCATCGTAGCGATATGATTACGAATTGTCAAAGCTACGTTAAAAATCTATATCACCAACACATCTGAAATAATAAGTATTATCAATACCAGTATTGAATTCTAACAGTTCGTATGAACCGTAAGTGCAACTCTTGGCAGTACGTTTTCCCAACATGTCATAAACACTTGCAAGGATGCATATATGGAGCTGAGAGGCATCAGCTCCATTTGCAATTTTCTTTCTGTTGATGCCACTAAAACACTTGTGTTTTTTAAATTATTTTTACGACTGGACTATGATAATTTACTTCTCTCTGGTGAGTCTCAGTATCTACAACATAAACTCAACAAGTTCAAGACATATCTGTTTGGATTTTACTCTGAGTACAAAGAACTAAGAACACCTATCCATGCTCTGTAATCTCCACTGGCTAACCGTTCAATCTAGAATCAAACAATCAATCTGTTCACATTGCCACATTTCGTTGCATGACTCCAGTTCGACATACCTTTCTGACCTCATCCCTATGTTCAGCCCACCTAGAAGTTACGCTCCTCTTCTGACACTCGTATTCTCATTGTCCCCACCTGTAAAACGAAGTCAAACGGACAACATTCTTTTGCGAACCAAGACCCAGCTATATGGAATCAAGTGCCTATTGACCGTAGACACAGGGGCATTTTGCTTTCATTCAAGAGAACTCTTAAACTCATATATTTGGACTAGAAGAATAGATATAAAGACAATATTGTTTACTTCATTTATAATTGTCCGCATGTTTTTGTTGTTGCAATTTCACGGTGTTAGTTTTTGTAATCTTCTCGTTGTATATGATTTTGTGTGTTATCTGATATTGCAAAGCAGAGTTTCTAAAGATTAAGTATTATTATTAAAATCGTTGTGGGTATGCATGGCGATTAGACGATTTGCAATTTGGTTTGATAATTCTGGCTTCCATTTTAGGCTTATTATGAGCATCATAAAATAAAGCAGAGCTTTCCTAATTTGTACTGAATGGATAAGACTAAGCGAATAAACTACTGAATAAACAATTCATCAAAATTGTTTGCGAAGATGACAAAGATGCAATCAACCTCGTCATGTATCCTTTAGAAAAAAAAAATCGACCATAATCTCAACCTAAATCGAACTGAGCACGAGCGAGGCGGACTCAGAAAAGGGTTAAAGCTGATAGCGGAAATTGCATGTTCATAGAAGCGGTGGCACAAAAAAGGCCTTAGTTTACTGTGCGACACTAATGACCTTGCAGATCGGTTGATAACACTCATGGGTCGGTTTGAGCGGGAAATAGCTCTCCAGACAGTATTATTGAGATGGTGACCATTGGCCTGCGGTTGCTAACCATTTACATCATTGCACTGCAGACGTTTCGAGCGCTGATACATAAACTTAATAAAGATATTGATGATGTTTTAACGAACGAAGTTCATATGATGAATTCTGAGGCGATTGTATCAATATGTGTTGACTGTGCAATAAATATTAGGTGCTCAACCACAAAATATATTTGTGCTACTCAAATCACCGCGTGCGAAGTTCGCATACATGAGTTTGCATTGGCATCCTTGCGTGTTTATCGCACTTGGACTAACATTCGATTGCGGCCGTTTGCAGGCATCTCCGCACAAACTAGTTCGTGTTTTCGTCAGTTGTCGAAAAGCCACCTCCACTGGTACGCACAAAATTAAATTAATAAATGAAGAGTTTCGACCAAGGATCATTTTAGTGAACAAGCGTAATTCGACAACCAACATACACCATAATGACCCTACACTTAGCTCAGACATCTTGGTTGAATCTCAAATGTACGCGATGGATGTTTCACAGTATTCACAAGCAACTTTCTCTGCTGACATCAAGATATAAATCACATTCCAGAGACAAACTAATTTTGAGTGCAAAGCCCGACGCTACAAGTTACACTAAGGCGCCTGACATTTACAGGATCGCCACCACGAATACAGTTAATCTACCTTGTGCAGCCATTAATGGCAGATAAGAAACTTCATTTTTAACAACTCAAACGTTGAAGTGTTATATATTGTTTGGGTTTACCCCCAATAAGATCCACGTTAATTTAATATCAATTACTTCCTCGCCCGTGTGTCTTTCATATTATACGGATCTCATTACACATATTATTTTTACCTTTGTTTGCCAAGACTAGTATACGTTAAAATTTGCATGGGGGACCTTAGACAGTTAGATATAAAAACAATCGTATGAGAACTCGTAATAGCAGTGCATCCTGTTGTTGGGAGAAATCCTGTTTGTAAAGCTTCTTACGGAAACGGTATTGGTGTTGTTGTCCCGGGATGGTTTACAGGCACAACAAAGGCACTCGCGGTCTTGGCTTTACGTGCAACACTGATCTCTATGCACACGGCAATGTGAGTCGATGATCGCATCAACAACGTTGCTGTGGATCAGTTAAAGAATCTGGTATTGCATTCGAGATCAGCTACGAAAATGAGTGACTAGAGCATCATCAAAATCAGGTTACACTTCCATCAACAGCAACAATCACAAATGGTATTAAAGTTAATTAAGCCGCTGAATAACGCTGATTATGTCATCTTGAAAGTGGACTACGTTTGTCTAGCAAAATGTATTAGACCAATAATTTATAATGGCAAAATTTCAAAATACACCCAATACTTCCGCATGTGAGAATAAATTATTGCACTGTAGATAGTAAGTTACATATCCGGTTATGGAACTCACACCAGTACAATAGAATTACTAGTTCAGGACATATATCGATAATTTCCTTCAAGTGGAAACTGATGGGCAACTGATACAGTCCGAAAATAACCCTTATCCCATCGATGCTAAGGTTGGATTTGTTAACAATGGCGGCATGGCATTGCATGGTAGTGCACTCTTCCCCATCGATGGAAAGGAAATCAAATTAATTCAATTCTTGATAATATTGACATAGCTTTCATGCAAGGTACAGCAACGAGTTTGCTTAGCGTAAGAGACAATCAAGTAGTGCGTGTATATCTCAAGCTACGGTCATCTTGCACCGACATCAAAACATTGACACAAGTGAGCAAAACTTCCAGCACGACTTTCCTACATTTTAACCTATTTATGACCTTTCATTAGAACAGATGGACGCATTCGGACAGTCCGAGGTCGACATGTACTTTCATGCACATGTTCGTAATCTGGCTAACCCGTTATTACCAAATGAATATATATTGTTGTGATCTCTTATAAGTTTATGTTGCTGGAGGGTGCGGGTGATCGAACGAGAATCATTGAATCGCTTTTGGAAAATTACTAGGCTGTTTTAAATCCATAATTAAATTTGTAACGCTTTGAGGTAATAATACCCTATCTTGAAGCTAAGCTAGGTCTTAGTCAAAAGCAGATTTCTAAAATCAAATGCAAAATAAGAAAGTCAATTACATGGTTACTGTAAAGCTTTCTACGCAAAATTATCTGGAATTATTCCTGTGTGTTTGAACAAAACGCAGCTTACACAGCTTAATGTAGCCAAAATAAAGAATACATCGGAAGAACTAAAATTGTTCAAGTCAGAAGTAACACTAATCCAAACAACCAGCGTAATATTTCCATTACTCGCTGCCAGTAAAGCGCTGTTAGCAGCACCTGCCTTAGCTGCTGGAAATGCAGTTGTGACAGGATATTGGAACTGCAAACGCAATCAGCTTTCAAACATAATGTCGGTGGTAGACCATCCAGGCTCATCGATGGAAGCACAAAAATAGGAAAAGGTCCTCGATTATCCAGGCGTGGGAACCGAAGACGACTAAGCTTAAGTGGTCTTCGGGCATGGACACACCGTAGATCAGTTTTGATTTACTAACCATGACAAAGCCAAGCAAGCATTTTTGAGGTGTTATATACACTTGCATAAATGATTCGTCGCACAATGGAAACCAGCCTCATCACCCCTTATTCATCAACAGGAGGAGGGACACATCTGGTCGCAATCGTTGTGATACCCAATTATCTTTGTAGTTTAACGGGTGTGGACTTAACTTGAAGTTGTTGACTGTTTGACCATTCAACGTAGAACATTGTTTTAATCGGCTCTTCCGATTAAAACGATGCTGGATGCTGTACTTGAGGGTTCACCAACACGCTAACACTTATTGATTTTACACGAAAGTACACTTAATAGCATACGAAACGCCAACTGACATTTACGGACGCTCAACATCTCAACCTCCCGACAAACCAGGGCTGATGTGGATTTCACCAGGCTTGCCACCAACGCGGATTTGGATGGGTTCGCTAGTCGGGTTGTTGTTGAAATGGACCATGGCGAGCTTGCAACATTTTAAACCTGGGTTTTTAGAATTACAACGCCAAACGTGTATGTTCAAAATATTGTTGTCAGTCTTTATTGCACTGTCGAAAAGGATCTGGTCGTTATCAGTGAAATCGGGGGGAATCAAAGACTTCCGCACATCGAATGCTTTTATTTAGGATTTTGTTTATTATGCTGATGTCATAATACAATAATAGGTGGATGAACAAGTCACATGCGTACCTGCATCACCACGTGTAGTAACTTCGTGAGGCGTATTTCTTAAGCGTACTAATCAACGAAGGAAATGAAGGAAATATTAATATAGTGAATGTCGGCTTGTTTTTAGTTATGTCGGGGATGGTTTTGATACAGGTGAACCTCACATCTCAAAAGCACGCGAATCTGAATATGCATTCATTATGGAAGGTTTTATTGGCAAGTGGGGTGCAATGAGATTATTGATAAATAACAAGCATCATGGCAGGCCTTTTGTAACGCGTAGCGATAAAGACAACATTGTGAAATAACCATTATTAAATAAAATATTAGTGTTGTTGGTCGCCAGAAATGAAATTCAGTTTGAAGAACTCAACATTCATCCGGATGGGTACTTAAACATTTTTGGCGTTTGCGTTTAGAATGAGATTTATAATTACATATATTCTGACCGCGATGATGCAGTTGCGGTATTTGCAGGCTAGGGGGTAAGCTGAATAATCTGACCAGTGATGGTAGCATCAATGGTGATTTTGTTCCATTGTTGACAAATATCTGTGTTATTAAGGAACTCTAGTATACATTGAAATAGTATGTTGTTCAGAGCGAAATAGGAACACACACCCTAACGTATCAATACCAACTCGAGACCTGCTTGATGTTATTACATTGACACGTGAAGAAGTCCAATCGATCACTGTACCACCAAGCATGAAAACACTAAGGAATGTTTACTCGGGAACCCGCCTAGGTTACATTGCACAACGAATATATTTAACCAACATCAAATAAACGAAGAAGAACAATATCTCGTCTTTTATTCAACAAAGATGCACTTGTCCTTATAACAATTCTCGAGCGAAGACGAGAACAATCGTTTCAGACATTATTAGTTTTGTATTAGCTTTTTTGTTTCTTTTGTATGAATGTGTTGCTAGACCCCTAGAAATGCACAATTACCAGAGACTTAAATATTACTCAGACATATATTTTCTACAATTAATTGTATGGCAGTTGTACTAGTAAATAAGTGTAATTGGTTAGCGGTGCATGTTCATCCTGATTAAGGTAGATCGGCCTGACGAGCAGTTCTATTAGGTAATTACATTATTGATTGAAGAACTTTGGTAGAACCTCCATGTTACCGAAGTGAAAAATAATCGAAGCGATCAACAGGTACGAGATGAAATCGTCTAGGAAATAGCGCTACTTCTAAAATATTAAGTCCGCAGCCGCCATCCATCTGCCGTAATTATTATACACCAATCGGAAATGTGTTTGGAGCTATGTCAATAGAAACATGCGTGACTGTGCGGTGCTGTTAAAATCGTCTCATCACGATTCATGTCGTGAATACGTGTACATTCAGAACAAACTAGTCGCAAATCGATTATATTAATAAACTCTGTTCGAGCACAGATACGGAACTTGGGGGTGAGTGGGAGTGGATTTACAGACAGTAAAAATCAAGCAATGCCGTTTTAAAAACAGAAAAGTATATTAAAACGGAGAAAAAAAAACAAGCACTTGGTCCTTGTGCATTGTAGTTGTAATGTCGCAACTGCAGGGAGTGTTTTAAGAACAAATGTTGTTGGTTACTGATATAGGTCACAGCCTTTTACCCCACGTAACAATCTAATTCCACTGACGCCTTTTTGGTAACTCTCACGGATTACAATGCACCGGTTCACATGCATATGTGAGTGATATCGAGTGATACAAGGACAAAGGCATGAAGGATATAAGGCTATAATCTATATCACTAACTGAAATGCTCAGGCCTCTATTAAGCCACTACACCGTTTTGCTGTATGTAACAACATTCAACTTTTCTTTACCTGTTAAAACACATTGCGTATCTATCAACTGATATTTTCCTGTAACTAACGTTAGCGATATAAACATTGAACCCACCTGCCGAGAACCTTACTTGTTATATTCATTTTTTATGCCATTATTTACTTATATGGCTTATAATCCATTTGAAATCGACGCAACCGTGGATTTTTATCGCACGGTAGAGTGTCAACAAGGACAGGTGACACACATTGACGTAAAAGAACTAAATGTTCGGTATCTAAATCGTAACTTTTAGGCACATCATATTGCATGTTATTGCATGGTTTTTATTGTAAAATATTCATTATTATACCTTGCAAAAAGGGTTTCAAAGAATTATGTGCTTCCTTAACCAAAAACACCAACTTGCGATAGGACTAAGAAATTCCGAAACACCTGGATTGGCTGAAAAATAGGTCGACTTTGAGTGACATTAGGACGGCGAGGACACACGCACCTTCGATTTGATTTGGAGGGTGTTGATATTTTATAGCTTTTTGAGAGATAAGAAGGCCATGCTTATATAGGTAAATTACAGGAGCATGAGTTATTGCAACTACTCTGACATAAAAAATGTGTACACTTACGATCAAACATTATAAACTAACAAATAAGTTACCAATTAATTCAGCCTGTCATTGTGTGTATCACAAGTTGGGACATAAGTGTTGAGGAATACAACGGATATAGTGATCAAAGAATGTCACTGGTTAGATTGATTTCCAATTAAAAAAGAAAAACGACAATATAAATTTTTCACATCATCTTTAAAACCTTTGAGATATTTAATTTCACTTCAAGAGCAAAATAATATGTGGACATACCACTCAAATCTAACTTCCTGTGAGCTGTATTGAAAGGACATAGGTTCATACATGTTGACTATTCCGAACAACTGGTATATATATGAAAATGATCTTCGCTAAACATACATACATAAATGTAAACACTCACAGACGCATAGATGTGTATGTATATATGTATGTATGCATATATATATATATATATATATATATATATATATATATATATATATATATATATATATATATATATATATATATATGAATAACAAAAATTCCCTTCAGGACATACCTACGCACACACATTCACATGTTAAATATTCACATTCACACACACACACACACACACACACACACACGCACACACACACGCACGCACACACACAAACACTCGCACACATAAACATAAGCTGTGTGTGACTCAATTCACTCCGTGGCTGTAAAGAGGCTCTCTTTGCTTTATGCCCAACGGCTTTAAAAATGCTATATTTTGGCGAAGCTATCTCTTCCCGTAAACAGACAGAGTTTTAATCCTTCGTTTTTAAGTGTTCCTAGTTTGAAAAAGTCTGTCATAAAAGCAAACTTTCGTTAAGACTGGATTCTCAGAAATGGAATATGTTCTTTTTAATATCGGGTTTCAAATGTTCAATCTATCATTAGAAATGACATGCTTGAGAAAAGGAATAATTTGTCGTATTCTCAGATTCCATCTGTATCAGATGTATTTCCAGAGTTTAAAAGATATCAGTATACATCAGTTTACAACCCTTTGATCGACTATCCTATGATAAAGAAAGCTCAGGCTGCCATAGTTGGTGCCCGGAAGCAGATGACAATCTCCAAAATAAAATTATGCTGTCTGCTCAATGACTTTCAATGGCGGGGTAATTTGTTATTTGTAATATACCAGAAAACAAAGAGGATAACTGTGTGGTAAAGTTGCTGAAATTCTGTAAATCAAACGTATTTATAGATCCGTCGCAATGTTACGTTTCTAGCATCTTAAAATAGACCCTATGCACGTGCACTAAAATCCAGCTATAGATAATCACTACAACTTAGTCACAAATAAAATTTACAAAAATTATGTATATATATATATATATATATATATATATATATATATATATATATATATATATATATATATATATATATTACACCTCCCCAAATATTGACAAGAGAGATTTATATAATAGAGCTGCCTTTTTCCATATTAAGCAAACACAGAAATGACAATAGTAATGAAATTCCGCAGGAAAATATGTAATGATTGTTGAAAAAACATATATAAAATAAAGTAATATGGAACTATACGCGTGAAAGTGCTTCTGCGATTAAATTTTCCTTTCCCTTCATGTGCCGAGTGTGGATGTTGTATTCTTACATCAAACTTCATCTCAATAATCTCTGATTTGTGTTTTTTTCATCCTGATAATGAAAGTAAGGGGGTAGTAACCACTGAATACATTAGTCGGATAGAAGTTGTTATAATATACACATGAAGGTGTTATAGAGCCAAAATTAAATCCAAACACACCATTTCTATAGCGGTATTATTTCTCTGATGCTTATTTAAAGAATCGACACTATTTATATTTTCCAGAATTACGAATCAACCAACCCTTACATAACTTGTTTACACAGACATTTTAAACGATTGATTGAAATCTGGAGCTAAAAAAACTGGAAAGTGCACATTTATCACCGGCCTTCAACATATCGAACTCATCCAGTGAACAATACCTTTGATTTATAAGGAACAGGAGAAAAGGTGACTTCAACAAAAGCCTGAAAAATACTTGTGTCCGCCAAATGAATAATTTCTTGATTTACTTCATTCTCAAGAGCTCGTGTTGCCATAGCTGTAGTAACTGATAAGAAGGGTATAAATCGGGGGTTTGCTTTTCAATCGGATCAACGTTTTGACCCAATCAAGGGTTGTCAATTACAAGTGGATTAACCAAAATCTTAACTTCAGCTAAAATATTGCCTGACACCAAATGAACACTCTCAACGGGCAAATAATTCACAAGGCTGATATTCACTGGGCATGCCACTAAGCCTGGTATTAAAACAAACATCATGAAATTTAGTTAAATCCGCACTCTACTCCCTGAAGAAGAACACTTTAAGTAGAGGAAGCCTTCTCAGACGAAGGCAAACTACCTGGTAGTAAAATGATCTGCGAAGCTCAGTATAATCCTGATAAAGGTCTATTAAAGTAAAAGAAAATGCTCTGTATAAATTTCAGGCTTAAGAATGTACTGGTCCGCCAACAGATAACACATTGTATGGAGATGCTTTGATTAATTGCAATTTATTTCAAATCCCTTGTAAACAGGAGTTACATAACAAAGAAAAAGGAATGCCCAACATAACTGCTGAACACATAAATTATTCTACAGCAGGTCAGGATGACAAGCACGTATGATTTACGAGAAGGAAATCCAAATGTGTTCTTTTATCATTTTAAAGGCCCGAAACACTTCGATAATTATTTGAATGATTTTCTCATTTGCATGAACATTTTAATGACAAGTCTTAACAAAAAATATAAGAGGTCAAATAGAATAGAGTTTAAAACTACATGATAATAGGATAGCCGGGTATGTAGCAGAGTTGAGTACTCCAGTGGCAATTGAAGAACTTATTTCAGCTGCACAAAATGTAAACCATTATAAGATACTAGGTCTTGATAAGGTTGTATGTACATTATCGAGTCATTTCCCATTTTTTATTATGATATTTAGCACTGATATTGAACCGTCAAATCTGAGCATTGGTCTAACTATGCCAATGTATAGGGAAGCTGAGCAATCCGATGTAAATTATTATAGAGGAAGAAACTGCTTAGCTGTATAGAAACAGTTTTCATTAATATATTAAATAAAATACTCTCCTTTTGAGCCTTCAGATATGATATTATTACGTATGCACAATTTAGTTTTAAGAATATAATATTACAATAGACACAATTTTGATAATGAAGTTTTGATTCAAAACGTACCCGTATAGAGGACGCTTTTTTGCCTTTGTTGTCAAAAAAGTCATTATATAAAAAAGACATTTCTATGCCAAAAGCATCAAAAATGTGGAAAGACTCGAAAAATGTTGACGAAAATTAGACCTATCGGCAGCTCAGCAAAATCAGGTAAGAGCACTTAGAATCGCACAAAGGATTTTTTTGTTATTTACATGGGCTTTTTCAAGAAGAAAGCCACACTCATTTTTGTTATTCTATTTATATTAATGATTTGGAAATTATATTTAATATAGAGGTGGGTATAGTTTTAGAGGAATGTCTTTATATCTATTATTGTTTACTGATGATACTGTGATATTTTGAGACATAGGACGTAATCTGTAAATATTCCAACTTAGTACACCTGATCTCATTGTTCAGTTTTCTCTCTCTATGTTATGTTTTATGTGTACACGTTTTTATTGCATATCGGATATTTATTCATTCATAAATTTATGTAACAGTATATTGTAGATAACCAAATAAAACCATTTAGATTTCAAACATATATATTTGCTACGCTACTTGCATCGACCGGTGGCATAGTTACTGACTTTTAACAAATATTATATCCCTCAATCAACTTAGGTGAATCATCTATCGATTTTCTTGTTTGTGATGTGTAACGTACTTCCATATTTGAGTTGCATAGTAATGTTAAAACTTCCTACGGTCAAAATGTTAGTTGTTTTAAAAATTGGATATGTACTTGATGCGACCTTAACCGTGCGGCTTTAAAAATATCTTCCTTGATCGAACTGTACCCAGAACAACTTGGCGTATTAAAGTTGTTTTTCAGGGACAATGGTTGATTTATTCAGATCACAAACACAGTAACATCTCAAAGATTCCGTATGTGATGCCTTGGCATTTTTTTTCTCTAAATAAAGCAGAAGAGAGCTCTTCTGGTTTCATATATCGTTTACGATATGGAAGCGGAACATGAAAACGTGAAACACGAAAGAATTAGAACCCGGTAGATACTACACAAAATTTGGGGAAATTATACAAATTAGAGGAAGGAAATGTACACACCGTAGTGGCGTACAAGACATTACATGCAGTAGCAAAACTTGATATCTATTACAGCTAGCTAGGCGCTCAGCATTAATTGGTTAGTGCAAAGACTGTTTGGACAGGTGTCTGGATAATGTGACTGGGTGGAACATAATGATACAAGTCTGCAACATGATGCCCCAGTGCTAGATATCATTATAAACTGCCACACTGCAGACATTGTAGCGAATCACTGAAAAATTGTTAAAACCACATTAGAAAACCCAAATCACATACACAAGGCCAGGTAGGTAAGGTGAATTTTTTCTGACCTTATTCATAAATCAAAGAAATGTATAAACACGATAGTATGCACAAACACAACGAGCAAATGCAGCAAAAATTTTGGGGCATTTTTTTTCTTGTTGCAAATTATCACAAGTACTATCTAATGACTAGCACAGACGTCTTAAAACATGGATCAGGTAATACCTACTTCAAAGGCTCTAATATGTTTAGTGGAAAAAATGATGGTTAAAGTCAAATAATAATGAAAAGAAAATCTAGAGGATTTTTTGTAGGTTAATGAATATACAAAATAAAACAGAGTTTAAAGAGTTGGAACATTCTTTGCCCTTGGTTCAGTTCTCTAAGGCTTGGTTTGCTGTAATATATTTTGAGCCAAGGGAGCTTTAAGCGTTATATACAAACAAGGCACAATATGCAAGGAAAATCAATGCATTAAGACAGTAAACACAAAAAGCGCTCGCTACAACAGACCAAAATGTAATCCCTACAAAATATCCTTTTCCGGAAATGCTTGAATAACCAAAGAGCTCTTTGTATCTGCTTTTGCATATTTTCTTTAAAAAGCACCGTGTGCTCAGCGGTCTCTCTAAAAGTATAATACTATTTACGGCTAGATAACTTTGCTTAATACTTTCTTTAACTGATTAAGCGTATTTGTTTGCTTGGACACCATCAACATGCGTACTATATATATTCCACTTTCAATATATACACAGTTTTAAATCTAACATAATTGTAAGTTATAGCACAACCATATAAACATAGAAATCTGATTTCATCTAATTTTATCCGCAATAAAATGCCGATGGTTTTGCATTTTCTAGCTGCTTCTTATACAGTCCTTTTGTGTTTAGTTTATGCCTCTTTTCTCCTTTTCTGTGATTTCCGGTTTTGTGTTGCACCTCTATTATATCATTTTACTAACCTTACATCAGCTAATTTTCAAAACTAATCCTTAATACTGCGTATAATACCTAACTGTGTTGGAGTCATCACATTGTTAATACTTCCAAGTCTCCTACCAAATACGTTTACGTCTGCATTAGATTTCAGTAGTATTTAGAGTTCAGTAGTAAAACTTGGCTGACCAGGAAGAAAGAGTGAGAAAGAAGGGGGGGGGGGGGGGGGAGGGGTACTTACATGCAGAACAAACGTATGCTGAGGCTGTCACGAAGAGAAAGAGAAGTTCATGCACCATCATTTTTATCCGATCTGGTTTTGTTACCAATATATCACGTAAATACTTCGTTCAATTTCATCGAAAAGATGTCGTTTCACACACTTGATTCTTGATTCAGTTTTGCTGCACATGCACACGTCTTTTGCTTCACCTTTGCGATATGCGAATGAGAACGATATATTTTCCCGTCGTCCCCTGCAAAATCACAATGTGCAATACGCAACCAAACAAATATTTAGGGCAAACATATGACTGATAAGGAATAAGTAAACAATAATTATAATTCTTGATATATTTCTCTGATATCAGATCTTTAAGTCATCGACGGATATTTGGAAACCTGTTTTAGTAATTTCATAGAAACTATGTAGATACTTATCAGGTCTTTCAATACGGTTACACCGGGTAAAATTTATTCCTGGTTGACCCGTATACTTCCATGTGGCAAGACAAAATATTATAGTATACTATTAAACTATCCGCGAGAATAAGGGGCTGGAAATGTGTATAATGTGAACTGTTTATATTGTGGTAAATCAGATGTTAAACTTTGGTCATAAGAAGATATTTTTGCAACAGGCTACCCGCTGACTCATTATTTAATTACATGAAAGAAATTAAATGTATCAGCTAGACTCAGTTATGTCAGTATATACCTAACGACAATATTGTCCAAGATAACACCTATTGTACATGTTTAATCTCTTATATTATGTGACCAGCATAGGATGATACTCTGGTAAAAAGAACCTGTAGCCTCAGTATGGTGTAACATTACAGCCGCCATCTTGGAACTTTTGACACTGTGGACTGAAAGGGAATTTTACACTGAGGTTATGATTCATATTTTCAAAACTGCACCATTGATTAGGGATTATTACTGCGGCACTGGTTTAATGGTCACGAGAATGGGAATGTTCAAAATATCCATAGGTCTAAAATCAGCATGACACACTGGGAACAAATGGTACTATTAAACGCAGCTCCAAGAAAAGCTAACCTCCTTATCACACTGATAAACCATACAAACCTAGCAGTAAAAATAGTTGAATTATTAACATACTATGGACATAATCATATTTATATACTATCATACACAAAAATAGGACGTATACAAAAACGCACACTATGTAGGGATGCTCTCTTTCTCTCGCACACAAACACACTACAGAAGAGAAAAGAGTGGGTGAAATTTTCTTTGTGAAAGACACACAAAACCCTCAAAAACCCAAACAAATATTCGTAATGTTTGAGAAGTATGTATCTGCTTCTAAGAGAAATTGGTGGCCCTGAAGACAGCTGCTGACTGTTATCCTGGATTATCTCTGTATCAACGTTTGCTGAACCCTCTTCCACTGAAGGGGTCTTGTTGATATTATTCTCTGTTAGTCTGTTTCCGCTCCCTCTTCTCCGACCAAGACCTCTTGATCTTTTCTGTTTTCTCATCAAGCACTTCTAGTATTACAGTCCTGATCATCTGGAAGGCTTTTATCGTCCTCGTTTATGTGCCTTTTGTTTCAACTTCTATGCAGCCTTGGAGGTGTTTAATCCGTGGTAAAATTAGGGGTATCAAGCCACAGACATAGAGCATCATGTCCCACCCAGTCACATTATTCTGACACCAGGCCGGCCAGTCCCAACACAAATCCGCTACTGCTGAGCGCCAAGTTAGGCAGATGTCAGTACATTTTTTATAAGTCTTTGCTATGAATTGGCAGGGGTTCGTACCCGCGACCTCCAGTATTCGAGACCGATGCTCTAACCACTTAGGTCACCAGAGCGTTCCACATGGATAGAGAGGGAAAGAGAGAAAGACAGACAGAGAGATAAATATATAGAACAAGAGAGACAGTGACATAGAGAGGTATTCCAAAATATCGTTGTACTGAACGACTGACAAAGAAATATGGAGATAATAACATTCTGCTTTAAGGAATCATTGATAAATCGAAACATCTACTGAAAAGAAGGTTGGATGTTGCACGTGAGTTTTGAAACAATAATTTTAAGAATTTTGTGGAATTCGAAAACATTGAATACTTCCCAACTTTCACAGACAATAAGCACTTGTAGTGGAAAGCTTTAAAGACTAGTATGCTTGCAATAACGTCTACAACAACACAGATCAATATAAATATATACATTTATCCCGGAAGAAACAGGTCAAGTGCACGGATAAAACTATATGGCTACCTGCCAACACATATGTTTGTAATGACTCAATATAATATCAGTGAAGTGGTTATAAAATAATTTATCCAAAGGGCTATCAACCTAAATTCACCGAGGAAATAGGTATTATTTGCAAGTAAATGTGGGTTGTACATTTATTTTGAAATATAAAGGGACAGGATATATAGGTCGCGTTTCAGTAATAAGAACTAGATCTGTATAAGAAATGAGTTATCATTTCTAAATGTCTAATAAATAAAAAAATATGTGCCAAGTAAATTTTTCAGTGAGTCGGTACACAATTCAGAGTAGCGTGAAAATAGTGTAATACTCAATAACTTTCACATCCAGCAAAGTAAACTGGAGCAGAGATTATAATGAAACAGTATGTAGAAGAATGAGTCTATAAAAAACACCAAGTTCTATAATGTAGAAAACGTTGTAACAGAGCATGAAGAAATTTGAAAATAAATGGCATTCAATTGTTTTGAACAAAATACAAACATTAAAACTAAAACAGAAACGCAAAGGAAATATATAATGTAATCCTAAATCATCACTTGCAATAACAAAATGGCACACATGAAAATTCGATAATACACCTACAATGAAAGGAATACTCAAGTTAAATATCACGCAAAGCTATTAAAGAAATAAATGTAGATAACATTCAAAAATTAATTCCAAATGCAAACGAGAAATCGAATGAAGAACATATACTGTATGAAAGACTACAAAGCTACAAATGAGAAATCGAATGAAGTACATGAACTGTAGAAAAGACTACAAAGCTCGTGTATGAGTCAGAACATGATAAGAATCAATAAAATTACATACATGCTGATTCAAATTCCAATGTCATTTAAACTTCATTTAGAAGTTGATTTAAATAAGGTATAACAACTACACTATCAACTATGCATTTTATGGGACAAAATGTGCATCATGTACAATTTCAATGCAGAGATAAAACCTTCTATTACAAGGAATTACAACACACAGAACGAAACTCAGCTGATACTGGATGTTGTTACACGCTAATAAAAAAGAAATTTCACTGTGTGTTATGGCACTGTATGCACAAAGTTGCAGTTGTATTGTAATCAAATGCAAAAAAGTATAGTATGGAATCCACTGCAGGGTACATTAAAGATTCGTAGTGTATATTTTGGTCTATCGAAACGACTGTGTATGTACATCTTTACGGATTTGTTTGCCGACTATCTGTAACACGTAATGGCAGTAGAAACTAACCTCAACTTTCAGTCATTGGTGCGCACCACCTAAACTATGTGTGTTGTTTGATTTGGATTTTTCTCGTAGCTTTAACAATTTTTCAGTTATGTCACAACGATGTATGCAGTGTAACAGTTTATAGTGATATCTAGCAATGGGGCATCATGCTCCAGACATGTAACATGATGTCTCACCCAGTCGCATTTCCCTGACGCCAGGCCGACCAGTCCTAACACTAACCTGTTAATGCTGAGCGCCAAGCGAGGTAGCTGTTAGTACCATTTTTGTAAGTCATTGATATGACTCGGCCGGGGATCGAACCCACGACCTCCCGCATCCGAGGCGGACGCTTTATGCATTAAGCCACTGGAGCGGCACACATAAATTATGTAATTGTCCATTTATGTATTTATTGGTGTATTGATGGATAGCGGCAACCCTTGTCAGGATGATGTTTTCTTTGTCATAATTATCTGTTTCAGCTGCACAAGCAGGTAATAATCGTATGCATTCCTCTTTATATAATTCTGTATCGTCCTTATATGTTTCCATTATGCCATGAGAAATGTCACATGATATAATGTTGTCGTGTTTAATAGTGTCTGCATAGTGTACTGTCTATGTGAATCAGAAATGACAACATACTTTACAACATCATGAATCTTGAATATGATATAGGTTGTTTGTTTTCTTATAATCGCCTGTCAGTACTCTTTACGGGTATATGCTGATATATCAACTTGGTTATCATATAATGGTATATTGTTGTCTACATTTACCGTGCATTATTAGTCAACTTTTATCAAATGCTATATGTTATGTATATCTGCTTTTTGTACTTGACCTTTGTCCCATATAATGTTAATAGTACACATAACCAAGGGCATTTATTTGGTAAACTACATAAAAAATAAATAATATTTCTATATCATTTGGGATGAAATATTCAGATCATTATTATTTAAAAACATTTTCCTTCAGTTTCAGATAAAGACGAAGTCTTGATTCTGACCTTTCAGAATTGAAATTTCCCATCATGTTGACATTATTTCCATAATAAGGCATTTGCAACATGAACACTTAGAGGGATATATAAGCGTGTTTACTTGAAACCATATTCATTCATGCTTTAACATCTGCAGAAAAATATATCTAAATTTTGTGTGAGGCTTTAATTTGGTTGGATTTATTTATTAAATATTATTCCCTAAAAGTATAAAGTGCTCAATAATATTCTTGGACTCGAGCATTAATTTAAATTATAATGAATTCAGACGAGAACATTTTATATTATATAATCCTGATACATCAAAAGTCTGTTAATACGTTTTTTACATTCCAGGCAATTCTCACCTTAGCACGTTCGAGACTATAGGCACGCCTACTCATTCAGTATCAGAATTTATTTGGAATACCCACTGGAAATACGACTTGTATTCAATTGGAACTTAATATATTTAAGCTTGTAATATAACGTTTAGGACTTTTGGGGATTTAATTCACAATACTTTTGATTATAGGAAAATAAATTACTTATTGAATTGTACAAAACATTTGGTTTTCGCTCTTTTCTCTTATATTGTTTTAGACCATTTGGTAGTAATGAAAATTGAAGACTCTCACTTGGAATACAAATTTCTCTGACATATTTGATTTTGTAACTCAAATTCACTTTGTTTTGTAATTCTCTAAGCCCCGGGTATTTTTTCCACATATTTCAGAAACCGATAGTAAAAGCAACAAATTTTCACAATATCATCTAAAACGAAGAACTTTATTTTAAATCCTTCCTAGGAAGGGATAGAGTCCTTGAAAAAGAATGAACTGCTCCAGCTGTTCAGATAACATGAGCTTTCCGAGAAGAAGACTTCTTCTGCGATGCAATAAATAAAAAAATATTTTTGTACAATATTTAGTAAAGAAGAATTATTATATAAAAGTGCTTTCGATAAGTAAGTCTCTCTCTGGGTCTGAAATCAATTCAAATAAATTGAAATTAAGACAATAGATGTAAATAGAGTTAATAAGACTTCAGCTTCAAAAAGAGAAAGAAGAGAGATAAATGCAGTTTCACAAAGAAAACGAAGAGAGCCAAATGCAGCTACATAAAGAAGAAAGAGAGAGAGACAAATGCAAATAGTAATAAAAAATAAAATGATTGAGATACAGGTACAGAGAGAAAGAGAAAAAAAAGAAACAGAAATTCAGTTTAGACTAAATGAATTTGAACTGTCAGGTGGACCACTCACCTGTTTTCGAATAAGTTCAGTTCTTGTAGTTATCAGAAATATTACGTTAACACTCCTGTTAAAGAAAAATAATTACATTAATATTTTTCTTATTTTGAAAACAAAAGTCATGGCAAGGAAGTATCTTGAAGGATTATGAGTACCTGAGACATACCGGCACAGGATTATGAACTATGAAATAGAAACTTGACAGACCCATGTCGAATTTGTAAGAGGAAAAGAACAACTATTTGATCGGTGGTGCTCAGCCAAGAGGGTTGGTCAAGAGTACGATAAACCCAGACAATTCTTATTAGTAGAAGAGCTAAAGTATTGCGTACATAGCGACGTTAAAACCGACCTCGATGAAAAAGATGTGGAAAGGTTAAAACATGTTGGTCGTATTGATGACGATTATTCCTTTACGTTCGTAAATTCATTTGTCAGTAGGTCTTCATCTCAGCAGTTGTGTTTATAAAAAACAACCATCTTAGTCTCATACGATAACTTTTAATCCTCAATCTGACACAACGTTTAGGAAAAAAGTTTCTAATAAGACGGAAAAAATCGTTATTTCTACCTACGTGCACCTATTGCAAGAGGAAAAGGCACGTTATTCCAGATTGCTACGGATTGACAAATAAACAACAGCGTCAAAACACAGCTTCCGAATGCTTTTTTTTCTAAGAGGCCAATTCAAGGCCATCTATCGAAGCCAATACATTTGTTGGGTCTAACAAACCCAAGGCGGTTTTTTGTATGGAGAATTGTGAACCATTTATGTCGAAAGATTCGATATCACTTATTGATGATTCTGTCAAGTCCATCCTATTATAATTTTCAGTGACACATGAGCTTCGTAGAGTCTTCCCTTATCAGATACTTTGCCATGGTCTGATACGTTTTCTTCTAATGAAATATTTCTTATTCAAGGAGAAGAGTGAGGCTTTGGTAATGTTCTTCTCTGTTGTGTAAATATGTCACCAGGCTTAGCCTCCGGTCCCGTGACTGTCGGAACTGTTATTTTTAATATTGAGAAAGGGCATTTTCTTGTACACGCAAACATACCATGTCTATTGGTATATGTACCAAAATATGCTAAACCTTTCTGGTCCAATCAATCCACTGTTTAGTTGTATGTTATATTAGTTGATTTGTCTGGGACTCTTTGTCCAGCATTATTATTCGGGAAACAAGTTGTTGTGTGTTGATTGCACGAACGTGATATGTGGTCCTAATGAGTACCGTACGGTTTGACGGTTGAATGTTTGCAGGTCTTGTTCCTGTGTTCCCCCTCTGAGAGTGAGTCTCCATTAGGATAATTTGGCTGGAATGCAGTGTATGGGATCATTCTTTGTGTTCTGCCCTGCTGGGTACAATAGGACATTATATGTCTGTTACACTATGAACATATTTCCATAATTTCACATATGATATGTTAGCAGCATCCGATGCATGAACAACTTTGTTTCATACTTTCATGTCTGTTATATGAACAACATAATCCCATATCTTCATCTCTGTTTCATAAATTCATCCCTGTACTGTGAATAGCATACTTTCATAATGTCATGTCTAATATGTGTTCAGCATAATCTAACAATTTCAAATATGTATAGTGAAGAAGATAGTTCACTATTTGTATTTTAACTTGGCCACATAAAGCCACACCTTTTTAATATCATGATAAATTTAGTAATCACACGAGGAAAACATCTAATCACATTATCTTGAAATCCTGTATATCATCTGAATAGCAATACATCTAATGAATCAGTAAAATTTATAAAATTATTTGCGTATTTTATGTATTAAAACAGTTAAAATGTAATTGTCTGCGCAGGTGTCAGAAAATGTTCATATAAAAATAGGTGTACATTCCACTTTTCATTGTTCCTTTAAGTTTTCTTAATTTATAATGTATATGTTTTTAAATTACATTTATTTTCTCTACAGCCTGTATATATACGCTTATCTAAATGTATGCATACCAGACATCATTAATATTTCATATTGTGTTTGATTCAGTTCCAGAAGTTGTCACAGTAGCTCCAATATGATATATGATTATTTCAGGACCCTGGATAGCATGTATATATGTGTATTTCTGTTCCAATGGCTTCAATGTTACTTCGAATATCGCTTTTAACCAATAATACTTAAATATTATTGGAACAAATGAATACAGCTTCATGGGCATGCGTGCACTATGCCCATTGAGATTGTTGATATAATAAGTTCCTTATATATTATATGTTTACGAGATGAATTGCATACAGATTATTACAAATAACTATTATTTTGGATAATAAGTCAACATCTCTTAATTGATTCAACATTGCTAAATCATTCTTTGCAAAGGTGCAGTTTTGTTGCAGCGTTTATAGTGACATTAAGCAGAGATTCATATTAAGGACACAATCGACTTTGTATGGTGTCAACTAAGTTCTGTCATGAAAAATGTGGTACAAATGTATGAAAATGGAGAGGGGAGAAATCAAGCTAAAACAGCAAACACAGTGTCATAGACGGAAAAATCACGCTACATTAATGGAGAAAATTAAATAAATCGATAACAAATTTTCACATTCATATAGAAAATTGGTAATTAGAAGTTCATTACATTTGTAAATGGATTTCAGAGATTAGAAAATAAAAACAAATACCTCACCTATCCTTATCATGCAACTCTGTTGGATATATTCAACTAATTATGCCACTGTAACTAAGTTAGCATAGCAAGTTCATTTAGAGAGACATAAATATATACCATAATGCAAATCAATTGTTCACTTACAAGTCATGAATTATGTGAGTGTTGACTGTAGTGGAAAGTATTATAGTTAATATGCTTTATACAGGTAGGGATCGCAGGGTACTATAAAGAACCAAATAATTTGGCCACTTTGTATAGCAGCCACTGGTAATGAAATTTCATTCTGCCATTAAATGAACAAAAATGTTACAGAGTTAGTAAAATAGGAATATAAATTTCATGTTGAATTCTGAATTATTGTATGTTTTTGATGCATACACTTGGCTAGGTTATACTTAAACTAATCAATAATAACATTAATCGGAAACAATTTAAAATGCATAAAGTTTTACAATCCGCTACATCATGATTGGCGATATATTAAGGAAGCAGTCTTAAAGATAATAAAAGATAATTTATACTGTTGAAACGAGCATGACAAATATATTTGAATTTAAAAAGTGAAAGTAACACAAAAGTGGTAAGTTTGGATTTTGTCTGGTTTACTGGAAGGATACATTGCCATACAGCTATTTTGATAAGATAATTTATGCAGCAGAGTATATCATTTTCTTAAAGAATTGAACGGACTTATATAAAGAGAGAATGACTAGAATCAATCAAAGTTTGCTACCTTATGGGAATTTTATTTAGGCACATAAGTCGGACACAGAAAATCTATTACGCAGTATGTTTCCACAATATCAGATAGATAGATAGATAAATAGATAGATAGATAGATAGATAGATAGATAGATAGATAGAGAGATAGATAGATAGATAGATAAATGGATATATAGATAGATAGATAGATAGATAGATAGATAGATAAATGGATAGATAGATAGATAAATAGATAGAGATAGATAGATAGATTCATAAATAAATGTTTTGGAGTATTGCCCAGATGGATAAATGCATTGCAGATTGTAAGGTAGTTTGTTTAGGTAGAAAAGTAGACAAATAAAAGTCCTTTAGCGGCTAAGACCGATTTTTGTTTTTAAAACCTGTCGTGCCCAAGAATGTGAACGATACAGATAATTCCATATAATTATTTGGAAGATGTAAAAAGATAGATTTTATTTAAATTTATTCTACAGTGGAAATCTACAAATAAACACTAATTGCAATGTTGCACATTTTCGTAAGAAAGACCTAGGCAGAATGATATTGTTCCAAAAACGTAAAGATTACTGTTATATCACAGGTGTTTTTTAATGTCTTTTTAAGCTCACCCAAGCACTCTCACCTCGCTTGGAATATGATCTCTGTAAGAAAAAAGACAGTACTGTATTTTAGTCTCAACACTGACATTGACACTGATAACTTTTGCAATCAATGTTATGCAAAACAATAAATCTCTAGAATCTTTTTGAAGTCTATACATACCCCCCCCCCCCCTCCGACAGACATATTTGATATCATACCTCGTAATGTAAACTTAACAGCTAGCGGCCTGTTTCTACCTCTGAAGTACAAAATATGTGAACGTATATTGCTGAAGTATCGAGGGGCTAGATATATAGAGTTTAACATTCTTCTTTTAATACGGCGTATTAACAATACTTAATCAGACAGAATTTTCTACACAGTATTTTTATATGCTTTGTTTCTTTATCTCTCATCCACAAATTCCTGTTCGAGTTGCAGCCATGATAACTCAACAAAGAGTAAGAGGGTATCCGAATCTAACAGTGTACCATTTCACACAACCTTACATATATTTGAGCTGTTTACATTTATTCTTTAACAAACAGGAATGGTGTTTACAAGTGCAATATTTCTTTCACTAGTAAGTAAGCTTAGTAATTGCACGTGTTGTTTGAGTTCGGCTTATTGTGTGATAAAAATCATTCTTTTTGCATTAATATGGTTTATAATACATGTATGTAACAACAGACCATGTGAAAAATCGGTGAGAAACAATGTGTGCAGATGTTTGCTGGAATCTTTGGTAGAGACTTTGAACTGTTTCACCTTGAGCACAGTTGTTGGAAACTCGAATTAGTCATCCAAGGTTCGCGAGTTCGACATCGGTCTAAGCAAGCTCGGGTCGGTTGCCTTGACGTAAAAGAAACATAGTACACTTTTCTTTTGCTAAAGATGCCCCCAACAGACCAATACATTCGACCTCTGCTGAAACATTTCGGCGAACATATAGTACAATCCTTTGCACCATATCACACATGATTCTATATGGTTTGTGTACACATCATACTTTACACCCAGTCTAAGACATGTTTAATCAACACCCATTCCTTGACAATCGTGTACGTGCTCAGTAAGCTCATGAATTCAGAGTATAAATTTAAATAGGAGATGAAAGTCTGTTGCGTTCTTCTTGACAACAAATAGGAGATGAAAGCCTGTTGCGTTCTTCTTGACAACAAATAGGAGATGAAAGTCTTTTGCGTTCTTCTTGACAATGCTAAATTTGTTATATTTACTTTGTTAAACTCAAATAATGTTTTCCAAATGTTACTATTACATTGAAGAGAATTTTACAAGGTAATACAATTTGTACATACGTAAACAGCTAGGTAATTGTGGATATAAAAGATAAATGAATATATTGCTATAGTTCGTTTCGATCTCAGTGATTGGGTGGAACAATATAGCTTCTGTGTGCAATTTGAATGTACGCTATGATGATTTGAATTTTACAACATTTTCATATTGGCATATTGATACTCTTCATTAGCGTATTTTCTGTGTCTTGCCGATTTTTATAAGTTAGCTGTTTTCTTTCTGAATTTAATGTTGTAGAGGAATACTTAAATAATTTTGTTATTTTTTGGGATCGTTACGGAACTATTTTATGTTTGGATTGTAGATTTGCCTCCAGATCTCTCTGTGATAAATTGTAACTGATTACAGATCTTAATCGAACGTGTCCTGAGACATGAATAGATTGCATTTATAGATTTCAAGTAAGTAAGACTTCCAAGGCAAGAATACATTTATTACTGAATATGTTTAGTAACGTCTTCTGGTTCAATCACTCTTATTGGAGCCTATGTGGATTACTAACCTTTTGATGTTGACACCACTTTGGCATCGTGCCGACCACTTTGTCACATGAGTAAGATCCATTTCTTCCTCATTAAATTTCTCCACGTTTACAGGTTTCATATAAATCGAGGAAAAAAATCCCGATAGATACGAACGTCATTTCAATCCGATTAATGTCTACCTGTTGGGGGTGGGTGGGATGTCTCAGATGACGTGACCTGATTATTCTAAAATTTTGATCGATTGCATTCGTCGAAGAATTTTTCAGTCTTCTCCTCAAAGTATAACTCCTGCTTGAACATTTTTATGGGAAATATTGAATAGCAACTATAAAGTGTTCACGAAAACCTTTTGTTTTAGAAAAGTTAGAAGAAATTAAGTGTGTGCCTGTATAATGTTAAATGCACAAGGGAATTACTGATAATTTCTTGATATGCGTAGGAACGTAATATCGAAGGCTGTCGATAGGTGTTTTGTTTATTCATAAAATACACATTTAATCCATCTCACACTCGTCATGCCTTTGTAAATTATTAGGATATAAAAATTCGCTTAAAAGTAGCATCTCAAAATTGTACTGATATATATTGTGAAAACTAAACATAAAACTACTAATTATTTAATGTTTGGAACAAAACACGCTGACTGATCTTTCAGAACTTCGTTATTGTTAAAAGTCGACAATTCTACATTAGCCGCGCTACTTCCATCTGCATTTATGCTGCATTATTCTAATTTGTCATATTGTATATGTTTAAGCTATCTGTTGAAGGGATGGAACTAACACACATCCCTGTGTACGGGGTGTTATTTTTCCAGGTGCATTGATTCCACATAGGTATGATAGACGCATTTCTACAATGTATATTATTTCCATATAAGCACGATATACAGGATTAGAAGATGATTCCTGTACCATAAGATCAAGTGCAGACTTTAGTTACAGGATGAATCTGAAACTCCTCACCGACCATTTCGCACAAGTTTTATGCAAACAATAAAACAGTCATATCATAGTTAGCAGTGTTACGTATATTTGGTGTATATTGTCTGATTGACCTTTGTCCAGCAAAGTCTGATTGTATTATGGAGAGTTATGAACCATTCGTGACGATGTGTTCTATGTTGCTTATTGGTGATTCTGCCTTAATGTATTAAGGGACTCTTGAGCTTTTCATACACTTTTATTATCAGGTATTTTGCCTTTGTCTGATAAATCTCCAAGTGAAAGTATTCTTATTCATGGAGTAGAGTCCTGGTATGTCAACCTTCATCTCCACTGTGACTGTAGTTCTAAGGCGCTCACTGTTACAGATCGCTGCCGTCTCAACTCTGTCTGCGTGAGTTCGAGTCTCGGGCTCGGCCATTGTGGGCGCGTGAGAAAACGTGCCAGTAGCTTCTCCTGGGTCGGTGGTTCTTTTCGGGCTTTCCGGGCTCTTCCTCCACCATTAGTACTGGCTGCCATGTATAGATTATCTTGTGCTGAAAAATGGCATTAAACTCTAAAACAACAGCAACAACATCAACATGAACAACTTAGTTTCATAACCACTGACAGTTGGAGCAATGTTTTATTTACCTATTGAAAACATTAATTTATTACTAGGCATTGACATTAGTCTTATTCATGGAGTAGAGTACTGGTATGTCAGTGTTCCTTTCCACTGTGACAATTTTGCATCAGATAGTCTCGGAACCTATGCCAGTCGGAGCAGTGCTTCTTTACCTATTGAAATCATTCGTTTAGGTAAAAGTGAGATCTGCCGTGCTTGTGTTACATTTTCAAACAATATTGTTAAACAATCTTTATTTTATAAACCTTTCCTTTCTTTGTGAATGTAGGTATATGTATATTTCTTTTATATTCTATATTTTATATTATATGACCTTGATCCATGATTCAGGACAAAGGTTTTGTGTGTCCTTAATTTGAGATGTTTATTAGTTATAAATAAATTGCCTACTGGTATCTGAGTTCAATGTTTAGTCGTATTTTAAAACTTGAGAATGTTCTGTCAACGAACTTGTGACCCATAACCTGGTCACTTTTTGAGTATCATGTTTTTATATAAGGATGAGCTTAAAAAAATATTGATTCCTAATTTTAATGCCACTCTCTGGATAAAATTTAGCTGCGTTAATATATAATTTAAGAAGAATAATTTATTTAACTTATTAATTGGAATCACAAAGAACAGATGTCATGCTGGTTCCCAAGAGCTTCATCCCGAATACCATGCTACCCTCGAACCTAGGGACCGTTAATTATTTATCATATTTGGGTTTCCTCTAGAGTAAGTAAGATGAGGCGCAACACCCTCAGACATTAATAGAAAAGCAGACACATCAGCTGAAAAGAAAATTAAGTCTGTAGGACGCATCGGTAGCTGCATAGTGAGCAGTGGATTGGCTTTCCCACGCCCGATACATCATTTGCTTTCACATTCATTGGAGTGGTTATATCACCCAGCCAAGTTGACGTATCAGCCGTGTCAATGCATGCTTTGGTATCAGAGTCTTGTGGATCAAAATGTTTCTCAATACCCACGATTTTGTTCTCATACTTTGGCTACCCTAGAAAGACCTAGTTCGCGGTCTTTGGTCTATATATAGTCTTTGGTTCCCGCATCGCTAGCCTCACTAGGATGTGTAATCCCACACTGTACTCGCATTCTTGTTTAGAGGGCTATGAATGTTGCACCAACACCACCCATATTGTTAGTGGAATAGTCTACTAATGAATTGCTTACTCATTTTGAGAAGCTATTGGTGCAGGTTTTTTTCGCACCCATATCTTAAAGACCAGCCATGCTTTCAAAGTCCTCCTTGGGGACATTTCCCTCATATTGGCCAATTAAATATTCTAATACCATGCTACCTGCAGCATCAACATACCTTTTCTCAACACATCATGCTAAGATGTAGTGGTGGTCAAGCCCTTGGTTCTTCTTGGTGACACGTTTAATTCAACGATCATGGTCTCGCAAGTCGAGTAGTGACGTGTTCATCAAGATAACATGTAGCAGCCACATAGCCCAACAGTGTGAACATGGCGTAAATGCAATATTTTTGAGGAACTTTCTTGTCGTCGGCGTATCTTTTTGCATCCGTTTCCTGGTCGTCGGAGTATATTTCTATCCCTTGTCATGGCGATCAACATGAACCGTTATGGCAACGTGTTCAATGTTTTGATGGCAATGTTTTGGAGGGGGCCGCCAGGCCGTATCATCGGAATGCTGTCTAGAGTACGGCCTAACCGCATCTCACCATGTGCTATCGACATGGAAGACGGCGACCTAACTAGAGGCCTCAATGCTAATCTGTAGAAAGACAAGGTTCACACGGATCATAAAATGTCTGACATTTACGCGAAGAAAACCAGGTACTCTGTGATCGGAGGCATATAAGAGGATGCTTTAAACAGTTGCAAGTTTGGCCTAAGTCACATAATGAATTATGAGAATCCCGGTTACCTCGGTCACATTCTGCGAGCGTCCAAAGTTTCTGATGGCATGATGCATGTGTCTCAGCCGGCCTGTGCCTAGACAATTGGTTGGGTTAGCCTAAGCACCTGATGCATCAATGTTACTTACGTCATATCGCGATTGAGCGCCTTCAGGACCGCCATGGCATCGAAGCCACAAATTAGCCCATCACATTTTTCTGAATATGGATGTTTGGGTTAGTGAGCGGAAGGTCAATAGGTCAAGACCATCCAAGCCGAAGTGGAACACCATCCAGTAAATCCCGAGGATCGACGATGTGTCGAGGTTAAGGATATCAGCGTCATCTCGTGGGAGTCCGATAGCCTGCCAGGTCGGGCCGACGTTAGACAAAAACAGGAGTGGGTTGTTGGCTGAACGGATTGTAACGGACTTTTAATCAGATATATTATATCAGCAACGACGCTAAAACGATCTCTATGTCCCTACCCAAGAGACGTCAAGCTGCGTCAGCAACACATCCTGGATTGCCAATTGCTACGACTTCGCCGAGTCCATCTGGGTGGTATGCGATTCGGTCTGCTCCTAGATTACCCGATACTGTTCCTATACGTTTTTGGCAAGACTGTGGGTAGTGCGTGCATGGAGCGCTTCAGTCGTTGATGAAATGCTTAGGCCGTTTGATTAGCCAGATGGACATGTTACTCGTTTGGTAAGTCCCGAAGAACAGTTCCATATCAACCCCAGATAGCCATTGACGTGGTTTCTGCTGCTGTCTCGTGTTCCACTTAGCCGCCTTGGTCCACCGCATGCAAGCGAAGCCCCCTTCGGCGTATACATTATTTTTCCTTATGTGTTGATTATTTTTAGAAATTGCAGCCATGCCTTGGCAGCCTTGGACGTTGGCTCTGGTCACTTCAGGATGCATTAAACTTTTTGAGGACTCTCCTGTTTTTCATGTCGACATGCGCGCGTCGCTTGTGTTCAGCAGCAGTTCATTCCAGACGTCTGCTATACTCCGAGCTCCATGCAGGATGATTGGCTTGTTAGCATATTCTCTTGCGCCCTGATGGGTATTATTTACATGTACATGGATGGCAATTTCTGCGCCTAGAAGTTAAAACAATAGCGCGAGGAACCACGGTCACAACATTTTTTCACTAAATCACAGACGGCATGCTTCACGAACTCGACCAAGTCACAAGTTTCTTTAGCTACACTAGCAGCAATCGTAGCGTATCGTTCGCGCTCAATAATTTTACCAGCTACATTGCGCCAGGTTGTAAAACGTTGCTGGAAGGTTGCAGATAGGCTACATTAATTTGAAGGAAGGTTGATGCAAGATTTGTGTCCACATGCTAGCTCTAATTACAAATCCACACGCGCTCTAGGGAAGTTCGAAATCTCAATGGGCATGTACTGATCAGGTCCATCATGACAAATATCGGTCTCCTCGATAAAAAAGTAGCAGAACTTTCTCCAGTTCAAATCGGTGGCATACCACGTGCATGGACGATGCTTATGCATTAAACGATGCTCTCGTTGAAGAGGACAATCAAGTTGCCGTTATCTGCTTGTGGAATGTGGGTGTACCGCTGAACTAGGACCTTGACCCGTTGAGATTCTACAATGTGTTCTCGAAGGATATAATACATCGTTGGTCTCTATTCCACAAACTCGTTAATTGGAATAAAAATGATACGGGTGAAGAGCTAAAAAATCTCACTCGCAAGCGTATGACAAGCAAATGCAGAATTGTAGGTGTGGATAGTGAATGATGTATCGTTAGTTCTTCGGCAGGTTTGTGCATACGGTTTAGTCACCTCCCATCTTAATCAATAGGCCGTGCTGGTAGGAGGATAGCCTTTTTTGGGATAACAATAGACTCAGGGGCTAATGGAAAGTCACGATGAGCACTGTGCAGCACTTCAGGATATCCAAGTCTATCTTTAATAGATAGCCCTTCCTGGCGTCTTTGGCAATGCTACTAATATCAACCTCTTCCTGGTTTTCTCAGCCTAAGCCTCCAATTGTTAGCTCTCCATCATGGCCCAGTCATAATATGTATCTCAGTCCAAGTAGATGACCACCTAGGAGGGTATGGAGGTGTCGTAATCCGGGCACTTGGGGTTGTGAGCCTTCGAATACTACGTACTGACCTCGGAGGTGCCACCTTGGTTGGCTATATATCGATGCTGCATATCGATGTCTGCCCTTGGCTTTGAGAAGGGCATCTTAGCTCAAGCCGCCAGTTCTAAAGTAATGGGTGGGATATATGCCATTCGCTTTTAAGGAGGTGACCAGGTAGGCCTCAAACACATCAGCCAAACGCAACACGTATTTCTAGAGTTAATGGTCGTGATAGTCTCCCATCATCTTACATCCAAAAGGATCCGATACGTTCTGAGCATGCTGATAGGCCCCGGAAGATATGCTCGTATGGTTGACGGTACTGCAGACGGCCAAATAGTGAGTAGCTTAGACTGCATAAACCGGTCCTACCCATCCATATACTCGTACGGTTAGACATCATTGGTGTTAGAAGGGGGACATCCTGTGCGGCATATCGGCGGATGTTGTAGAATACTCTCCGAGGAAGATTGATAGCTGTCTATACTGTGGAGCTGGCCCGTATAAAATGTATACTGTTTTCCCATGTTTTGGCCATAGCACTGATACTTGCCATTGAATCCGTTCCCAGAGATGCCATCAGCAGTTTCCATGGGTTTAATTGCAGCGAAAGTTGTATGCATTGCATTGCCAGTGATGTGGCAGTGATTTCTTAGCATGCGTGACATACATTGGTTCTTGGAAACGCTGGAATGTATCATCACCAGCGGTAGTGGGTGGGGGTACTTCATATGGGATGCTTATCATATCTTTCTCCAGGCTTTAAAGTAGTATATATTAGAGTGTAAGTTTTACCGTCACATTGCTTAATGACTTAGTATACGTGGCATGGAGGATGGCTGTTAAGTCTTACCAGTATCAATATAGGTTGAGTCAAGCTCTGACCTATTCACCAGCACGTAAAAATCATCGAGGTCAGAATATATGACAGGGTACTGCCAGCTGATGAAAGAGGTGCTTACAGTAAAGTTTATTCATTACGTGCTTTGGAAGGAATTTCTACTGCGTCACTGTGAATATACCACGGTAGTCTTTGACGTGGATCCCATGATGGTCAAGTCTACAAAAAACGGTGTTTGATCCATATGTCGTGTGGGATATATAAATGGTAAAGATCTTGTCCCAACCAAAGACGTTAGGGCCATGGTTAGGTTGAAGGTCTCAACAATTTGTTTAAAACCTTCATCGGAAACTAAAGCTTGCTAAATCGTAGTGTTCCCAGAGACTTACTATAAATACTGGGATGATTTGTGTTATCAACAGCATCATAGGTAGCAGAATTAATGGACCATTCAAACCATCGTGCTTCTTAGCTTTCCCTGCTAATGTCGGCTCATTTGAGGGCCCACATGCGGTGGGTATTTCTCCCTTGCCTCTAATCGGCCGGTACTGCAAAACGTACCACTATATCTTGTTATGTATGTTTAATTTGTGCTTCTTGTTGAATTGTCGCAATGTCTGCATGTTATCTATATCTATATTTTTTACCTGACCTTGTACAAAATTAGGTTTATCGTGTTCTTGACCAGAGACATTTATTTTTTAAACAACATAATACAAAGCTAATATTTATCTATTAGTGTGATTAAATATTCAAATCATTAGTATTGTAAACCTGTTTACTTGAATTTAAGTGTAGAGATGGACAATGGTACTTGCGACCTTAGTCACGTAGAGGCCTTATGCCAAAGAATTGCTCATTCTTGCCTTAATATCTGAAGCAGAATCAATATTATTGTTGTGTTCTATTTTTGATTTGGGTGAATTTATTTATTTAAATTATTATTCACTGGGAATACAAAGTGTACATCAATATTATTCTTGACTACAACAGTCATGTGGAATCATAGTGAATTCAGAAAAGAACATTTTAGATTAAATTATCGTGATACATCAAAAGGCTCTTACCACATTGCCACACTCCAAGCTACTGGTACATTAGTACGGTCGAGACTACAGGCACGTCAGCACATTTAGTATTGGAACTTATTTTGAATAACACTGGAATTCGATTGGAACTTTATACGTTTCGACTTCTGATAGAACGTTTAGAACTATGTTGGATTTAATTCACAAACATGTAAGTTCTTTTTATCGCTTCACTTTGTATATTATGGAAATAAGTTATTTGTTGAATTTTGCTAAGTAGTTAGTTTTATCTCTAGTCCGTTATTTAGTTTAAGACCATGTAGTCGTAACAACATCCTCGCATCTGACAAGCCGCCTGCCTTAGGCCTTGCTCGTAAACATTTCCAGCCGGTTCTCGATTGTAGCAATCTCCTTAGCTGCCTCTTCCACTTGTTCACCTACAAACAGCGCTACCTCTACTCGGCAGCCCAGTATATAAGTCGGATAGGAGATGGCTTACCTTTCTGATGTAATCTTTCAAAACTGAGCAATTTATCTGCATTGGGGCCATCTAAGCAACGGTTCCATATTAGGTGAGTGGCAATGGAGCCTGCTTCGCATATTCAGCGGGCCAAGACTCTGATACAGTCTCAATATCGATGTGTCTGTACCGCACAATACGTGTTGGAACATTAGTGTCCACATGATTCTGTTTGCCTCCAAGGCATCCATGTTCTAGTCGTACTACAAATACTGACTGTGTTCAATAGAATCATTGCGTCTTTAATTGGTGTGCTGATAATCGTCACCAACCCTACTATGACCGCCAGAGGTTTCCAACTCTATAGCGGTTAACAATTTTAATTTCCTGGGTACAGTCAGCATTATTTTGGTTTGTAATCCGTCTTTAATCAACTACATTACAAGTACCAACATTTCCTAAAGACTGATTAAAGCTTGTAAAAAAACTGCAATCATTTGGCAAAGATAATTCAGCAGTCTTCCTCTGCAGTTCGCCCTGATTATGATATAAACAAGGAAGAGTCATCATTGTAGCAGATGCAGATTACTCTGAATCCTTTCTTTTGAAGATCTGTTAAATAGTACAAGGGTATGACTCATAGTTTAAAGAATATCTTCTGTTTTCAAGAATCCCTTAACTCGATCCTGATTGCAATTTATGTGCCAAGGAGATATTTTAGTACGTTCACCTGATTGTTTTTAATGATTACTATGTCAATTGAAGCACTTCTTTGGAAATTTCAAAATATTCCAAATATTTCATGTCTAGGGATCAATTCCATATTTGGAAGAAAAGCATCTGATTTAGAACATAAAAAAAGATTAACGCATTTTTCTTTATAGTAACTAAATTAACAGAAGACAGAGAACGAAAACAATTGACCCTTCTGAAAATTATCGGTGCCTCGATTTTATGATCGAAAGAAGTACTGACTTGAAAGTGCCCTAGCCAAAGATTAGTAACTTTAATTTTTTCCTTGTATAGACGAGCATGCATGTGCTTTGCAATCTTGCGTACGTCTCGTACACTATTTAGGATGTAAACCTGAATCCTTGGAATTCTCTTGATGTAGTCGAATTGAAAGATTTAATATATGTTGACTAACCTCCTAGGATGGAACAGAGATTTGTAGCATTTTAATATGATAAGGATGATCCATATCTGTGCTCAACATGTTTATACTTTGAAGCCATACCCTAGAAGAAACATGAGGAGACATGGGGACTGAATGGTATATTATATACCCTGTAGCAAAAATTATAAAAGCTTTTATTTATTCTTGAATTTCTTCCTATTCGGTCCACGATATTGATTTGGAACATCTGAATTTCGAGTGTTGTGGTGTGCACACTGGGTTTGAAATGTTTATTTATCCGCCGGGGGTTACAATTTAATGGCAATGATAACTTCAGATCAGTCACGTATTACATTTAAGAGTTTTCAAACACCTCATACTTCGAGATATAAATTGGGATAGTCTTTATATACGTATACTGGTTTTAGAATTTAGGTTTGTCTAGTGGGTGAGGGACATGTTGCTGGGATGGATAAAGAAGTAGAATACGGTCAGTGGTATCGCGGGTATTTGATGCATCTAGTTGGAATGACTAAAGGAAGAATGATTCCTGTATCATCGACATTTTTTGCTTCGATCATTGATTGATGAGCAAATGAGACATCATTGTATTCGATCAAGCTAACCGAGATCTAAATGCAAGGAAGAATTTTGAAACAGTTACATGCTTCCAAAGACAATATATAAACTTTGCACGTTATATCAATCTAATGGAATATTAACATTTGGCGAATCATACATTATCATAGTGAAGTTTTTTATAACGAAAACAGAGCCTTATGCAAGAAAATATTCGTTAAATGCTGTAAGAGTCGAGGAAAGAAAATAAGTGAAACATAATGTTTTTTGTCAGTTAAATAGGTCACCCGTCGGCATGTTAATATAAATATTTTGGCCAAATTAAAATACCTGATTTGCCAAATTTTCTAGAGCTCAGAGTATTTAGTTTTCTACATGGTTATTATTATTAGTATTATTATTCTTATTCGTATTATTATTATTATTATTATAATTATTATTATTATTATTATTATTAGTGGCACTATTATTATTATTTACTGTATTAGTAGTAGTAGTAGTAGTAGTAGCAGCAGTAGTAGTATTGTTGTTGGTGTCATTTCTGTCTAAAATATAAAGCCAGACTGTACACTAGTCCATCGAGGAAGGGCAATTGTACTGGTATACCATTTTCATAACCCGGCGCCTACTGGAGATTACTGGACTATATACAATTATACGAGATTAGAAGACTAGTTACATGAGACATATCCGTGGAGGCAGGCAAACACCTATCTTCTGATGATAGCAGTAAAGAAAATCCATGTATTCATACTGAGAGGAATTTGGAATCCGTCACGATTAGGATGAAAGCAGATTCAGACGGATGTCGTCTCAATACATCCAAAGCATGGATTGGAAAGGGAGACAACTCTGGGGAGTAGATAACTACAAACCTCTCCAAAGGGTAGCAATCGCTTACAGGTTAATCGCCTTTCAAATGAAGGAAACCGCAGTAACAACGACTTTCCTTTTCCATTGACTGAATATTTACAGATGTCACATTTAGGGAACATTGGGGCGATAAGCAAATCATTCACATACGATATACAATAGCATTGATACAGACATTCAAAGTTTTGAATTTTTTGTATGCTTTACCGTAAGTAATGAATCGAGTTCTTCACTGTATCATATCATTTAAACACTAAAATGAAATGTGGTGTAAGTCTTCCCTTTCCCTGATTTCCAGAAAAAATTATTCGAACCACATCTGGGGTAATCTTTTGGACAATTAATATTGTATCACTGCATTATTCAATGTAAATAATCGTGTTTCAAACACAAACTCATAAAAGTGATCTAAAGACAGGTCAATCTAGGTAATGTAAATCTAGTTCGTCATTTTAATTGGAAACCATAAGCAGTGGACAATTTTATATAAAGTTCACGCCTGTATTCATTTATATGATTTAGTTTCATATTTCGAATCACCCCTTCCTAAAAGTATTGTCGAACTAATACATGAAGTTCCTTTTAGGTTATTGAAATTATCGTTGGCGGTAACTTATATTTGGCATTTATCTGGGTTATATTTTTGGTTGAATAAGTTATACGAAAGAACGTCCAGTCAATGCAACCAAATCTTTTGACTGCTTAAATTGTGATGCCCCATAGACCTAGACTATCTTTTGTCACCCCCGCATTTCATCATACACTCCTTGGTTCTCAATAGCCGTATCTGTAATCTTGGTGGAAGCCCACGTTGTATCGCACACATAAGACAGCCATAATCAAACATCACATTGGAAATGCTGATCTTTGATTCTGATTTCACGCACATCTTGTCTTGTCTTGAGACCAGATTTCAAAATTTCACAAAGGGCGAACACGCATATGTCTATAGCCTATGAATAAATGGAAACTCGCTGGAGGTTCAAATAATGAAAATAAGCGTAACGGAACTCAGCCAGGGAGTGTTCTCTATCACCAAATCATAGTACAGCAGACATAGCAGACTTATCACTTCTCTCAGTCTCTCTCTGTCTCTCTGTCTCTCTGCCTCTCTCTCTCTCTCTCTCTCTCTCTCTCTCTATATATATATATATATATATATATATATATAAAGAAACTATTTGCTCATCTGCAGATGCACGGAAAATAATTACGAAGCTAACTATGCATACTTAAAATAGACAATGGTCAGCAGGAATTAAGTGTTTAATATTTGGTAAACTAAGGTGGCCTTATAACCACTTTATATATTAATGTGAAAGAATATAATTGTTTATAACAGGAGATATTCGTTCGAAAAATGTTGATACAGCTCTAAATGTTCAAGCCAGTAGATGTCTAAGCCAAATATATATATATATATATATATATATATATATATATATATATATATATGTATGCAAACCCAAGAGTGTTCCTACGATCTACCAGTGCACGTATTGTGCTGGGGTGCGATTACAGTGAATACTTCGTATAACCGAAGTGATAGTATGTCAAATGATGCGTAGCAAATTGTATTCCAGAGGAGAACGACTTCAATTTAACCTTGTGCGATTCTTATGTTCTTGATTTGAATTTCTGCTTATACTACGTTCAATAATTCTTTCCTTCTCCTTCAGTTTTACAAAGTCAGACAAAATAACATCGTACATTGCACTTAATAAAAGACGCAGGCTAAACAGTAAGATGGAGAAACCATAAGCTTTGATTAGATTACACGCAATCGTCAATGTAAGCAAGATCGAAAAAGTACTGTCCGCGGGACCGTTCGATAATGTTTGAAACTTTAGGAAAACGTGTTACTGAGACAAGGAAAATGTTGATAGATAATGACGGAGGCAAAGAAACGGAAATCACAACATGGACATGAAATAATCAGAAACAGGAAATGGTTCAATAAGAAAACATTTCGCTACAATGTTTATAAATGTTCAAGGTATATTGCACATTTAGTGCAAAGCTATTCGCATTATATCATTTCTATTTGTTTTTGTTTTTTTATATCATGGACGTACATTTTTATAGCAACTGTGAAACGAAATCTTGCTTTTCAACAAATATTAAGCACAAGCAGTGCATTTATTTCCGAATCATATCGCTTTTTAATGTGCCCAGGATGTCGTGTGCAAACGCTCTTAGTACTAGTATTAGTAGTAGTAGTAGTAACGTAAGTTGCAGTGGTAGTAGTTGTAGTAGTGTGGGGCGATCTGAGGACGTACTGGAATTAACATTAGCCCTTATTTATACTGTGTGATCCTTTCTGGAGATCCCATGGCAACATTGACCATAGATTTACATTGTGTGTCTGTCTGATGGTAAACGGAATTAGACATTAGGATTTATCTTGTCTCCAGGCTGTCCTAGAACTTTATAGGAAGATTGGCCTGTCGGGGGACAAGCGAAAATTCAATGCTACTTTTTATATATAATCCAACGCACCTCTTTGTAATCCCAAACACGCCTTAATTATCCAAACACATACCTCTGCAATTCAACAATGGCCTTTTGATTATTTCTAAGCACACACCATTACAATCCAAATGCACACCACAGAACAATAGGATGGGACAATTTATACACAGCCACTTTATAATTACATACACACAAACACACTATATGGCACGAGAGGTTATGGTATAAAAGAAAGGGGTATATAATAGACACACACTCTCATATACAAACATACAAAATAAACTGTCGCACTCAAAGGTAGGAAGTGTTTATAGACACAATACTCTACCCTTGCATGCATACACAAACAAGAGAATATATAGGGGAGTTTAAGTTTTAGTGTTTGTGGAAGACACATACATAAACAACACATATACGCACGAAACATCAAAACACAAATATTTAGTAACTAATGATCATCCTTTTCTGGAAATCTGGGTGGCTCCGAAAAGGGCTGTTGGGGTTTATTAACAAACGTTCAGCGACATCGCTTCAGTACTATTGTTGTCTGCAATCTTTTCAGCAGACCTTTACACCAATACTCGACTTATACCCTTATCTCTCGACATACACTCTTCTCCTCAATATCACTATGTGTATGATTTGTGGATGGCTCATGTTGCCTTCACATAGAACATATAGTCTGTAACGAGCAGCATGTTGAAAACTATGGTTGATAATTCTAAGTTTAGGCACATAATGCTTGTTTTGTAAATAGCAAAGATGGTAGCGCAGGAGAATATTTTATTTGTATACGCTGCGAGGAAATCGGATATTCGGAGTGGTAGTACTATGACTACTACTGTTACTGGTACAGTGGTTGTAGCTAATAATATTTGTTCCAAGCAAAGATGGCTTTATTTTAGCCTTGGCTAATCTTCTGTCGTCTTCGCATTGGTTTGTGACTTCAGAAAGAAACAGGAAAGATAATTGGAGAATTCTTGATAACGTCTTAAAGAAGCATTTGTTCAACAACTACAACAACAACAAGGGGAAAACGATAGCGAGAGGAAGAAAATGAAAGAAGAGCAGGATTAAATGTTGAAAAGATGGAAAACATTTAACTGGAAAGCGTGGGTCTGCTTCAAACATTTGGAAGTAGCTAAAGCACCTAAGTGAAATGTTTCGGTCTTCTCTAGCTGAATCCAAGAGAATGATCTTTTCGTGTCATGATGTATAAACCTTCTTTCACTACATCCATTATATCCGCTACTGAGACAGGTGCAGCAGCAGTTACCATCACTACCCAGACAGCAACAGTTACCATCACTACTCACGCAACAACAGTGGCATCATTAGGATATAGCCGTGGTAAAGGAGTAAGGCAGCAAAAGTTGCTTGTGTCAAGTCCATAGGGTTTTGTTTGTTATTTAAAATTTTAAAAAACAAAAACGTCTTAGCCTCTTACATCTGTTAGACAAGAGATACTTCACAATGATCGCCAAGTCAAATAAAACTTCATATGAATGAATTGTGTGCATATGTGAGTGTGTTTAAGCATCTTATCCATACTGAAAGTAAATATAATAAAGGCAAAGAGACAATATCGTCTTCACACGGGGTCAATAAGTCGTATTTACCACTAATCATAGTACTTTGAACACAATGAGTTTGTCTTACATAGATAATGGCTCAATGTCCACAACATCGTACTCTTCGACGATGCGTACAAGAATCCTGACGTTGCCAAAATGGCGTGCTCTAGAACTCCTTTGAATAATTCTTAGTAGTTCCAGAATAATATTATAGTAAAAGACTGAACAATTTCTATTTCCACTAATAAGTCCCAAACAAATGTTTTTTTTTCTCTAAAGATAACTAAAAATGGGAATGTTAGTTTGTTCAGTTTTCTCCTTATATACTTCTTCAATTACGACTATATTTCACAATATATCCCCACGTGACGGATCATAATACTCATTATTATATTTCAAAATACCAACGCATGTGACACGATTCATCCAATAAAAAGTACCTGAACTCTTCGAAGTTATCAACCTGACTGATCAGTCCAGATTTAATAATAATTGTATTATTTGTAAATGTCAGCACATACTTCAGTATTTATATTTCGATCATACGAAATTTTACAGAAAACCCCATTCCATTGAAAACACTAATTTAAAGACAACTTGAAAGCAGTATCCATAAATAGAATCTGCGTCTTAATGATAAGGTGTTGAACTACACAGTGTTTGATTTAGGTTGGGCAATCATTTGTATCTTTCCAAGGATAGAGATCTGGATGACCTTAACACGGGCACTTCTGTTTTAAAACAAAGTACGGACCTGACAATATCAGCTGTAAGCGTCTTAAACCATTCACACGTCATACTACTGCTGATGCTGCTCTTCTGCTAGTGACTGATGTCTCAGCTGACGTTTCGGTGTCTAGTCCTGTTCCACAAAGTCGCGTTAAATATAAGAACACTATTAAGGTAGCCAGAACATATTTCAACATTTTCATAGGTTTCCCATTCATGTAAATTATGTGTCATATTCTGAGAGTTCCGAGACGAGGATTCCAAGAAAGTATCCTTGATTTATTGGTTTAGATGTTTCAGTTTTATTGTAGTGTATAATATTTTCATTGAAACATAATCTAAACGTTGGATACTGGGAAAAAGTTGAGTTTGCCAATCGAATTTATATAGAGTTTATTCTACTGTTCAGTTTAAGATTCGAGCAATACTTGTATATCATTAAACCTATTGCATTCTCTGTTATGCATGTGATTGTGTTGAGGTGGTCGACCTTTACTGTTAATTTAAAAGATATTTTGGCATATATTGCATTTTTGATCCCAACACGGTTAGAAGGATGCGTTCTGAGGTTTATTTACTGGAATGTTAGCTTTAATTATACAAGAATGTCTCTCAACGTCAATATATTGCTGTTAACAAACTGTGCCTACTGGACAGCAAACTAAATGGACAGGTGTGACAAATATTATCTTTTAAATCATTTTGTAATAATGTAAAAAGGTCGCCACAATTTTTGATGTACACATTTTAACAGGGATCACCTACAATTTTTTGTCACAGTTTCACAACGCAGTGTGTTGTGACAATATTTTGGATCGTTTTAGAATGTGTCTTAAACATAGCAAAGTTTCAGACCTATTGTTCCTGGCTTTAGTATGAATGCAATAATTTGGATGGCAGCTGAACAGGAGGAAATTATTAACGTGAGTCTGTTGGTTTGGACTATACAACCACGTAGAGTGTATTATGAATCACTGTTACTTTTGTTTCCATAATATTTATTTGAAATATCTGCCGTGAACTGCAACGAGAAATGAAATGCATTAGCTTTGTTGAGACAATTCTTCAGCTTTTCTATTCTTTGTTGCCTCTTCATTTTAATATTGGCAGTGAAACAAGCCGACGCTAAGAGTCGGAAGGATCTGCACTGAGGAAGATCCAGATAATTGTTTCAATATATAGTCAAGTGCAAGAATGAAATACCAAATGTGTCTGATGCAATAGGAGGACTAAAACAATAAAATCGCGGAGTCCTTTATAGTGGGTATCTCTAACAAATAAATAAAAAGAAATATATTCATGAACTTCCAATAGTGGAAATGTCGGTACTCTCAATTGAAATATATACTGAACATGACAGGGTATGAATACACCAGAGAAAAAAGAAAATAATTGGAATAGTGGCAAAAGGCTTTAGGGATTTCAGCTTGTAAGAGATGATATAAATATTTTTGGGGTTCAACATGAAAACGGCATTGTCAGTATCAAGAGCTAATGTTAATGTTTATGGATAAAGATGTGGTCGCAACTAATTGTGTTAAGCAATAACATTAAAAGAAATCTGTGTGCTAAGTTCGTGATGTCAAACACGTACCCCATATCTTGTGCTAGTTTATTTGTTGTTTAGAAAAATAGAACACAAAATTGATATTTACCGTTCTTATCTTCTTGAATCAATAACCCACCTAACCCTAAATCGCTTGCAACAACAATCATTTTAAATTATTGAATTTGGAGCTTAAAGATCATGTGCACCTTTAAGTATCGCATTTAATGTGTCCGAATATTCTTGACACCTGTTAGACAGAGACATCTTGGATTTCTTATTCAACAAATTTGTCAGACGCTCAGCTATTATAGAGAAATTCGAACAAATTTTATGATAATATCAAGCCATACCTAAATATCACATCAGTTGTTTTGCACTAATATGCAGTGGGAATACAGCGATAGCATTGATGATAACTTCTACAGTTTAAGTTGACCGTATCCAACAACATGTCCTGAAAATGTAACAAGCACAGAAAAGCACACCTTTAACTAAATTAACTCAGATTTGTAACACCGGATTGATCAAAGAATTATTGAAATGTTTTCAAGTGGTCTTTCTATGTGTCATTGTGGATGATGCGATCATCGATGTATGCGCCACAATTATCTCAACCCGATGTAATCATGTTCATTGAATGCTGGAATATTGACGGAGAATATTTTATACTGAACAGCATCAATTTATATTGACAAATTCCATCTGGAGTTGAAATGCCGAAATTTCGTTTGCTCTTTCCGTGATTGGATTGTGAGAATCCTTTTTGAAAATGTCAAACTTGGTAACACATTTTGCATTTCCATTTAGTCAAAATTGTCATTGAATATGAACTTGTATTGCTTCACTGTTCATTTTTCTATAGTCAGTAGACATGTAGAATGCATAATCTGATTTCAGCAAAAATACACGTGGTGAAGTGCAGTTACTCTAACCTGGTTCTGTAAAAGCATTCTGAGGGAAATGTTGAATTTCCTTTCTAAGAAAAAATCCTGCTTGAGCTGATTCACCCTGTAAAGATGTTGTGTACAATCGTAAAGATGTTGTGTACAATCGTAAAGATGTTGTGTACAATCGTAAAGATGTTGTGTACAATCGTCAATGTCAACGTCCTGAGATATTTGTATTGTTCAGGAAACAAGTGCTAATATTCACATAATAGCTGTTTTAGTTCAGCCGTTTCTTGTGGCTGTAGATATGAAAGTTTCTGGATCAGATTAGTTAGATACGAATTGCACTCGAGCTAAATATCGTAAAATACTGAACGATTCTGACAGTGTAAAGTTAACGGAGAAAAAAAAAAAGAGCACATAATAATTCTGAATTCAGAAATTTAGCTACTGTCAGATTATATTCCATTGTTTAAATCCCCAGAGTGCGGGACTGGTCAAGCTAAGCTAAACTGGTTAAATAAATAACAGGGCTCCATCAAAATACTCCTTTAACATATGTGTAAGACACAGTTGATTATGTTTTCGCCTCCCTTGAGTGTTGATGCTTTACTTTGCCCCTATACTATCATTCCAATTGCATAAAGACCGTTCAAATTAACCTGAATAAGATTTTGAGGTATGGGCACCCACCCTTGCCAAAACTCTACCAAAGCATCTCCTTCCTGTGTATTTCTGTCGAACGGATATTTCATTTTCGGCTGATTAGATTGAAGGTTTGTTCTTGATACTTCAGAAGCCTTTGACAAATTGTATCAAATTCTGAGACATAGTCAAGAATATAATCTTTGAAACTTCATTGAAACAAGCTTTTACAAAATAATTTCAGTGGACCACGGACAATATGTCCAAACCCTATTTCAAAAGGACTAACACCAACTGATTATTCAACTGATTCCTTAACAGAAAACAACTATTTTCCTGTATCGAACCAATTTCACCGAATCATATTTTTCAAACTTTGACGAAATGTGTTCTAAACCCCATGAAGTTTCAAGATGATAGACAGAAGACTCAAACTGTTGGAAGCCTAATTCATACATAATTTGTTGGAAATTCTAGACAAAATTTGCCTCATGATGGAACTGGATGGATCTGGGAAGATCGTTTTAGCGTTAATATTTGTCAAAGGAGTTTCCTATTCTGGATGGGTTTTCCTATCATTTGGCAAATTTGAAAAGATATGCGCAGTTTAGAAAAATCACATTTTCATTTTATGCCGACAAAAATGGTTGAAGAACCTGGGCTGAACTAAGAATTTCCTGTCGATATGATGTCTGAACAAACATGCGATAGCCCACTGGGCACTCTTGTATTTGTATGTGATATAAATAAAATATATGTATTGTATGTACGCTGTATCAATTCATGTACCACGAGATGTATAAATATTTTATTAAAATGTAATTGAAAGCTAATTCTCTTAAATGGTCAGGGTTTTGGTAATGAATTAAATGTATTTTGTGCTGAATGACTATATAAAAGGTTTGCATAATGGCATGGGATTTATATGCCTTATGTTGTGATAATGCTAAGCCATGATTTCTGTGCATGATACAGAAATCCAGGGCCCAATTTAAATATGCTTTAAGATTTTGCTATTTGAAAAACACCTGATACAGAGATGACTCATATGCCAGGAAGTTGAAAAATAAAGATGACAATTCATTTGGAAATGTTTTATAGTAGTTCAAACATAATCTCTCTCCTCTAGCCAAATATGTAGGTAACGTGAGAAGCCAACAAGATTTTGTTGTTCTAATGTGGGAAATATATTATTGTGTAGAACTTTTTTCAATTAAATGCAAAAACCACAGACGTATTAGACTGGCTGACTTAAATACATATACTGGACAAGGATATAATGAGTTTGTACATTTGCGCGAGATTATTATCATTACTAAGTTAAAAACTGGTCGTTCATATCATGTTGATTTTCTTGAAGTGGAGCACCTTAATCATGCTAGTGAGTGCTACCTATGCTTTTTAATAACATGTTGGTACCATGTCATTTTTTATTTGACCATACCAGAGTAATAACAATAATCAATTTGAAGCCATCCCTCCCCACCATCTCTCTGTATATCTGTCTGTCTGTCTTAGTAATCGATCTGTCCTATTAACATAACCAATGTACAAAATCAAAATGTTGTATCTGTGTACCATGCACTGTCAACAAATATGTACACGGTTCATTAGTTGGAAATTTATTCAGCTCAAGGCTATTTTGCCTAAACACAGTTCGAAAGGATGCTAGTGTTATAAGGTGTAGGGCCCATAGACAAATTAATAATGTAACGATTCATTATGCACCAACCATGTAATTGTCTAGGGAGGGTGCAGAAGTCTCCTAGAAAAGGAGAGAACAGAAGTGGAGGTAGTGGAAGGGTGAAGGACGTGGTTGTTGGACTGAAGAGGTACTGGGTACCAGTCAAGAAATACTACAGATGAGTAGAAACACAGGAAAGGAGGAAAATCTATCACACTAAGTCAGATGATGAAATAGGCCGTCACTTGATAGTGAAAGACGAGTGATAGGGTTTTGAATATTGAATTTCATTTGAGGAAGGACTATTTGTTATTGAATGGCATTAAATTTGTTGTTTATTTGAATTTCACCTTTTGTGTATTCAGTAATTTAACTGTCGGCATCGCTGACTGGGGGCTCGAAGCTTTGCATCTCTATCACTACTTCAATTTCTAACAAAAACGAGCCAGGGTGGGTCTTCTGTAATAATTAAAGATAATACTGGGAGCACCCCAGCCCAACCTAAGGTAGTCTACGAGACCTTTACATACAGCAAACTTCCACATCTCAACGTAAATAAACGTAGCCCTGTTGGTAGAGCATCGGACTAGTATACCAAGGGGTGCGGGTTTAATACCAGACCAGGTCGTCTGCTTTGTTGTACTTGGGAAAGGCACCTATATTTCATTTCCACAGCATGATATAAGTAATAGTGTGTTAAACGTACTGTTAAAACCAACAAAGCATAACAAACAAACCCATCTTACGTCCGTAATGTATGTCACATGTTTACGAACATACTCAGCGATGAGTCAGCTTTGAGGAATGTTATGTGCGATGAGCTGTAATGTTATATACCTAGGTAAACCGGCATGTTATTTACCATGACTTACCCTCATCTTCAACAAGATAATAAACACATTTTCTGAACATTATGACATTGGTGGCCATATTAGATTATTTTTATCATTGATTATCTCGGAATATATTGACTGATGTGTATTTTTTTAAGAGATATAAGACTACATTCAGCGTAAGAAAGAGCAGAAAATTGGCTTTCAGTCTGTGTCTGTTAATTATTTTGCTGCTTTTGTCTCAGTGTGACTCGTAGAAAACAAAAGATTTTGACCTACAAATTTATATTTGCCAGCTTGAAATCCGGCACGAATACTAAGTGTTAAATCGTCCGATAATGACCTTACTAAAAATGTATATTATATAAGAAACGATGTGATTCAGCTGTTTAAAAACACAACTAATTATATATATATATATATATATATATATATATATATATATATATATATATATATATATATATATATATATACATATATATATATATATATATATATATATATATATATATATATATATATATATATATATATATATGCTTGTAGGTTGTTATTGTTGTGGGCCTAACGCCATTTTTTCACCTCGTGCTTGTCTGAACATGGCGGCCAATATATTTGATGGAGGAAGAGCGTGTGAAAATCCAGTTAAGAACGACCCACTCACGTGATTAAGCTAATGACTATCTTTCTCACGTACCCAAATTGGCCGAGCCTGAGACTCGAACCCACACGGACGGAGGTGCGATGGTAATAAGCGGTAAAGGCGAGCTCTTTAGATCACTCGATATTATGTCTGTACTTGCACCTAAACTCGCTTTAAAACCGTTTGCACATTGTGTGCCTTAGACTGTTTCTTTTTGAATTCACGAGACTGGCGTTTCTTAACCCTCCAAATATTAAAATTCTACTGATGTAAGAGAGTCTGCTTGCAACAAATATTTGACGGATTTACGATCTTTTAAAAATCCTTTTATTCTTAATTTAGGTCAACCATGATGAGAAAAAAATGGACCAGTAAGTTCAGTGGTTATCCCAAGATGACACCAACCGACAGGAAGCAGATATTTACATTTCGCTTCGGGAAATTCAGCAGCTTTGACCTGTACGATCCAATCGTCACAGTTGGTGGCAGTGGCAATGGAGATGATAGCAGTAACGGCGGAGACGGTACCAATGCCGGTAGAAACGGTGGCAGTACTATGTCCTCGTCATCCTTGTTTGGTGTCTTTGCGATGTCGCTGTTTTACGTTTTGTTGTAAACGAGGTCTTCTCTTCCATGTTTTTCATGTACAAATAACATTCTTGCACTTGCCGATTGTCTTATAAATATTTTGGTTCAAACTGTATATGTGTTCCTTATAAACCGTATTGATTACTAACCTTCTTACACATAAAATACATGCCTTTAAAATTCCAAATGTGTACCATTTACATATAAATATGGCCTTTCAAACTTTGATAACACACGCTGTATTAATCTTGTTAATATTTCCTTTCTTGTGTTAGGTCAGTGTGGTAGATAACAAACTACCTGTTTTATTGAACGTTAATTGTTTTCCGTAGTGGACGTGCTCAAAATGTGTTTTGCGGTAGTGAGAATTGAATGCTAGATATTCAACGTTTTTTTGGTATAGTTAGTAGACTTTACTTGTCACAAATGATATCAAGATGAGAACATTGTCTCTCTTCAGTTCATGCAACAATGATTTTATCTTTCAGATATATGTGAAGATTTTAATGAGAAACACAGATAAAATATAAAATGTTACAATACAAGTGACTAGACATACATTTAAATAAATAAGAATTTTGAAAATTGCGAACAATTTCCAAATGTAAGATGCTTTGAGTCATGCAAACGTTGCTTGGCATCACACGTTTAAATCTGAAAACATATCGATTATTTATATAAATTTTTTCCAAAAGAAAGAAAATTCATGGTCGATGAGCATCCGGTTTATTAACTGACTGATTCATTTTTAAATGTGAAAATAACTAGTGCCTGTTTATGTTATTCTACTGATGTCGGTTGTGGTACTCACGTAATGTTTGACTTAATTTTGTGTCCATCTTGCCATATTTATCGGTGCAAAACTTAATACAAAACAGTAAATCTCGGCTTGCATTTTGAAAACCCAGCAAAGATATGCGATTCGTTTTGGTCATCAGTTACAATACTGAATACTTAAAGTATAAAATGGAAAAAGAGCTAATAAATAGTTGTAAATTATTAAGTATACCTTTCACTCCGTGTATTAAATGGCGTACTTGTTGACTCTTGAATTTCATAGATCAGGTCTTAGTGTCACCAGTATTTTTTACTGCAATTTTGTATTTTATTAAGTCATTTCAGCTTTGTTATTTGGATATTCACTTGTGCCGTCCATTCTAAATAAAGGTACACCCTATCCGTCGTCACCATGTATTGTATGTCGCTTTATTATTAATATGTTACAATAATGTATTTTGTATTCACTCGGCCCGCGTTTCATTTAATTTCTGCACGTTTCTCAAATTAACATGTTATATCGCACTTTTTATGACCTTCCCATGACTTTTAAAATTGTAGTCGAGATTGAAAAAAGAAAGAAGGTGAAAACTATCTAGATATATAACATTGCACGTAAGGTTATATTTTATTGCATGAAAATTAGTGTCTATATACCTATGCATCTTTCAATCCATCGATGAATCAATTGAAGGTAATACTCTATTTTCCTCCACAGATTAGAATTTAGTATGAGTAAAAGGTATAGTAATCAGAAAAAGAGGGAAACATTTGAAGGACTGTACACATAGACCTTAAAATATAGGCACCTAGGAAGCATGTATCGACTAAAAGAGGTGTCTTGATATATTCAGGATTAAATGTAAATCACATGGACACCCCTTTTTGGTATTATTTTCAAGTATGATAGTGACAGGTTTATTAATAGATGAAGTACAAAATCAAAGCGCACTTATTTTACAATGATATTTAGTAAGCACATGGAATAGAAACACATAACAAAAGAAAGTGAAAACGGAATGCGAGATTTGAAATAGGTGTTGAAGAAAATAACATAAAAACAGACAGAATCTATATGGCGAATATCAGTCGTTTCATGAGCACTGGATCCAAAAAGGGATCGCATGTGTCAGGGATTAAGATAAATGCAAAACACTGACAACGAACAGTGCACATCTAGTTATCAAGTAGTCTATGCTGCTGGAACTCCAAGTGAGCCTTATCGTAGGACTCCTAGTGAGTCTTGTAAAACTCCTAGTGAGTCTTGTCGTAGGACTCCTGAAGAGTCGTTGTCAAAAGAAAAGTTTACGAAATGTGTCTAACAAAAGCTTCTATGAAAAATTTAGATATCTCTTTCAGTAGACATAGTCATGTAAACGTTTGGAAATTCAACGTTTCTTTTGTGTTCTGTTTTATACTTATTTCAACAAAGACTCAGTGAGAATCGAAAGCGCACAGGTTGGCTATAAACTATTTATTTTTGTTCTTTAGATGCAAGTCTTCTGTGATATGTTTGTGTGTGTTTGCGCATGTGTGTATGTATGTGTGCGTGTCTGTGCAGGCCTTGAAATTTGTGAATCGAGGACATTGATGAAATTACAAAACCAATGCACTGAAGACACACTTCAAACCGAGGACGCCCTCGATTGAAAAACGGCATCATCTTGCTTCTACCAACAATTGTAACTAAGAACAATCATAAAACATGATTTGCAGAAATGTCCCCGTTTACACGCTTGGTGCATGCTAGCGATTGTGGAATGTATCGTTCTTTCAAAAGCTTGCAATACACATACCCGAAACCATTTACGCTATTACCAGGTTAAAATCTTTTAGAACGATCTGTGCCATCGAATTGCATGTTTGCGAAAATTATTCTATCTCCTTTGATCCATACACCAAATACCAATAATTTGGCTTAAGTAGAAGAAAAAACGTTGGTGCAGATATCGCTCTCTGGTATTTTTTTTAATTAATATTTTCTGTTAGGAGTCTATGCTCTTAAAACAAGTAACAGAAAACAAACTGAAGACAACAAGCTTTGTAAAACTTATAAAATAATTTATTTCCCTATAATACAAGTGAAAAATAAAAAAAGAAGAACTTACGGTATTGCGAATTAAATCCAAAAATAATCCAAGAATTATAAACACAAGTCCTATCAGTGAAAAGTTCTAAGTGAATCTCAGTTCAAATCCCGATGAAATTCAAGTTGTAAGGCGATAACGTCTTTAATAACTTACAAAGTGCAGATGTGTCAACAGTCTCTTGTTGAATCACAGAAATATTATTCCGGGTTTGAATTCAGTATAAATTCCAATAAATGTCTTGGTCCAAGAATTATCAGAGCACTTTTTTATTTCCAGTGAAAACAATCACTCGAATTCAATAATTTAAAGAAAATTAAAATTCAGCCCAAACTAGTCACAACATAATACAACTTAACGTGTCAAGTGTTATAAGCCCAACTGATAATCCTTTATCAAAACATCAGTTAGACAACTAAGATGCAAAACAGATTCTCGGATGAGGGTGAAATGTTCATTCTTCTGGAAAAGATAGAAGTTTGTTACCAATTGGCATATGATAAATATCACGTAGTCCATGTATAACCTCTACTCAGCTTAATGATTCTTACTCTGAGAAAGATTTTAAGAAAGTTAAAAAGGTTGTTTACGAAAACTATCACTGACTTTGGAATAAGGTCAGCAACTATATACAATGTTTCAATAACCATAGCATATAACGAAAATAAAAAAAATAAAAAATATTAGAAACTAACAAACAAATTAAATTAAATATTCATTACAATTTCATGTTTGTGAGTCAGTAGCGATGGACTGTACATGTACAATACAGACGAATAAATCAATATATTGTCATTCGAAACAAGGACATGAAACCGCCATTGAAAATAAGTATAACGTCCTTGCAAAGTTGTTATCCGTCCCTAATGTAAAGTTAAACGCCGTGTTCTTGGCGAGGTTTAACACATGTAAAGCTGTAGAAAATAAACCCTTGATATGCAACTTTTATATTTTTTAGTGAACTGTATCCGTAAATATGTATATGCCAGCTCCAGTCACTGATTTGACAACCATTATATTTTATTTACATACCATGCATTATGGAATGTATTCATAGTTATGTTGTGCATGAAATTTCATTAACATGATACAGGGTCTTTAAACATCAAGGCGTATACAAATACAGTTGTGTCAATAAGGTGTTGATATATTTTATTTGCTTTTCCAAATTTAAACAGGTTTTAATGATAGCCACAATGATGTTCTATCTTTTTAAATAAAATTTGTACAGATCACAGACACCTCACCTCTGTCTGCGTGGGTTCGAGACTCAGGCTCGACCAATGTGGGTATATGAGAAAGCTTCCCAGTTGCTTCTCGTGTATATAATATGGTGCTATTTTGCTATAAATCAGAACAAGATATTTGCAGGCCAGACTCTAGGATATGCGGGGCCCAAGGCAGCAAATAGATGGGCGGGACCCCAAGCAAAACTACTGCACTGAGGTGTTCATTTTCTGAAAGTGCGGAGCCCAAGTTGGTTGCCTCGTTCGCCTTGGCCTAAGGCATGACCTGGATATTTCTTCCTGCTCCAGGAAATTATATTCATGGTCCCTGATATAACTGAGGTTTAGCGATAATGATCTAAATAACACAGCAGGCGTATGATAAATTCATAATGTTTAATGCAGATTATACACACAAATATAACAACGAAAGTATTTACATTGTTATGTATATGTAATTTAATTATTTGTTTGTTTGTTTTAAAATCATTATTTCCATTATATGCTATTGTGATGTAACTGCATTTACTGGATTTGATATTGTCCAGAATAGTATTCAGTTCTGACTGATATTTTTTGTTGCTATTTTTGACGTAAACAGCTAATACTGGAGACACTGTATCTAACGTTGACCTAGTTCCTGACCTTGGTTCAGAAACCGTGGGAGTCCTAGTTAATGACACGTTTTAAGTTTTGTATTCATTCCCAGACTAAGAACCATTTATTTCAGTTAGGGCCATACTGGGAGTACGTGGTGTTAGGCATGTAAAAAGCTTCTATTTTGTTCTGGAAGGATGACCATGTGACTCTTATACGGGAATCTATTTTGCGTCTTAAATTAGTATATAACTGTTTTCTCAGTAGAATTTGAGCCTTCTGGCTCTAAACCATTGACACTTAAAGGTGTTTTGTTGTGACCAGTTTGAGATGAAATTTTATTTTATGTAATACAAGTGATTCTCTTTTAATGGAAATATATTAGTGCTCATTCAGTATTTTTGGACAAAGACATTCATTAAATTTATTTAGAATTCAAACCTGGATAAATATTTTTGTGACTCGACAAGAAACTGTTGACACAACAACACTTTCAAGGTTGCAACAGACGTCATCGCCTTCCATTTTGGATTTCATCGGTACTCGATGTATTTATAACGTTTTAATAAAAGGGTTTCTATTTTTTAATTCTTGGATTATTTTTGGATTTGATTCGTAAAACCGTAAGTTCTTTTTCTTATTTTCACCTTGTTTTTCTAGGGATATAAATGATTTGGTAAGTTTTACAAAGCCTGTTGCTTTTACTCTTTTCTGTTATGTTTTGTGAGAGACTAGACACGTAACAACATAGAATTCGTAATTATTGTTATCAATTTCAGACGCTTTGTTTAAAATGCCAAGATGTGTCTTAATGATGTCAACAGTCCCGAAACAGATCATAGGTTAAAAATCACACGTGAGAAACGGATGAAGGGATTTAAGTTTAAGTTGTAAACACAGAGATGGGCATGTTTAAACATACAACGTTGGACGGGGTGTGACATAAGACTAGAACTACAATCATTTAGTACAGTGCCATTTTGCCACTGATGCACGCTACCTTTCTGAGAAAAAGAAAATAGATAACCATGAAGTTCACAAAACAACATTTACCTTTATCCTGACTCGTGACTATACTGACTTTCTACTGCGAGCGTAGTGCGTGGAAAGCGGCATCACTTGAACATTCTTGCATAATACTGTTGCTATTGCTTTGGGTGTGACACCATTTCTCACTGCTTGAAGGTTATACATGGCATTAGCGACCAGTATTACTGGTGGAGGAAGAACCCGAGTAAAACCCCAGTAAGAACCTCCCACTGACGGAAAGCCACTGTCTAGCTTTCTCACATACCCACAATGACCGAGTCCAAGACTTGAGCCGACGACGACAGAGGTGAGCTTTCAGTGATCAGGAAAGGCGAGCTCTTAAGACCATTCGGCTACCCGGGATCATTTTAACAATACTGAATTTTAACATTAATTTCAGCACATTTACGGACTAGAAACGAGCAGTGGCTAAGTTTGCTGTCTCTCACTGGTCGCTTCCAACTGACTGACATGGCGACCTGAATATGATATTAGCTACCTTGAGCATAGTACACTCAACTAAATATTGTCGAGTGAACGCAGTACAAAAATTTCCAAAAGCCCATTGCTCAAGCCATGTAGTCAAAACAATACCTAGATATCGCCAAACCTTCTATTGTATTTACTCATTTTGCTGCTCCAAAATGTTAGAGTGGAATGTTACAGCGAAGACAGATACCATTATGATTGAAATATAAATCAATCTAAATAGGTTCTAGTGTGTGCGTGTGTATTGGGAGTTTGTTAACGAAAACAAAATGTTAACCTTTCGAGTTGTATTTTAGGACAAGATTTTTGCTAAAGTTGCATGTTTGTGTAAACATGTAAAATTGAAAGTTTGTGCAAGTTTTGAAAACTAAAGTCACTTTGCTTGCTATTACTCGTAGACATTTCTCCTTTGGCAATTTTTAGGTATAGCAAGCCATTATCACAAACATAGGTAGAGACAGGATTGCAGCAATTATTGTTTTCAAAAAATCCAATAATAGTTGTAGCACATCTGTTCTTCCTTATACTTTTGTCTTAGGAGAAGTCACCTTTGTAGCAATAGCATTAGTCTCAAAACTTAAGACGTCGCCTTCGAAGCCGAAGAAAAAGTTCCTTTAGAAATGGGTTTGCATTTTTCATCGAATTAGGAAACACTGGTCCTAAATCAGGTCTGACTGGCATCATCATGGATTATTAAATAGAGTTTGCAGGAGGAGAAATCCTCACTGAGGGGCGAGGTTTTCTGCAGTAAGCGCGCGTCCTACTGAAACTTTCTTCACTCTTTCTGGCAGAATATATTTTTTTTGAAGGACTTTTCATCTTGCTTCTTTTTCTTTCTTTTCTTTTCTTGAGTGAACTTGCTGCTCATCCACTTCTCTTCTTTGTGGTATACGGCTGTCATTTGAGGTATCTGATATGTTTCGTTTAGCTTGGGCATTTGGATCATATTTACAATGGAACGAATAATGATGCATCCTAATGGCCACTTCCACAAGGATTCATAATCGTCCTTGCGCATGATTTTGTGACCGATAACATACATTGCACGAATCAAATTGGCAGGAGATTGAAAGGACACCATGTCGAATAATGCTAGAAAGAAAAGAATAACATCGTGTTCTTACAGTGTTTCTTCAGACGAAAAACAAAGTGAACGTGTAATTGACATTAACTCCTTTTTGCACAGTGGTGAAGCAAACTGATAATAAATCTAAAAAAATCGTGAGTAAATACGCACGAGGATTTTAAGTATCATCGTGATACGTATAATTCAGGGAAAATATGCATAACTGTTTGGCTAACACTTGCACATGACATTTATCTCTGACTTTTAAATATTACCATATAATGGGCATTGCGACTGCTGGTAAGATGGACATTACATTGTTGACACAAAGGTTGGGTAATATCAATAATAATGGCATTACGATGATCTTTTTCGTGTAAAGCTAAGTTTAATAATCCATGATGCCATTGTCTTCACAAAGAATGCCTTCTGCAATCGAAATATATTCCCCTTGATTCTCTTGAAGTAATGTGTAAGCCACACTTTGTAACACCACTCGATACGTTCAGGTTGACGATCAAACAAGTATGATTTGTGTTCAATCAAGAATTTGACAAAATAGGTTTTGCCTGAACCACTCGGTCCAGCAGTCAACATGTTAAATGGATAGCGAAGATGCATGGCTTCCAAACACCCAATCACTATGAGAACGGAGGATGCAGCCATAATCATGGTGTTAAGAATTCTGAGAATATCATCGACGAAACAAAATAGTTTATACATTTGATACACATTTTATATGGTCGTGTTGTAATTAATAAACATTTAAACATACAGCTGATGCTACAACAAATGTACATTCAAGAATAACAGCCCCTTATTCATGTTATAACCTATTCACATAAAACCGCACAAATTCACGCTAGAACCAATTAACATGTCATAAAACACATCTCATGTTTTATTTCTTACATTCAACAACGGACGCATATTTCAAAAGATACAGTTATGGTGCAAAATATTATCAATGTTTTAAAAAAATAGCTTCACGTGCAACATTTTCATATTTGATAAAACGCGGTTCATGGCTCGAGAAATGTAAATTTTACAAATTTTCAAGTTCATGCTGTTACCATTCAGCCTTGAGGATGAAACACTTCATGTACAACATGCCTACATTCCGTAAAACATTCTGCTTTTTCTTGCATGATGCAGTCATTGTGCAATAGACATAACCACCAATGTGCATGCATTTCTTCCTCTGTTGTCATTTATCCGGCACAAACAATGTTTTTGCTTGGTTTGCTACCTCTTGTGTCTAAGCGTCGAACCCAAGACGTTTCCAGTCACATACATCCTTCAAGTTGTAAAGAAGTTGGTGTATTCAACATATTATACACACCTATTCGTAATCATGGAGAGCATATAAAGTGCAATGAATGTGTTCTTCACTTGTTGAAACGTGTGTCATGTGAATGGTCGCTTTTCTATTAGTGATATAAAAATATTTTCCCGCTGGTTAGGCCTCTTGAGTTATTTCCAGAAAAGTTTGGAAGAAGTCAATTCTGCAAATATATAAATCATGAGTCATAAAATAGATTTCAGAGTGTTATAAGAAATCGACAGTCTGAAGAATCTTGATCTTTGACATGGAACAATTGTTTCAGTTCCACTAACATGGAGTCAATTAAGTCCATAATTAAACCTCTGTTGGAGCCTCAGACGCAAAGTCTAAAAAATTCACTGTGCAGGTATAAGATGTGGTTCTAAATGTTCTTGAAGTCACATTGTGAGTAATTTGACGTTAACACAATGTTTAAGGACAAATCAATCATTTTCTTTCTTGGACGAACCTTGCCCTGAATGTATTGTGGAGGAACAGGAAGATGGTGTTTGATATTGGTCTTATTTCTCTATGAATTCATCTTTCTAGGTCAGCGTTTGTATTCGGAATGAAGTGTTTATCTTGAAATTTTATCTGTTCTTAAAGGAAATCGGATTTGTTTGTAGTACACCATTAGATAGACTTGTCAGAAGATTGGTTGGCGATTGGGTGGTCTTTCAAACATACAGTTTTTTGTAGAACCAATATTTTCACGCGATATACATGATCTTATCCGGACCGTAAAACTTCTTTCAATACATCAACGTTGACTACTTGACTCAATTGATAGTTGTGTGTCAGTAATTTGTCTTTGCATATGGTACGAAGGTCCCCTTGTAGGCCTCATTATTGGTATTGTTTGTTTTTCTTCTGAGTGCTCATCCATCGATGCATCTAAACGGTTCCCTTCGATTTCTGGGTGATAGATATACATACAACTGACGGTGTCAAAGTAGAAGACTATATCTCTTCAACGTTGTAAGGCATCGCAACTTTAAACGAGCACTGTCTGTTACATATCTTGCAATGCTGACATTTCCAAAGTCGTGCGGAGGTGCAATTCTTCGTAATGTACAGGGATCAAATTTTCATTGACGATCTCCATATTTTTCATGAGTTTGTCTTTTTCATTCAGCGGTTGAAAGTAGCGACTTGCATCTGCCAAGTATTGCGTCTTGGGTAATATCGGATTCCGCCCATTTCCCTTACAAACAATTCAACATGACTTTGGTAAACATTCGTATTGTCTTCCGTTTTTCTTTTCTACGTGCTCCAAAATGATGCCTTCTATGAAGTCTCTGATTCGGCCAATGTGGATATGTGAGAAAGCTTGCCAGTAGCTTCTCGCGGGTCGGTGGTTCTTTCTGGGGTTTTCCCGGGGTCTTCCTCCACCATACTGGCCGCCATGTATAGCCATCGTGTGTTAAAAAATGACGTTAAACCCTACAAAAACAATCTATGAAGCAGTACCATTCTTTGAAATTCTCTGATTTCTGGAGTCTGACACAAAGAATGATATACACTGACTTCTTGTATCATTTTATTGGAGTCATCGTCCTTAAGCAATTAGTATGTGGTTGGAACGTACTAAACTTGAAATGCTTATAACAAGCAGTTTCACCGATCTATAGCATATAACAATCCGACACACACCAACGTTCCGGTCAAAGTGCGTTCTTGTGGCACCAATGACGGTCTTGATTACATGTTTCAGCACAGGCACGGCATAAGAAAACCATCCGCTTTCCCTTGCAATGCTGTGGTAGGAGAAGATGGTACGTCTGGGCCAGGGTAAGGCTTTGCATTTGATCACACCTTCGTATTGACGAATGTGTTTCACGTCGATGTGTACTGTGAACATATCAGGATGACCATTTGGCAATTGCTGATATTCGCACACACACACACACATACCACGAGATACAAAGAACACATATTATGCATTTGATCTCCTCTCCTTGAGATTCGTGTTGAATTGGTTCGTCCTCCTAATAAATTGTTTCTTTGATTCAAAAGCTTTTTGTCCACCACGTCATAAAGTTTCATGATGCGTCAAAAGTCTGAATCAATTTTGAAACATGAATCATACTCGGGCCTCCACACTTCCACAACATAGTATCATTGACTTTCGAACTTCAGGCGTCATTGGTATGTTTGTTCGTGCAACTCAAATCAAATGGGTTTGAAGAGAGACTTTGGTTCCAAGCGTGGAATGCTTCCCATTATTCTGGGTGCATGCCATCGAGGACGTAATAGCGAATGTAAGACAAATCCTCTAGCACAACGTGTTGAAAAGCTTATTTATCGTAACAGAGTGGTAAATAACCTTTGACCAAATGTTTCAGGCATTCGTCTCAAAAGCATGGTCACATAACCCGTGGAACCTTTAAGGTGCACCTGGCCAACTTTCATGTAGATGAGTTTGGCTAAGTTCATGGTGGTTATTGGTCATTAGGTGTCTTCTACTGAATAATGTTTGAAAAGAAATTGTCCGTTGTATCCCTAGAAATTGTGAACCATGATTGTAGCATTCAGTCTTCGCAATGTTGGATATGCGCTGGTCTCCAATGGTCTAAAATCCAATGGCAAAATTGGCAATAGTATTGGATCCCTGAAAGATTTTCGCACGTTTTCCTTACTACAATCGGGACAATAAATAAATAGAAGTTCTTGCGCACACTTCTCACAAGCATTACTGGCTGCCGGACGAGCTGCACAGCAATTTAGGAGATTTGTTGTTGTTGTTGTGGGGTTTAACGCCATTTTTCAGCACGATAGGCTATACATGGCGGCCAGTATTAATGGTGGAGGAAGAACCTGAAAACCCCGGAAAGAACCACCGACCCACGAGAAGCTACTGGCAAGCTTTCTCACATGCCCACATTGGCTGAATCTTAGACTCGAACCGCCGCAGACAGAGGTGAGATGGCAGTCATCCGTAACGAAGAGCGCCTTAGACCACTCGGCCACTCCGAGCCCCCAATTTAGGAGATGAATGCCAGTCTAATGTGCACATTGAAAGTAAAAGATTATATAAAAAAACAGTTGTTTCTCATTCTTCTTGTGTTGTTCTTCTTGAAGTATGATTCAATTTCACTATCATATTTTTGGAGGTAGCATTAATGTTTAATTTTCACGATTTGGTAACATACATACATAAATACATACATACATACATACAGACAGACAGACAGACATACAGACAAATATATATATATATATATATATATATATATATATATATATATATATATATATATATATATAATCAAACTTATTTAATCTTGACGTGCTACATTTGTTTTCTTATGCTAACAACTTGGTCTAATCTTGTAACTAATCCTATTCACGCATTGCCTGCGAATTTCAAAGGAGGATAATAATGAGTACTCCAAAAGAACCGTCCGTGACTCATCAATAAAAATGTCGTTGAACAAAACAGTTACTTGAGTCATCCGCACGTCTGTGTCTTGATTGCTAGAAAATGATTGACAAATTAAAGCTAATAGCTTGCACCATTTAAATAATTTCAAAATTGGTTTATTGAAGAACAAGTAAAGACCACAATCATGCAAATTAACAAAGATTTAGTTTCAATTTTATTCAGGTAAGCTTTACACAGAAAATATATTCATAATACATCCTGCGAAATTCCTGTCCGATGGTTCAGTCAGAGTAATAGTTTTACACATCCATGTATGCAAAATTAAAATATCCGTAACTTAAATATAATTGTACTCGTGTACCAGCGTAGTTCCACTGATAACTTTCGTTAAGGTGTGTCTTTGCTTCAGTCGGTATTGAATTCTTCACCAAATAATTCTTGCCTGTAAGCGTTTTTGTAAAACATCCAGGCCTAAAATAAGCTGAACAAACTTTAGTATGAACATTGCTCTTCAAAATGAAGGCGGATACAAGACAAGCATTAAATGATTGAATTAATTTTGTATGATAGTACAAAAATGTTCAAATAGATTTAATAACATGTAGTGATGTTATCGGATACAATGTGGTAACGCTGTTGTCACTTTTGGCATCTTTATTAAGAATTTTTGTTTAGAACAAAACACCTCGTCACGCATTATAAGTGATTTTATTGGGTAGCAAATATTTTCTAGCGCCTTAGCGTCGAATTGGCTTCAGTTGCTATTCACACAGTAAGAATATTAGATGTTTTAATCTTAGTCTGATCATTAGTCACTTTGCATAGTCACTTTACATAGTCACTTTACAAAGAACTAGCGCACCACTAATCGCACAATATATCACGAAATGTTTAGATGTAATAGTTTGCGATAACTTTAGAGCTAGGTTTTCGATAAAAGGATAAGGGTAGACAATGTCCCAAATTCAATCTTCTGATACTGTGCAAAGAAAGGTTGATTTTTCCTACTCCTGTGTTGTTTTCGGCGTATATGAATTTGAAGTTCGTAGGGTAAGTATACAGTAAAAGTAAGTTTAACAGTGTTTTGATTTGTTTTAAGGAAGATTAGAAGATTAACTCTCTCTCTCTCTCTCTCTAAAAGTGTCGCTTTCATCATATAATAATAATAATAATAATAATAATAATAATAATAATAATGATAGTTGTATGGTCTGTTGAGTAAGGCACATCTTACGGGAAGGAAATTAAATAAATACCGGTCTTTACATTAAATGAACAGTCATTTATTACAGACTCAATGTATCTTAACGTGTCCAACACGAACCCGCACCTTATCATTTGTTAACAATGCAGCAAAAACTCAGAGAAATCCTTTGTCTGGATCGACCAGTAATAGCCGTGGCCACAATAGCGATGAACTTGCATCAATACGTTTAAGCGTATCTGCAACACTCGCTGAATCTTAGGACGTCAGCTTCCTTATATCTGCTGGCAACATCTACAATAGATAGCGCGCCCTTGTATGTTCGTCCACGTGTCAGACCATGTGAAAAATTTAAACAATGACTATCGTTAGGTTTTCTTATATGAAACCATTCACACGAAATCTTTCAGATAAATTAGGTCTTGTTTGGTCAACCATGCTTTAACAACACCATGGATGACGTTTGCTTAGTTTGCTAACTTTTCAACGTCATCTTCGCCTTTTCAGTCACTTGGGGGATTGTAGTAGATTTTATCCATGTTTGTAATATCAGAGTTATTTGCCTCAAGTCTTTGCCTCCTTTGATGATTCATCAGGAAATCGTTTCGCAGAATGTATGATTACATGTATCCAAGTCATGGATGATATCTATATCAGCACGTTGATGCGCACTGACATCGTTTGATGCCTTAGAGCAATATGTGCTTCTGTGCGCTTCGGTTGGTTGTTAGAATCAACCAGGCCTGCAATAATTGTATTCAGGAATGCGCATTTCAACATGCTCCACGGTGTACACGGTAGCTTTGCTAACGCAGCAGCGACAACACTGCCAAACTTTTGTTAGACCTGTGGGTTTCCACAAATGTAAACTAATTTCCTCTACATCGAATACAATTTCCAATGATCGCGGTCATCATTAAGCGTTTGAACTCGGGCAGGATTTCCATTACACGTTGTATGTGGCATCGCACAAGGTATACAGACATGACTGTATTGGACAACAGTTGATATTTAGCATGTCATCACGAAAATGAAATATAGATAATGCTTTAACTGTCATTGACTTTTCTGAAACAAAGAACAAACTACCCAAGCAAGTTGACATATTTCCAAGCCCAGTTCGATTACTGATCACTGTCCGGACTGGAGCAGACAAAATTAAACTGTTTTTGAATATGATTTTGAGATGGTTAACGTGAGATCGGTTGTAAACAATTGTACCGTCAGCCGACGATCAACCGTTTGATGATGTCCTCGTGGATCTTAATGGTGCCGATTATACGTCGCCAAAAAGCAAATGGTCCACTATTGATTCCTCTTCCATAGCCTTTGAAGTCTCTATCATTTACGACCGTGATCAGAATGAGGATAATCTTGTCTTGTAAGAAGACGTGAATCATAAACACCAACACAACTCTGTGAGAATAATTTACGGTTTCCTGCACAAACACAGCCGTGATCTATATAACATAACATTACGCGCAAGTTCTAAAGTAATTCTGGAAAACTGAAACATGTTTAAGATATTTCGTGATATTGACTCGAATGGTCTCACAAACGTCCGTTAGACCCGCTGATGAAGTTCGGAATATGTACGAGGAGATCATCCAGGACTCAGTTTTCTCGCTATTGACTCAACTGGTTGACCACGCATGTATTCCGCTGGTTTAAACAACTTCAAATGGATCGCAAACGACCACCTCCAGTTATATCATAGCTGAGTATGCTGACCTACCGACTGATCAAACGTTTGCACTGCTAATCAAACCCACACACAAAGCCGCAGAACAAGCAAAAAAAGTCGCAAAAACCGCCGCAGTGATGATGGGTCATATGTACAAGACACACCAAATCATTAAATAGTTGCCTGCGCGCCCTAATTTCCAAGAAAAGACGGCCAAGTTAACTGCGACACCCAAAAGCATGTTCAAAAACATTGTTCAAAAGCAATCATTACCTAAACCATTGAACAGAAATCGAATCCTGTTTGGATATAGTTGACATTCTTACAATTTGTTGGAATCTCTCGATACAGCGACGATTAAACAAGACCTGCTGGCACGTCCATGATATCTATCAAAGACAGGAAAGTACATGCGAATCATCTACCATATAAAATACAAAGATATATGACCTGCGTAGTTCCCTCTTCCGCTTCACAACAAGTATAATATTTGTCGTTCTTAACGCAGTTTTGAACCTTGGCATTGCAGCACACCGAAAACATCTCAATGACAATTGGGACTTTTCCTGTATGATTCCACTCTCATATGTTTGGACTTTACTGACAAATTCGTACGTTTATTTTCGAGGCCAAACACACATTCACTGTAACTCGTAAGAACCACTATACTGATAAAATTTTGCATGATTCTAATGCACTAGCCGACGGTTAAGTTGAGTGTAAGCTTCAGTTACATTCAATGAGCCGCTCAGTAGCCATATAAGAAAGTTCGACATCATTCATATGGTCTTGGGGAGCATCCGTTTACCTCAAAGCAAGTGTAAGAGAACCCGGTAGCACCGAGAATAGATGTATTGCAGTGATTCCTCCCAACACCCTGTTGTTTCAGGGTTTGCGTGTTCGAAATAGGGCCTTTAACGCGTCAACTGAAAATGATTAGTTAAGCGTAACGTTTATATTTGCGTAAACTTGTCACGCTGAGTCGAAGATACTCGATAAGATCTCAGCCGCGATAAAAAATATGGATTTCATTCGAAACGTTTCAGAACAGGTGATTTGGGAAAACCGCAAGAGCAACAGTCTGAAGCAGCCAAACTCAGCGCCTCCAGTTAAGTATTAATTTGTCAGCAGCAAATGTCGCCACTTTGATCCACGAATGTTGAATATTTCCATTCCTCGCAGCCATTCCATCATATTTATGGGCCGCACTTACAAAATTACCTATCATGGAGGGAGCGTATGAACTACATCCTTGATGACTCCGAAAAAGGTGATAGGAGGCGGACATATGAAACAGGGAAAGATCTCAATTATCCGTACGTGGGAGTCAACAGTTTCCATGCGGAATTGATCTTCGGTTTTGACCTCGCCGTTGATATGTACGTTCACTAATATTTATTTAGTCTCGACGACTAAAAGTCAAGCATTTCCGAAGTGTTTTTATGCGGAACGAACTTATATGAATGGTTCTCAGCACAAAATAAACTGGAAAAACATTAAACTTGATTCAACAACAGGATCTGGATCTTTTATATTTTGTCTCGCATAGACTTGAATTGCCACATGCATTTTGAAACTTTTTTCACCTGGGACGGTGGACAACATCCACTTCTTTTTATCTGACTCTGGCATTGTAAAACTCGTCTGAATGGTACCATATGCGGACGTCCTGTTGTTAAAGTGCTGCGTGCACTCGAGCGTTCACCAGCCCCGCATCCCTTATTGATATTACACTGTGACTTTGAAAGTACTCTTAATAGTATACGAAATGAGTATTAACATTTACGAAAGTTCAACCTTCCGACGAGGCGCTTATATTGATCTGAGCTGGTTTGCTAATACTGTTGACTTCGATTCTGGTGAGCTTGTGATTTTTGAAGATCGAACTGAAAAACTGAGAACGTATTATATGGATATTTAAGATGTTGTTTAGAAACTGTGAAATGCCCTCGAAAAGAATCTGCCTGCACTCAATGAAATCGGGGTGATCAGAAGCTCTGATTTATCGGTTGCTTTTATCAAAGACTATATCGATGCTGCTCACACAGAGATGAAAGATCACATGGACACAGACGCGATTTCAACGCCATGCGTAGTAATGTCACCGAATGGATTCAGCCAAATATTATTCAACGAATCAACGAATCACAGGAAAAACGGACGCATTAACCTTAACAAATGACCTACGAATTTTCAGTTGTCTTGGTAATGACTTTAATAGACCTAAATTTCACATCTGAAAGATACACGCATCCGAATCATAATTATTTATCATAATCGGAAACAATAGCGAGTAGAGTGATATTACGGTGTTAATAAATACTGATAAAGTCAAATTTATAAAATCTCTCTGCCGTCCCACACCAACTTTGTAAAAAGTAAAGTGGCATAGATTTTTGTTTCATGTACGTACATACATACTAAAATTCCTTTAACGTTCTTGGCATACTCTTGGTTCTAGTCAAATTTACACAATCTTTTTCTCCCCTCGCATACAAACCCCAGAAAAAGTAACGTTGCATAAATTTTTGTTTCATGTGCGTGCAACGTTATGGATTCAGATTTAAAGGATAAACATGTTTGTCGGGTGTTTCATTGCCTCGTTCTTGATTCTATCTGTATCATGATGTTATTCATTTTTTGAATTTGGTTTGTAACAACATCTTTATATGCATGTACCTTGTAAAGGCAAATTAGGCTGCTTAATCTTTCGTGAAAGCGAGTAGAAAAATAGGGTACATCCGGGAAAGGACATAAAAAGAACATCTAAGCGTGTTGCCTATGAAACAATGTAATAATACTCACTGAAAACGCAACCCGACACATACGTATCTGTTGCAAAATACTAAATCATTGTCAAGCAGCATGCAGAGACGCAATATTTAAAAAGCTATGTTTCCCGTGAATATAGTAAATTAAAGATTATAGTCAGGTTTCAGTATTTTAAATAATCGGATAGAATTTCAATGTTGAATGCTACACCTGATCGCAGGATGTGTGTAACAAAACTTTATCGGTGAAAGAGATGTCAAATATCTCTAATAACTCAAACGAAGCTCGACTCAACTCGCATTACTGGATTGAGAATCTGATTGCATAGACTTTGCTAAATCATTGTTACGTATTTTGTAGAAACCTTATAAATACATAACAAATATTAGAAATTTTCGGGTCATTACTCCTTGCCGATATCACTTTCCGTTTAGCAGTAGTATTAATAATAACAAATATTTTCCAGTATCAGCAACAAGCTGAAATTCGCCTAGTTGAAACATAATAAAGTTAAAAGGTTGAATTCCTGTAGAAACAGACATGCAAAGCTTTGCAAACATAACCGTTTATCTGTTTTATTTGTTTGTCTTCTCTATGTTTTGTTTTTGCCTTTGAAAAAGAGTCATTATAAAAGTCGAAAGCGCTCAGGCTAGCTAGATACTAGTTTCGCACTGTTCGTTGTCAGTTTATTGCATTTATCTTAATCAATCTCTGACACACGTGATCCCTTGATGGATCCGGTGCACTTAAAAGGATTGTTATTCGCCATATGATTTGCATTATATATATATATATATATATATATATATATATATATATATATAGAGAGAGAGAGAGAGAGAGAGAGAGAGAGAGAGAGAAAGAGAGAGAGACAGACAGACAGAGGGACACATAGATAGAGAGAGAGAGGGGGCCAATAAGCAGTATGCGGATACAAAATTTAGTTCTGGCAACGAAATATTACTTAGTAACCTAACTGTGACATAAGGGTATATTTGGAATGATATCAGATTCATCGGAGGATAAATCGTTGCGCTTTTGGGTAGCATTCTTGACGGAATTTTGTTCAGAGGACATCTGCAGTGACATATAGTTCAGTAATTATTCCGACGCAAGAAGGATTCAGAATCGCGAAATCAAAGCCCGGCCGAGTCAATGACGTATAAATGTGGTACTTGCAGTTGCCCTCGGCATTAAGATGTTAGTGCTAGGACTAATCGGCTTGATTGAAGGATGATGTGACTGAGTTGGACATGATGCTACATGTCTGCGGTATGATGCTCCAGTGTCAGACATAACTCTAAACTGCCACAATGCAATCATCGTAGTGATATGAATGAAATTTGTTTAGAGCTACGTTAAAAATCCAAGTCAGAGAGAGAGAGAGAGAGAGAGAGAGAGAGAGAGAGAGAGATGAAACAAATATGTGTGACCGCACCAAAGAAGCATGCAAATGTGCCACCGTGAAACCACTGAAAATTTACGCTGGTCATATTCCAACGCTGTTGTCAAATACCACAAACAGAAGTGGAGTTCAGGAAATTGCATCATCAGAATACACAAGCGTGTACATAATATTATACAGATTTGCTAACAATGTTGTTAACCTACAGCCTGGAAAAGGGTGGTCTACTGCTAGTACTTACTCTAACTTCTGGATACAGTTACACTGTCCCATTGCGGTCACATTGTGGCGATTTCAATTTGCTGGTCGATCACAGGCAGGCTAATTTATGCAAAATTGGCGCCTGAAAACATCAAAATGACGCAACAATATCACGGAAGTAATAAGGAATGGGATGTATACTTTTGACATTGCAAAATCCAGCTCACAAAATAATTCTTTATTTCAGGTACGTCTGTATTTCTGCTCTTTCATAAAGTCCTGGACTGAGCAGCCACTTTCAAATCTTTACGCTTAGTGATAATTTGTAAACAACATGATATCATGTCGGAATATGTGAAAATTGCGAGCGACCTTAATAACCTGTTGTTTGAAGAGGGCATGAAGAACCGGAATTTGAAGGCTTGGTGGCCAAAGCAGAGGCGCCAAAGAAACTTGTTGTGCAAGCTGTTTAGCTGCTAATATGTACAATATTTTTCAGTTGCAGTATATATGACAACTTGATAATAATGATAAAGTAAAATATTTTCTGTACTGATAAGGAGTCAGCAAACCTTGATAAAAAGAAAGCGGTGATTGCACGAAGTATAATAAATAAGCAAAGCATTGAAAGCTTAGAATCAGTCGTCAGAACCATAAAAAAAACACGCATGGAAATGAAAGCCAAAGAAGAAAAGGACCGTATCAAATATCACCATAAGTGAAGAAAAGGTATTTAAAAACTAAAAGTACACTTCGCGAAAGATTCGGAATATGATTGACAGTAAACTCGAGTTAGACTAAGATGACGTAAAAACGATACTGCAGATGATAAATTTGTCTGATAGAGAAAACAACGAATTCACCTGATGCTCAGGAGTCAAGTCCTAAAGCAGAAATTCCACAACCACATCAGGACGAAATTACAGAAATCGCCAGAAAGACCGCTGACACTTATCGTTTCATCGTAATGTACTAAGGCTATGCGATTATGACAGAAGGCTTCTTGGTTCGGTTCCTCAACATAGTGGAAGACTATCGATTAACCAAAAATCGATCTTAAGCGGTTGATGACAAGATATACCTAGCAGATTTTTTTGCTGGCTCACAATATTCAGATGTAGAAATAATAAATCACCTTCATGATCATACAGTCGACATTTTTAAGAAAAAGAAGACAAAAAATCTGCCCAAGCTAATCAAGGTCCGATGATGAGTTGCCGCTTTCTTTGCCAAAAGTCGAAACCTTTTTGAGAAGTTCCTGGGAGAAAAAAAAAGATCAGAAATAGCTGAGGCCTATTATCTAATTACAAAATATTTAATGCGACTGGATGTTGATGTCAATTTGCTTGTTATAGATGTTAAATATGCAGACGAGGTATCAGCAAACACACTTTACCGAACTACCAACAAGTGTTTTCTTTACAGATCCGAAAGAAGCTGACGCTCAGATCAAAACATAATGAGAGAGAGAGAGAGAGAGAGAGAGAGAGAGTCTGAGATTAGCTTTTTCACGAAATATTTACAAGTCCGACATTGGTAAAGCTTATTAACTCTATACCTGCAGTAAGGATTGCACAACAGCTAAGAAAATAAAAACGTGGGCACTAAGGTTCACGATGGCTTTCTAGACTACGGTAAGAAATCAAATGCGACGTAAAAAAACAAACAAAATCATGCTATCCAGACTGGTCTTAACAAAATCGAATGAAGGTGTCTTGCTGCCAAGTTTACTGTATTCTTCTGTTAGTATCCGTCTGGAGTTTATTAGTTCGATATATATCTTTGCATAAAAGTCGACATGCTCAAGATGTTCGTTTTTACGTTTGATAAATCCGTTAAAGCGACCTGATTTCTTACGTCACCCAGCTGGAGGGATTAATTTACTTTGGCGATATATGCGCACTTGAATGACGTCATTATTCTGTCGGAGTCAGAAATGTGTACTATATACTATGCTTTCTGGCCTCTAGTTCAAATCAAAATCAGTAGCAATGATGATACGGCGCTTTTGATTAGTGTGTTATCTTTTGGCACGCAAGCAATACAATTGATGGCAATTGTGAGAAATATCCATGGCTAGACTTGAGAAAAATTGTATCTTCGAGTAGACAGTATGCTGATATGATACAACTTCTAGACTAGATAATACTTGTGGAACTAATGATCAAGCAGCTCGCTGACCTCTGTACCAATCACAACGGATTGTTATTTTCTGGATCCAATGTTCTCTACTCACTTAGGTCGACCCCGGCCTTGTGCAGTTGGTAACACAATACCTTCACTGATAAATATCATATGAGCGACATGAATAGATGTATCACCCACCCACCCACCCACCCATCTTTAATAAATTTTAAATATTTTGTACTTCTGTTAAACTGTATAGCTATTTGTTTCGATTTATTAATTTCATCAACCTGTCATACAGTCTTGAAAATGAAATTAAAATTATAAACTGCAGAATGTTACGGTTTTGTTTGAGCTAACGAGGGACCTCTAAGCCAGAGGATTCCTGCTACTAGTTATGCACCTAGAAGAATACACAATACCCGATTTTTCGTGATTATTCAATCAATACTGTCATAGGACAAGCTTAAGCTGATGGTAATGACATACAGTTAGAAGCGTTTGAACTTTAAATTAAATATTGATATTGTTCCATACAGTCTTTAAAGTGCAAACAGTAAGAAGTTGAAGATTCCAAATGACGTGTTATTATGTTAATAATAATTTGTCCCGGCTTTGAAGATGAAAGATTTAAACCCACTGGATCGGCTTGATCCAGAAAGTCGAATTTGGGTCATGGAACTCGGCTGTTTCGTGGTTGAATGCACCCCTACGTAGCGTACATTAGGAGAGAATGAATGATGTAAAAAAAAAAGAAGAGAAAATGAGCCGATTCTGGTCGCCTGAGGAGCTCGGAATATCTCTGCTATCAGTGATAAGTTTCTTAACCGATGTAAGTCTCAAGAATGAATAATCGATGAAGCATGCATTTAGGTGTCATGAGTAAACAGTAACATAAACTATATATGATCATGTGGGACCTGTACGGACTGGTCACAAAAGAAGAGATGCTGGCGTGCTGGTTGCCTTACGAATATTAAGTGATACAAAATGCTGAGTATAACAGGCATCTATGTTGGAATATTTGTATTGGTGCAAGTAAGACGGTCCTGTTACTTACGCCTATTGACAATAGGACCTTTAGGAAAGGAGCGGTAACATCTATTATCTACTTTAACCACTCAAGATACATTTCATGGTTTCTTCTGCCAGATTCGTTAGCTAGAAAATAGGGGTGGGCCTTTTGTACTTCATTACTACATACACCACGGATCCAAATACTTACATTCCATAGATACAACATTTTTTCAAATCCTATTATTATTTAGGTCGCATGCCACGCTTTGACCAACAGTAGCTTTTTTAACCAATCAAAGCATCAGTTTTAAATCAACTTTATTTAACTTGCTGCGTTTGTATCTGGCCCGCTGTTGATGCACCGCTAAGAGGTAGAGCGTTGTTGCACAGGTAAGTCGCAATATAAAGGATTGATTTGCAATGTTCATTTTGTCTTCTTAAGGTGCAAACGAGTATGTCTTAAAAAAATTTATAGTAATAATTTCTCAGTTATTGTATAATGGCCTTTGATATATATTGGTTGAATCCATTCACCCTCACTTCCACCACCACCCCATTGTAACGCACTGATGTTAATTTTACAATGGGTTTTAGGTCTTTGTAATCCTTATCATTCAGCTTAGGGGTGGGTTGAATGTGTGTTGTAAAGATTTTTACACATTATGTAACTTTATCGTTCCAAAGCTTACTTGGATACAGAAAATCAATTACTCATCTATATACTCTCAGGTTTGTAAGTATATGAAATAATTAAACGAAGAAAACGAAATCATTGCTGTCGCTTCCACATGAGGCTCTGTCATTGTTTGTATATACTAGTGTTCGATTGTGTGTGTGTGTGTGTGTGTGTGTGTGTGGTGTAATGCAAGTGTTTTACTTGCAATTAACTGATTTATTGTACTTAATTATTATGCCAGGTAATCGTCTACGGAAAGAAATAAAAGTGATGATGATGATGGTGGTGACAATGATGATAATAACGATGATGATGATTTACAAAATTTACATATATGTCATCCTTCATCACAGTAAAAAAAGCTACAAAACGTGTTGACTTATTTGAGTTCAGACTATGCGTGGAGTGGAAAAAGTACAGGTGAAACGATATTTACTAACGAATAATTCTGCAAATGGTGATGAAAGGTTTCCAGACGTTTGTTCTGACATTTTTAACATTTAAAATTGAATTGGATCAAAAGATGTGCTGCTACACTGGTAATTCTTCTTCCGTGGAAACTCATTCCATTATATATATATATATATATATATATATATATATATATATATATATATTGCACGTCTAGTTTATTCTTCTCCATTAAGTATGATGGTTCCTTTTCAAAGAGTATATGAAACACATGTATTTTTGTCTAAATATATAAGGACGGCTATTCTAAATTATCAACACTCATCTTATTTTCCATTCAGTTAGTTGTTTTTTTCTTTTCATTCTATGACCATTATATACATTTTGGTATGAGGAGTAACATAGGGGTTTTTGTACTGATTGTTTGGGAAGTTTCGATTTTTAAGTTTAAATTTTGGCACCTATGCCTCCTTCTAAAGAGTTAAGTTTTATGCTGGAAACGTATGGAAATCTATGTAGAAAATTTCTCAGTTAATTATTCCTTTTTAACTACGGTTTCCAAGGTGATGTAAAAGGAGATTGTACGGTCATTTGAGTGACACTGTATTGGATTTGCGATTCACCTAGGAGCTGTCATAGAATTAATACGAGATAACAATTTTCTTAATAAAAAACATACTACACTGTGAGTCATAAGACCTAAACGATGGTCTATGTCTCTGTACTCAGACAATACTACACCCAACGTCATAAGGCCTACGCGACGGTAAATGTTTCTGTACTTAGACAATACAACAGTCTGAGTAATAAGACCTAAACTCCTTACTCACACAATAATACACTGAACATCGTAAGGTCTCAACGCGTGGAACTGTTTATATACTCAGACAATACAACAGCGAATTTTGTCTCTTGGAACAAGTGCGTGCACATGTGAAAATTGTGAAAAGAGCTACATGTACCATGTTTGCGACTCTACGATGCATTCCTTCTTGAATTACAGAACAGTGGTAGATGCAAAAGTAAGTTTTTACTTACCATTAACTCGATTCAACTTTAGGAATCCTGTTCCATGCAAGAATTAGACATTGTCTTCTTCACTGCACATACATTGTATACATGCGACTCTATTTTCAAGATAGGCAAACTATGCGGTACACGTCAGTGCTGAAATATGATTGGCTCAAAATGTTATACTTATTATAACATGAACTCGGACTTGTCTCAGCAGTAAAAATTCGCGAAAATCGCACGTTTCGTAACCCGTAACTTCAGTTTGGTACAACGCAGAAAAATCAATGCTATATAGTATGGTCGTGTGTCTTTAAAGACAGAACTAGCAGAAGGAAATCGAGGATCATGAGTGGAACGACGTATTTGGAAGTTACATACCTTCTCTCTTATATATTATGATAGAGAGGGTCCTATGTCAGAACGGGTCATTGGGGTAATCTAAGGTATTTTTGTCATTCTGCATGATTTTTGTCCTTCAGATTTTTTTTTATCAACATCTAGCTCGCGTCGAGCACCTGTGTATTAATTACATATGAACATAAACTTTCAGCGGCGCATACACAGTTGGGCAAAAAGTATGCTATGTTAATTTACCACTCATATTTTATCAAAGAGGAAATTTTGCAACCAGACAGATAGAAATACTTTTGAACTGTCATCTCATTCAATGATCAAAGATGAAAGAATCACAAGTAAAAACAAAATCACTGACAAATATAACCAAGCATGAAAGCAATTTCTTAACGTTTGCTAACGAAGAGACAATTAAGATTTTCCACAGGATACTTTACTTGCTTGAAGAACATGTTGAATTATATTTAACATTTAGAGAAAGAGCAATGATGTATATTAAACAAGATACGGTGCCTGTTCTTCGAAGTCATGCAATGACAGTAACAGTGATTTCGGAACATGTATCGTATATAAATGTGACGGTTCATTTTTTTCTTTAAAAAACATAATGGTCTGCTTTAAAAACAGAATGTTTGGAATCATTGCTAAATATCATTACCTGTATCTCCCTCTTGCAGTATGAATTGGGGAGAAAAACCCATTAAAATTAGTGGACAATTTTTTGGAAACGTCAAGTCCATCACTGAAGTTAAAATTGATATGGTGATTAGTTGGGTGGTCGTCCAAACTGGAAAATAACACAAGATGTTGCTCTTTTCAAAGAATTAACAGAGGTTTATTTGCATGTTGCATCGTTTTACCTAGGGCGGAGAGATGTACTATTGAACTTACGATCTTCAAATTGACCTACAAGTCATACAATGACAGTAACAGTGATTTCGGAACATGTATCGTATATAAATGTGATGGTTTCTTGCAAAAACGGTAACGAGGCGTGCGAACCGAGTATAAGTCAGGTTGTAGATGTATACGTAATGTATATGTATAGCGCTTTAGGATTAAAGTTTTCATCGCTAGCCGTGAGGAGTAAAATTAAAGACAGATAGTGTTTAGGAAAATGCCTTCAAATAAATGTTAATGTACCAAACATATTTTGTGGACTCATTACATACTGTTTGTACTTGTTTGATCAAAATATGTTTTTTGTAATGAAGATGTAAATTAAGGTCATTAACTTTGCCGTATGAATAGGCACTAAGTTAATTAATGGTCGTGTTTTCATAATGTTCAAAAACGATGTATTTGTAAGTATCATGAAGGGAAACTCTTACATTCTGTATTTAAAATTTATATTACAGTTGGAATGGTAGAGTGACCATGACCTAAAGCCGGAACGGCTATAAGACAGACAAACAGATAATTTAGAACTCATAATTAAAAAAAACTAATTGAAAACTATCATTTTGCTGGCTGGCCACGTCACTTCGATGCTTTCTTTATATGGTTTTTGAGGTCGTTTTGATCGTCAGGTGTTCGTAACATTAGTCATCAAAATTTGAGATGAAGACTTTTTGGTAGACAAACAAATCACGTTTAAATCATTTATAGACTCGTAAATACCTATATTTACATTTAGAGAAAGAGCAGAGTTGTATTTTAAACAAGATAGAGTGCCTGTTCTTAGAATGCACTGAATGGATTTTTTTCTTCATTATTTTAGCTTCTACAAAATATAATCAACCTAGTTTTTTTCATAAATACTTTGAATCGTTAATATTTACCATTATTTACGTCTAGATTTCTTACTCTAGCCTTATGAAGAAGACATTAAAATTGTTTTACACTTTTTACAAAGTATGTTTTTGGCGGTTAAAATGTATTTATTGCATTTAAATTCATATCGTGAATGTTTTGGATGTCTTCCAAATTTAAACACACTGCACTGGTGTGATGGGACTCAAGTGGTTGCTCTTTCGCAATAATTAAATCAGATTAGTTTCGATGCATCCAGTTCACCGCCATGTTGTAGGTGATACCTTTGATCGGGGAGGAGATATGTAATCATATATTTGATCCCATAATTTAGCTCTAAGCCGTAGACACACAATGCAGAGGATTTTCAGGATATGAATGCTATAAATATGTAATGTTTTCTTGCATGAAAGATCGAGAAGAATGTAAACTGAAAATAAGTGCACCATGTAGCAGGTACGCCTTCAAGTAAAGTATATTAGGATTTAACATTTTAAAGTTAGCCGTAAATAGTAAAATCGACATTGGGAAGCGTATAAGAATCCATTCAACTAAGATCAAATGTACCAATCAGTAATATTGTTAAATGTAGTTGTCTGTGTGTGTGTGCGCGCGCGCGACCATTCCTATCACTAACCTCTTTATGCTGAGCGCCTAGCGAGGCAGCTGTTTGTGCCGTTTATATAAGTTTTGAGTATGACTTGGCCGGGGTTCAAACCCGCGACCTCCCGCATCCGAGGCGGACACTCTAACCACAAAGCCACCGGAGCCGTCGTTAAATGTATTTGATCTATTTGATCACAATGTATGTTTCTTAATGGATATGGAGAGAGAGAGAGAGAGAGACAGACAGACAGACAGAGTGTGTGTGTGTGAGAGAGAGAGAGAGAGAGAGAGATACATACATACATTACATTCACATATTAATACACAATATGTTGATTAAATGGTCGTGTTGGATGGCAGTTCAAAATATATTATTTTGTATGTAAAATTATAAGACGCGCAGACAACTCTGCATCGTGTTTCGAATTCATAGGCTGAGCTGTCTATGCTTCTCAAAATTTATGCTAGTTTTCAAGAAATCTTCCTAGAAAAATGTATTTAACCTTACAGCGGAATGTGTGGGTTCTTTGCTGTTATTTGTTTAAAGCACTTCCACTGATCAAGTTACGAATTTTAATTATTCACAAGTTTTAAAAAATATAATTGCTGAAAGATACACTTTTCAAGAAAATCTAATCTTTTTAAAAATACTTTGGTGAAATAATTTCTTTGTAAAATCATGATGACCGTTTAAATATAATGTTACATTCTGAAGCGACAACTGATCACTAGTAAATTAGTTTAACGGATTGGTCACCGCGCTTCGACGCCTCCTTTCAAAGATTTATTCTTATTTTGTCTGGTGTATGAGTTTTGTGTCATCCTAATTCTAAGATGAGGATTTTTCGGCAGATTGACAGACTATAAACAGATTTACAGACTGTAATAAGAATATTGTCCCATTATGGAACTATATTGATTAGAGAATCAGTACTCTAGTAGATGACACAAGAAACTGTACTATGTTTCGATAATATAATGAATTATAATAAACTGAGTACATATATTTTATATCCTACACATTTCTTTAAATTTAAAGTCTGTGAAGTCATTAAAAATTCTCATTATTTATGCATCGATTTACTTCTCTATCAGTAAGAATTTAGTAAAAGCAATTCAAATTAGTTGATAGTTTTTAAAAAAAGACGTGTTTGATGCTTAAAATGAATCAAATAAATTGAAAATCTTTTTGCAGATATTCTGATATCGTCCAAAATTTAATACTCGGCTCTGGTATAAAGTAGATCAAGTAGATTGCTCTTTTGGACGAAATAATTCAGGTTTACTTGGATCCATCTCATTCACCAAGATGTTGCATCGTTTTACCTCGGACGAGGAGAAGATGTGAAATTCGATCTACAAATTTACCTCTAAGTCATGCAAACACAATACCGGGGATTTCGCAACATGTATCTTGTGTTTACGTGATGGTTTCCAGCAATAAAGGTAAAAAGGATTTCGGACCGAAATCCTTTTTACATCGGGAAATATGTGTGTATGTAGTTATGTACAACACATTAGGATTGAAGTTGAGAACATTAGCCATGAAGATAAAAAATTCAGTCAGGTAGTGTATTGGAAAATACTGTACTAAATTTGGAGTATGCGCATTTGGTTATAACGCTCCGTTTTAAGGAATTCTTAGATTTGGTGTTCACTTGTTTGATTAATAGAAATCGGTGCAATGGAAATATTCCTTAGCCCGAAATAATTCGCCAATTACTTGGAGCAAACGTCACGGAGTGAAGTGTTAGTGAGTTTCCATGATGCCATAGTTCACTAGTAGTGAATTCAGGTCAAAACCGAATGAGTACCTGGAATACTATAGTCCCTATTAAAATCTAGTGGTGTATACTGGTGATGTGAGTGCAATGGCAGTATTTAAGGTAGGAAAGCGGTAAATTAGACAATGGAATCAATAAGAGGGGACTCGGCAGATACCAATTATGTTGCCATGGTGGCAAATGTATGCAGTTTGACTGGCAAAATGTGTCATAAAAAACCATGAATTGACTGGCCTTAGGTGGCGTAGTTAAAGGTGGAGTAGTTAAAATAGTTCCCTGTGTTGGGGATAATTGTATAGTTTCTACGGCGTGAGCTGCTGACGGTACGGAAAATTGATGAAATGAAATCATGCAGATGTGCGGTTGATGTATATTTAGCAAGTTGTGAGATTACTGGATTTGCATTGATTAGAGTAAAATTTATATCTAGAATGGACACGTCGGGCTTTCTAATTTACAAATGAAGTTGTATAGAAGTCTTTGGAAATCTGAGATAAACTTGTGACTTCTAGCGGGAATCACGCCAGGGTTTGACACCGCTCGGTCAAGCAAATACCAGTGGCTTGTAACAATACATTTAATAAATTCGAATATACCCGTCAGTTTTCCGAGATATTGATTCCGTATTCTTTAATTATTTTCATCAAAACATATTTTAATAACGTATATGCATATTGTGAATCGGTGATTGTGACTTCTAAATGAAAACTATATTGACTCATTATCTTGTTTTACACACCAAGCGATAATAGTGATCAAAGAATATATCCAACCTTAGAAACGGAAGTCATTGGTTCTGCAGATAAATTGCAGATCACTTAGTCATGATGCATCTTTTCGAGCCGAGATTCTCATATGTCAGTATATTTACACCTTGGCGGATCAATCAGATATGTCAGTATTTTGTCCTACCGACATCTATTTCATGAGTTGTCTCGCTTAGCATGTAATGCCAACTTAATAGTAGCGTATAACAGCTGTGCATTGTACATCGGCCAAAAATGGTGGATGCAATTGACTTCAAAAGGATATTTTGTAATTTTAATATCGAAAGTATGACTATATACAAAAGGGTGGAAATTGCTTATTTATGAGTCTAATCATGTTTGGTGCTCCCCATGTCTCGATCAAAAGGAACAGTGTTCCAAATCTGAACAACTTGAGTTTCATTGGATACCATGTCGCTGCATCCAATGAAATTCACAGACCCGAATCACCGAACTATCTGATCGATCCGCCAAGCTGATCGTGATAGTGTCAGATCAATGTGGAATATAATTCACTACAAGACGTCGGATGTATATAGTTACATGTAGCATCTTAAGACTGAATGTGTGTCAAGTCCTGCAATAGTTTCACAGATTATGTAGAATGAAAACACTGTCTTTTGTGTCAGAGTATATTCGATAAGACTGAACGAATATGTGTGTGTTATATATATATATATATATATATATATATATATATATATATATATATATATATATATATCAAAACATTTAATTTAGGAAATTCAGCTATCCTTTCTAAGATAGTTTCTCATTGTGAATCAATTTCGAGATTGTACAATATCCATTTCTTTGGTGGAGGTTTTTGCTGCTTTGTGGAACTCTTTGCATCTTCTTAAAGCGTCGATTTGTGGGGAAAATAACTTCAGTATTCATAATACCTCGTATTTATTATTTCTTTTGATTATATGTTATTATATCAAGAGTGTGGATATTTTCTTATCTAACTTTGGACATTATAATATTTCCACAGAATATGCTGCATTCTAACTCTTAATTTATCTTCGTTTATTCTATATCCATTCTAGCATCATACTGATCTCTAAACTGAAAGCGCGAAGTTCCTTTCCAGCCTGTGGAAAAAGCACTATTAGGTTCCATACCAAAACATTCAGCTATACACTAAATATTGGTTGCGCGTCACCAAGGTCCAAAGCCTGATCGACGCGCCTCGATGTCACCATGCATACAGCTCAGTAAAGACTCTCGAACCTAGGCGAATTCAGAGTTCGAGAAAGGATTCAGAAGAACATGAAAGCATAAGAAAGCAGATATGGGGGGGGGGGGGATTCTGTGAGGCCTCACGGTGACTAAGACAAGTTGTGTCGGCTCAGTGCCGATCAGCATTTCATTCGTGGCATTCCACAAACGCCAGCCTGAAGCCTACAGGCACTGACTATCTGAAGCAGGCAGTTCTTGATCTGAGCGAGCACCTTACGTACAACCTCTACTACAATCAGAAAAAAGCGTGCTACAGCGATAAGGCTGACATGCTGTAAACGTACACTGATAGTCTGCTGCTTTACACAGAGAACGCTCACACACACACACACACACACACACACACACACACACATATATATATATATATATATATATATATATATATATATATATATATATATATATATATAAGGAGATGGGTGCCGTTAACCTGAGGATCCTGGGTTCGAATCTCCGTAGAGTACGAAATAAAAATTCTCTAACCTGTATAATAACATTATTTGTATTAAAATATATATATAATACTATCATACAGGTAAGATAAAAATAAAATATATATAATAATATCATACGGAGATTCGAACCCAGGTCCGCGGGTGAACGGCACCCATCGCCTTGTCTGCACACACGAGCCATATTCCCTCACGACTACGCACACGTCATCAGGAGCGGGCCATTCTTGATCTGAGCGAACACCTTACGTACAAACTCTACTACAATCAGACATATACATAACTTCTACTATGTGTGCTTCTGAGAGGGAAAATATATGTGACACTCCATGACCGTCATCTGCAGTGACTACCTTAAAATGGGAGAGTACCTCATAAACAAGGTAAGCTATGGTTGGTTGGAAAGCAAAAAGGTGGATTGCGATAGACGGTATTGCGAAGCAGGCATATGGACACTACAGTACCACACACAAGCCACACGTCTGGGAGGACCATTACATCAACGACCCCTTAGGCTTGGATCATGTATAAGAATGCCCTCTAGTCAGGTATGTGCAACCTTAGGCCCGTGCCCTGGTTTTATTCGGTTACAGTTACATCAGACGGGTACATTTACTATTTTCTATCAGGTTTGCTTCTTGGAGAAAGCTGCACACGCCTGAGTTAGGTGACAGATGAGTACCTTTAGGAACAATCCGTATATAAGGGGTTGTTTTCTGGTGGGTTTCCCGCTTAATTTGGTTTTCGTTACCTAGAGGTTGACCGCCCTCAATGTTATTGCCCGGTTCGAGTAAATATAAATATAAGTGGTGAAACTTATAGGTGAAATAGACAGAGATCTGAGCAGATATATAGAACAAACCAACACGAGCCCCTGTACATGTAAACAAACAATTTAATCAATTACAAAAACCAACTGTGAAAATTAATTTCATCAGGAATATACTCTGCGTTTAGAAATAAATTTTCACCGAATTACAAAGAAACACAAATACATTTAAATAAAATAGCCTATCTGTTTACTGATAGACTTAGTTCATCATAGGATCGAGTGAACAATCGAAGTCAACGTCTTGTACGACTGCATAACCTGCTCGTCCCCAGTTTGCTCTGCTTCCACTGTAGCTGTTTAGAACCTTGGATCTCAGGATGATACAACAGTCCCCTTTGGACAACAGTTCTTTTACGAGGGAGTTTCTTGGAAATTCCTCCCGGAGTCCTACTCTTGGGTTTCCTCTTGCAGGAAAAAGCTTAGACTGATTAAAATTTTCGATGTGGCGATATTAAAACGTAGGAAATTTTGTGTGGGAAACAAGCCCCTTATTTAAAGTAACCAACCAGAATCAAATATCTCTGCCACCTTTTTCAGAGGCGCCAAAGTAGGGGTCAGCTTGACCTGGTAGTTTGAGTAACAGAGTTTCTGCGATTTCTCAATTGTGACAATTTTACCATGAAAATGAAGTTTACCGTGTCCCTAATAGTCCATCTGGCTGCTGTATAAACAAATGCTTAATTAGGAACAAAATTCTTCCTCTAAAGGACATTAACGAGCATGGTAGTATGGCGATATGATACGCGCCTGTCTCCATAAATCCAATTAATGGTTCTCTGGTCTCAACTAATGTATTCTTGTTAGATCGCCAGAAATTTGCCCCTTCACACTGTAGTTCACTGTGTACAAAATGTATACGTGGAGATCCACTACCTGAAAGATGGTATATAGATGGCTGACCTGTGATGTCAGACGTTTCAGCCTGCAAACCACATCTAACACACACGCCGTGCATAGCAAAGAGTTAAGACAATGCGCTCATACAATCCTGGCTGGGGCAACCTTACACACATGACAAAGTGTCGGCAACTTTGGATGCCTCCTTTGTGGCCAAGGGCTAGGCATCCATGTAACAGTTACTGATATCCACCACAGTCAGTGCATACTTGCACGTCTGTTGCCCAAACTTGTCTCGTGGCATGAACAAGAGATCGGCCTTCTGCATCTAATTCATGGTCGGAATATCAAACCTCGGTTGGGGGCATTTGTGAGGTGCTGTCAGTTATATGTACCACAAGACATTCTGCCAGCTTTTGCATCACTGCCGTAACACACTGCCGAAAGCTTATTATTCATTGCATTTTGTGTTTAAACAGGTTTGGCAGTTTTATCGTGCTTTGTCGTTCCGACAGCTATTGAGCTGCAAATGAGCACCCTCGCCTCAGCTTCGGCTGGTCAGCTCACAACAGGTGCCTTAAGTTGCTAGTTTAGAAATATTTTTTGGCCATGTAGCTAGTTTCTAATAGGTAGATGGTCATCTATTTACGGCCAACAGTTAATATTCATATGAAGCTTCAATGGTGTCTGGGTGCATGTTGTTCGTTTTGAATAGTCTTTCAATGAGGTAATCAAGACGCTCGCTACGCTTACTTTGGTAATCTACCAGTGCAGCTTGGAGTTACCCCTGCCTTTCCTTTGGGTTATCTCACCAGCAACTAAAAAAACACCCTCACCCCTAAAAATCCCAGATCTGTATTCGAAAAGGATGCGCGCTGCCGCATCACAACAATAAGCCAAAAATCAACAATCGCTGAAACTGCAAAACAAATGCATGGACCTTGCAACCTTTGGCAAGCATTGAGGCGGTTGTATTGAATACCATGCCAATTCCAGATCTAACAATTAATTCACCAAAGGCGGATTGGCAAAAACAAGAAAGCATTCAGCGTACATTTCTAACGCAATATTTTAATTCTAAAATGTTTCTCAAATTTTTTTTGCCATTAACTACTTTCATTTTAAAAGAATAATATAACCTTAGTAAAGCAATACAACCACAGAAGAAAACAGTAGGCAATTAGTTTATCTCCACTTGATGCATGCTGTCTTGCCATTTTGTTCCACGTGTTCCATCTGAATATGCATTTTTATAAAAGAGAACGAAATTTATCTGCCGATGTGGATAAATAATGAAAATAATCAACAAGAACTATATACATACTTGAGTTGTCATACTTGAGTTGTCAAAGGTTTACATTTGAATCAAAACCAGGCAAAAGTGAAGATGAGTTTGGTCAAGACAACGCAGTCTTAATTCAAAGGCAGAAAATTATATCAAAACTTTTTAATTAGTCTCCCCTCTCCGAAGAGAGCCTATCCCAGAAGATTCGGTGAGATTGGCTTAACTGGCGTTGTATTTATACACAACATCAGCATCAAGTCGGTTTGAATGAAGGATACATAAACACAATAAATTTGCCAAGTCTCTTTATGACGAAAGTTAATAACAGAACATTATACATGTTAACCGATGACATCCCGACAGACTAACCATTGATATTTCATTTACCATAGAGGATTTTGTTTTCATTGTCATTTTGAAAGCTACTAGTTTAAGCCAGTCTCATATGGGCTGTCAGCCTGTCAAACATCCTGGGTTTGTTTCCTCACTTGATGTATGCTGTCTTCACATTGCATATCTTATTCGAGCCCGGCGAGGCCATGGTGGTACGACAACACAGCGTACTGAGGCAAACTACCCCATTTACATCTACTAAATAAGATTTACATCATTTCTCACTAACTACTTCCACCACTGACTATCTAGGGAGCTGCAGTAGACCAGTTGATTGAGCATCTGACTTTTAATCCAAGGGTCACTGGTTCGAGACTCTCCCATGCCATCCCGGGTTTACTGCTTGTCCTTCTGAAAATTATAATCACTAATCTCTTTTTAAAAAAGATATCTTCCTAACTTTCACTTAACCTGATCTTACTTTAGAGGAATAGGCAATCTATATGTATGTATGTATGTATGTATGTATGTATGTATGTATGTATGTATGTATCTATGAATGTATGTATGTATGTGTGTGTGTGTGTGTGTGTGTGTGTGTGTGTGTGAACAAATAATGATGTGTTGACACATTTCACTTTATACTTGTGTCTGAAAATTTATATTTAAAAATAGACAAATCCAGTTAGAAGACCACTCACTATAGCTTGAGGACTTGCTACAAAATATTCAAGGACTTGCCACGAACCGGGGTCCAATGGTCCTGAGCAACACTTTCATCCTCCTCCAAAATATTAATCCGATATTTGCTATAGTGTCCCTTTGGGAAGATGCTATAATTGAGATTTACAAATAAATATACAGTAAAACATTTGCATTTCCCAAATTACCTCCATTTGTGCTTGGCAGGTTCAAAACTGCCATTATGTTAACAATGAAAAATTTCAACTTACAGCATTTTTACCACTTGTGAGTACTTGTGTCATGATACACAGATTCTGAAGACATTCAACGTCGGTGGACTATTTGTTTTATTAAACGCATTACTACACATTACTATTATTAATCCTTTGTAGTTTCTGCGTAGATTAAATATAGGTCATTCTATAGATGGGGTGGGGGGGCGTCAAGGATACGTATGCAGGTGGGGGTGTAAAAAAGTATGCATGTGTACAGGGAGAGGAGAGGGGTCAAGCCTGGCAAGATTTTTGCGTAGGTACTAAATGGACAACCCCTTAAAGCTTGTAATGCAGGTCTGTGACATGTTTTCCATGTGGTGATAGCTGGGTATGGTATTATTCTATCAAACCAACTGGAATATTATTACATGTATTATTATTATTATATTATTATTATTATTATTATTATTTATATATTTTGCAAATAAAACTGGGTCATGTACAATACTGACAAATGTTGATAAAATTGCCAAATTCTGTAAGAGGTGTCTGGTGGCCTCATCATCAAGAATGTGCTTATCAGTGCATAATGATGATGATCCTCACTGTATAGATCAATGGAAAAACAAAAAAACATGATTTGCACAACCAAATGATTTTAACAAAATACTGACTTGATTTCTGGCACAAAATAAAGCATCTTGCTGCTTGATGAAATATGTAGCTCATATTGAAAATTTGGCATTTCCATTTGGTATTAAAACTTTAATAGCGACAAAAAAGCAGATGCATGGGCCTTGGATTAGAGCCTTAATAAATGGAAGTCATTATGAATAGCGTCTTCTGGCTGCCTCAGTGATGTGTTGATTTTGCCCTGTTTATTTTTAATACTGTTCATTTCATCTTTGCAACTACCCAACACTGAAAATATTTTTAAGCAAAAGACAATTCAAAAAAGAAAGCTGTACAGTAACACATCCAGCAAAAGTTTATGCTAAACTATTGTTGCAGTGAACAACATTATTGCAATGACGTATTAACATGACAACAAATTATTTGACAGTAAAACCTGTTTAAAAAGACCACATGGCTTGAGACATGATACTCTATGCACAAACTAATCAAGCTGTTATATAGAGAAAATACCTCCAATGATGAAATATGTGTCTTGACAGACTGTTTTATTAGCACAAAGGGTTGTCTCCCAAAATATAAATCATGTATTCATAAAATTCTTGAATAACAAAATCATATTGTTTAGGAAAACTATTTCTTTTTTACAGTTACCTGCAGGAATCTGTCAGTTTATCATGAAAGACATCACACATTTTCTGATGGATATGGTCATAAGACCATTCCTTCAAAAAATGGACACCTTGCTTATAGAAACAATCCTGGATCAGCTTGAGCTTGACACCCTGTCTTGGCACCAGCTCTATCCTAGGATCTGGGATCAGCGCCAGATCCTTAACAAAGGGTCCGCTTCCACATTTTAACTGAATCTGCTGCCTATAAATACAAAGGATCCAAAAAATATTGTATTTGTAAAAGATGTATGCCCCTAATACAGATTTGTAGACCAAACTAAGCAACAAAAGAGAACCTCATTACTACATGTATATTATGGAATTCTTATTATCTACCTTGATCCTTGTATATGATGGATGTCAATTACCAAAGATGATTTGGCTTTTTTTAGGATCTATTAAAATAGTGATAAGCATATCCAAGCACAAAAACTTGTTTATGCAAGTATGTGAGCAATTTTTATGTTTGCAGAAAAAAAAAATCATCAATAGTTACTTCTTATTCTGTATAGATGCTCCAAAGAACATTATTCCACACAAGTGTTACTGACCATAATCTGGAATTCATAGTGAACTGAGAGTAATCTGAATTAACCATTCTGCATAGTGATTTTACTAAGATGCTGTTAGAACTTGCTGAGGGGAGTATTTACATAATTTTCAATCATAACAATAACCCGAAAATGTGTGATGTTTTCAGACAAAAGTAAAGCTAAAGTTATATTTCATCTTGTGTACTGATATTATGACTTGAAATATAAATGAAAGAACATCACTATTACAACAAACTGTGTACCTTCAGTTGGGAGGATACTGTAAATGGAATACTGTTTAGATAATACATAAAAGCTCTGTCTAAATAATATATCCAGACATGAACAGAACTCTCTGTGCCTGTGAATAGTATCACTGTCTAAATAACATATACAGACTTGAACAGAACTCTCTATGCCTGTGAACAGTATCACTGTCTACATAATATATCCATAATGGAACAAAACTCTCTATTCCTGTGAATAGTGTCAATCTATGAAATTTTCCTTGTTCAAAATTACTACAATAGGTATGGAAACCTAGGTAAATATTACCATTATAGGGGGTGTAAATCTGAACTTAGTCTATGATATGCATTGCAATCATGAAATTTAATGGAGATACATTAAGTACAGCTAAAATGATCATCAGGCAAGGACTTTTCTTTAGAAATAAAGACACGAGTTTTGACAATATTAAGAGAATTGTGTATTAATAGTTTTCATCTTTACTATTGATGTCTGTCATTGTGCCGCCCATAAGTCAAGTTAGTACTGCAAATGCTGGTTTTTGACTGCTTTGCTGTTGAGGCTGGTTTTGTAACCTTGAATAAGGTGTTCTTAGTCTGGTTAAATAAGAAATGGGTGTAAAATAATAAAATAATTAAGAACAATTTCTCTATAATGATCTTGTGCATTTCCATCTCAATCAACTCATTTCAATTAATTGTTATGAAGTTTTTACACTTTCTAGATACAGAAACTAAACAAATGTTTTCAAAAGTTATTCCTCTTTATTTGTTAACAGCATTGATATTTCTATGACTAACAATTTCTTAGTACTTAAGAGTTCCAGTCTCTCATGAAATAAAATGTCAGCCATGTTTGGATCATGTGACCACCTCATTACAATTGACATAAATAATAATAAGAAAATGAATCGAATGGGATTTGATACATTCAGCACACCTATATTACCAGTGTTGCATATCCAGCATACATTATCATTGTGGCACATAAGATTCCAAGACCAGAGGATACTGTATCTCCCACTCAATATTTTTTTTTTTTTTGGGGGGGGGATGAATGGGGCATACAACATAATAAAGAAACACAGGAAAATAATGCACTAGTGGTGCTAAATTAATACCTTAACTTTGTCATTTGCAGTGTACTATAATATTTTTCTTGGACAATTTTACATTATTTGCAATCAGAGTATTAACATTTCATCAAATAACTCCGAAACTTTAAAATGTTACAATATTTGTTTAACTTGAAATGAGGTGCACCACAGAATTTTCCATTCCAGATCTTTCTTCCCATTTAACGTTACTGTTCTTTCATTACCTACCTGCCTGTATTATAGCAATTACCCATGTTTTCTTAACAATACTGCTTTTCAAATAAATAAATCGTTAATTAAATGACAACTTGTGCAATTACATACATTTATCATTAATTTCAACCTTAAAATAAATTAAATATTCCTTGCAGTAGGTGTGACTTAGGCCTCGAAAATATGATACATAAGTGTCCATTAGAGATTTTACAATGCAACTGTGCTAACTACCACAAACTTTGAATGTTTTTATTGCCAGGTACATTGCTTATTATAATAAGTGCATGCTACAATGCATAAGTTAAGCAAATACTGCGATAATATAGAGTTGTTCCCCTGCGGTACGTTAGTTTGGGTCAGCCACCATATGCTGTTTTCTTTACATTTACGTGCTTCGATTGATAAACTTTTTTTATTGGAATAGAAAGAGGGAAAGTCATAGAAACTTTACAAATTACAAGTATGCAGGAATTCTAAACGGTTTTAATATGTACCCATAACAAAATTAAGTACCGCAATAATAGAGCGTTCCAGGATACTTGATGCGTTTAATACATTATACCTACCCTGATTTTTTGAAACCAGTGCAACAGGAAACACATTTTTGGTCGCAGATTTACCGATGAAGAAGGCCGTATCAGTGTTGTTCATATCCATCTTGTCAATTTTAAATACACGCACACATACTGCACGAAATTATATAATAATAATAATAATAATAATAACCTGAGTGTAGCTCTCGTGCATGATTCCAACGATGATTACAATTAACCTTGCATGGTCCTCAAACCTCTGTTCCAGGAACTCTAAGATATTCAGATCATCCTCAGCACAATTTTGTAACAGTTGTAGATAACGATATATACTTAAAATGTAGTCCTGCAGCTCACTGGTTACAGTTTCTTCAATAAAGACCAGTTAAGATAACTAATATAAGTAGATGTTTCATTGTATTGTCGCTCATCAAAATCAATCAACGGGAATCTTCCATATTTAAAAATAACGCGGTTGTTAAGGTCAGAGCGACCTCTAGCGAAGAAGTTCTTAGTAATTCTCAAACCACGAATGATTTGTTTCAAGCTATAAATGCTTAAACTGAATACACAAATGATACATCTTAACACTCTATATGAAATAGAACTTTCATCACAAACAGTTGCATAGAGTTGTGAATTAGGGATTCTCGTCATATGATATTGAAATTTCAATCACCTCTATGCAGTTCAAAATATATACTGTAAAACGTCGACATAGGAAATATAACTTTAAACCACCACTGTATAATTCAACATATAAAATCTAAAATCTCAACACAGAAAATGGAACTTTAAGGACATGCAATCTGATCTAACACGTAATACTGGATTTCTCGACATACGACATCGAAATTTAAACTGCAACTTTCTCATTGGACCAGCTTATGTCCGCTACGGCGCCTCAAAGAAAAATGTATCTGTCCCATTTCGTCTGTGATACAGCTCGTACCGCAATGGGTCAGATAAATTGTTCTTTGGAAGTTCTCTAGGTGCAAAAGAGCTTTTAAACATTTTTCGCCAACAGAAACAACAATAAGATGTGTGTGTGTGTATGTGTGTGTATTAGGGTTTAACAGCACTTTAGCACGATGATGGCTATATGATGCCAATTAAAGGTAAAATTCAAAAACTCTGTGTGTGTGTGTGTGTGTGTGATTTGGATTTTTAACGTAGCTTCAACATTGTTTCAGTCATATCGCTATGATGTCTGCAGTGTGACAGTTTATATAGATGTCTAGCACTTGGGCATTATGCCGCAGACATGTAGCATGATGTCCCACCTAGTCACATTATCCTGACACCAGGCCGACCAGTCCTAGCACTAACCTCTTAATGCTGAGTGCCAAGCGAGGCAGCTGCTAGTACCATTTTTAGAAGTCTTTAGTATGACTAGGCCAGGGTTCGAACCCGCGACCTACCGCATCCGAGGCGGACACTCCAACTATAAGGCCACCAGAGCGGTCTCAAAAACTGTAAATATAACTGACTGTATAAAAGACTTAATGAGAATAAACCCTTTCAAACAGCCGTAAACATAAAGCACTACAAGAATGAAGCTTAAAGATAAAGATGTCAAAATTCTGTAAAATATATTGTTACGACGCTATGGTCATAATCTAAGTAACAGAAAGAAACAAAACCAATAAGTTTTATAAAACTTAACAATTTACTTATCTAAGTTAAGAAAATAAAATTTAAAAGAACTTACAGTATTATGAACTAAATCCAAAATAATCCTCAAAAGTTTTACACAAGTCCAAATTAATCGAGTGTTCCAAACAAATTCCAGGTCTTCGAATGTGCTGATATGCCAACAGACACGGAGCTAGTTCACCGTGACTAAGGTCGTTCACCTGGTTTGATTCCCTGCTTAGTATGCTTTCTGCTACGGGTGCAAGGGACAGCTTTTATGCACACATTTTATGCCCCCCTCGTCCTGTCTAATATTAAAAACAATAAATCATACAAAATAAAATGTACGAGTAAGGTCAGACAGGCCCATAATTTTGGATTGGTATATTAAAACAAAGGATACGAATATTATTCAATTGATCTGACATTTCAATGGCAGTTCAGAGGGAAAGAAGTTTATGCACCCCAACCCAAAATTTAGTCTGCATTTTTCAAGGTCCGAAGGTCGGTTTTGACACCATGTGATGCTCACAGTGCAAACACAAGCCCTTTTTCCTATGTGATAATTTGTAGAAACAGTGTGTACTAAACAGATTGACGCAATTCAAAATAGTTGCCATCCGAGCCGTTTTTTAAGCTTGCCCTGAACCCACTTGTCGCCTACCTTGGGTGACCAGCTCTTTTTCCTAACCGACATTAACTGTCTGGGCCTCCTGCGAAGAAACTATGATAGTGTACTTGTCTCGCATCAGTTAAAAAAAGCCAAAACACCTAGTTCAAAAATATATCCATATTTTTAATTATTACACAATAATATCTGAAAAAGCCACATGAAAGCCTTAAGTTAACATATTTATGAAGCTATCCACCAATTAATTCGGGAGCGACTAATAACCCAAAGACACCCCAAGATTACCCCAAGACACCCTAAGACTGTCCCTAAACACTCTCATCTACAAAGTATACATATATACAATTTACAAAAAATGAAATAAAAAAGTAGTCAGTATAATTATGCATTTTAAAATTATTTAGTTTTTTCCCTTGTCGGTCATCGCCAAAGGAAAGACCCCAAGACACCCAAAGACTACCCCAAGACTGTCCCAAAGCACTCTCATCTACCCGGTATGCAGATATACAATTTTAAAAAATGACATAAAAGAGAAATCAGTATAATTATGCATTAAGAAAAGATGCAAAGGTCAGGTATACTGGGAACCTATCGAACCACAACCTGCCGAGGAGAGCAATGTCGTCTTAAGCAGGTACTACGCTACTCTCAAGAGATCTCCAACTTTTAAGCAAAGGGTTTCATACTTTTGTAAATAATGTTGATCAAACTTTGAGCAATGTTGCGCTGTTCGAATACCAAGGAATTCAACCAGTAACTTCACAATTGCATGGGAAGGCGCATTGTGGACAAACATTCACAAGAACAAACCCAAAAACCATAGAAAAAATGAACAAAAATTTGAACAAGCAGCAACCGAGAGAAATCTTTCGTTACTTGAAAAAAGTTTACTCCATGAATTGTGCACTTGAATTCAGAGTGATACGAAACCAGAAGAATAGCAGCAGAGGGGCTGTACAGACCGAAACTTTTTGCACAATAAACCCCTCCAGGAAACTATTCCTCGATAGAGGGCTTATTTCGACGAAATAAACCCTTCTATTCAGAATACAGGACAAAAAAAAATGTCCCCCGAAAACTCGAAGAGTTTCCAGGGACAAACTCGTTGAGTTTGCACTGACAACTTGGGTTACTTCAATAAATCTGAAACAGTTTCCGTGGCGGGGTCGTTATTGAAAAATCCATGGGTCGGGTCCATCCCCTCTGCTGCTCTGGGAAATGAGTTTCCAAGGAAAAACATTTTTATGTTGCAAATAGTGTATCAAGTCCAATACGGTATCTTGTTCTGGGATCGTGTAAATTTATTGTCACAAATCCGTGAGGTTTTCTTTGAGCATGACTGAAGAAATTTTTAAATTTATTTAAATCCATATCGCCACCACACCAGGTTTGATGAATATTTCTCAGTGTATGTGTATCAACTCCATTGAATATCGCAAGAAGATTACAATTATCCCTGATTACTTTAGGAATTTGTGTATAACGCTGAGTAACATAAATCACATCAGTGTTTTTGTGACGTCCCCGGGAAAATATTCTTGCGGGATTTTTTTGCTTGTCCAACATAACATCATCATACACTACTAGGTTGTTAATTGATTCATCAAGATCCTCGACGCTGGGGGCTTCTTCGATATCAGTGATAAATTCAACAACATCCTCACCGTCTTTACTCAGCGCGCTTGCACTCTCATTAAAATCTTTTATAACGTTATAGCATCGTTGATCATCTACAGATGGAGCTATCAAATACAGTTTATCCCATTTCATCCACTTCATTATCAAGTTCAGCAACAGCTGTGTTTTACCTGAACCGGATGGCCCAATTATAATCGCGCGGATAGAGTTTGGTAGCACTGAATTATGCTTAACTGGCTCTTTCTTTTTTGTCGCAGAAAAATCTGTAATTTCCATTTGTATATAAAGAATAATAATTATGGATCTATATTGTGTGAAGTGTAAGGCACGAACCCCTACGAATGATCTAACAACCATTACAACAAAAAATAACAGACAAGCACTTTCTGGTAAGTGTACGCGATGTGGCACAAAAAAATTTAGATTTCAAAAAAAAAGCGAGAATTTAGCGGAGGTGACATTGCAGCCAAACTTGGAAAGCTCCCCGGAACTCCCTGGGCAAAGTATCCCGGAGAAAAACATCTCCCAGGATACAATTACTGCGGTCCAGGGACCCGACTAGATATCAGACTTGATGAACAATCTAAACCAAAACCGGGAGAGTATCCGATAAACGCTATCGACGCAGCGTGTCACATACATGATGTTGCTTATCGAAGTAAAGATCTACAAGACAGGCATATCGCGGATGTGAAATTAATTCATGCACTAAGCGCCATAAAAAATAAATCATTTAAGGAGTCACTCGCTAATTGGTTAGTAAGATCAGCGATGAAATCTAAATTAGTATTAGGCGCTGGATAATTAAATAAAAATGCAAGCGATTTATTATTCCCCAATCGGATACTGGAGAGGTAACTCAGCAATTAATAAACTCGCCAACGCGGCATCAGTAACACGCGAGGTTGCCAAAAATTGGCTATCAAAACAAGCAATATGGCAAATCTACTTACCACCACCTCGACAAATCAACTTTGCACATTTTGATGTTAGTGTGCCCAATGAAGTTCATCAGGCTGACATACTATTCCTGCCTCATGATACTGTCCGTAGAAAAATATACAAATACGCGCTAACAGTAGTTGATGTTGCCAGTAGATACAAAGAAGCAGAACCGTTAGCGACTAAAACAGCGTCCGAAGTCGCCTCTGCGTTTAAACGAATTTATCAACGAGGACCTCTAAACTGGCCACGATTATTACAAGTTGATCCTGGCAAGGAATTTCAGGGCGCGGTGTCATCACTGACAAAGCAGCATAACGTTACCATACGACGAGGACATACTGAAATTCATCGGGATCAGGCAATTGTTGAGCGATTTAATAGAACACTCGCTGAGAGATTATTCGGATACCAGTACGCGAGGGAATTCATTTACGACACGAGATCTCGTGAATGGGTTGCAAGACTGCCAAACGTGATAGCCGCACTGAATAATGAAATTACCAGAACAACAAACATGAGACCTGTAAATGCAATCACAAAAAAATATATACCCCGCGTCAGTGAACGCGGACAACAGCAACAAAATGTTTCAACGCAGCCAGGGACGCTAGCGTCCCCACTGCTGGGTAATGTCACCGTTAGGTATTTATACGAACCAGGCGAACTAGAAGGAGGAAAAAAAAGAGCAACCGATCCCACATGGAGTGTTACTACACATAAGATATCCAGCATAACCAGATCAACTGGGAGAAACGCAATCTACAGATTAGATTCGACTGCTCCTCAACGCGGATTTAAACGCGAGCAACTTCAGGTGATTCCCGAGGATACACAATTACCACCCCGATCACTAAAGTGATCCGCACTGAAGTGATTCAATCATTTAAATAACTGCAGCAACACCTCTGCGTCGGTTACACTCAAGACAGGTCAACATCACATTTTCACGTGTATGACCGCGACTGCTATCTATTCTATCTACGGTGAATTGCCTTGGGTCGTTTTTCGAATACTGCCACAGCAATAAACAATTACAACTCGCACAGTGATTATTCTGCTGTTGTTGTAATTGTATTACAAATTCAACATCCAAACTTTGTTTGGGATCAAACTCTCTACCATTTTTTTTGTCGCTCTGTTTGTAACCGGCTAATTTCTTTCTTATTGTGTCATCAGCGATTGAGCTGTCGTTGACAACATCATCTAATACAATTCTTCGTAACTGACCTATCCTTCTTACTCTTGACACGGCTAAATAAACTAAATTTGACCACTCGATGCGATCATCAACAATCCAAACTGTTGTATCTGAAATAGTTAGTCCCTGCGAACTGTGGATGGTCATAGCGTATCCTAGCGTCCACGGGGATTTGCTCATTTTCAGTGCCTGTTCAACAGCATCAACATCAACTGTGACAATATCATTTAATACTAAATTCTGTTTCTCCGGACCCGACGCAGTCAGGCGCCCTGGAATATCAACATCAATATTCTGCAATCGCGTATCAGCTGGTCTATAACACAACGGCACTGGCAACATGGGAAATTTCTTCTGATGTAACTGAAATAACCGCTGCTGAAGTGTGTCCCTGACTATCTTTCTACTTGCCACAATTAAATCACCTGGTTTCCACGTTTCCCAAAAGTCGCTCAGCGAAGTCTCTGGAATTATTTCACGCATTATCTCACACTGGACTTTATTGGTTTGTAGCCTGATCAGTGCCTTAAACTCTTTCAGCGTTTCATCGAGTGCTCTAACATCGTTAGTTATTTCCTCATAATAATCTACAAAAGTTTTCAGCCACTCGTGTGGAGATTCACCTGTAAATGGGGGTGGTTGACCATGATCGCCGCACATCACCACTGCGGTATTTTTCTTTAGCAGCCAATCCAGAAACTGTTTTAATGTATCCAACGGCACAGTGTCTATCTCATCCCAGATGATTTTCTCGGGAATATATTTCGTTCCCATTCGTTCAGGTGTCCACGTGCCGCCGCTGTATTTGAAAAAACTGTGATACGTGCACGCGTTAACATCCCGTTGTCTCATCTCCCTGGCAAGTCTGTGTGTGGGTGTTAGCACAATCATGTCAGAGTTTCTAAATAATTCAATCGCTCGAGTTGTTTTACCAGAACCACCAGGACCGTTCAGATAAACTGTTTTGTGTCTTGTAACAGGATCGTGCACCGGCGGCAACAACGAAGTTGCCCCCGACGAAACCATCGAAGATATTTCTGCGCTGCGATACTCATCCTCGATTTCAACATCAGCCGATTTACAATATCCGTGTAACATTTCATTCTTTATTCTCCACGAGCCCCACGATGGATCATCCGATATAACATTATCCAACAGCGCTGAGTGTTTTTTATCAATATAAAATGAATCCGTTGCAACTCTCACTGCGGCAACAGGGAATCTATTGATCATCGACAACAAATTTATGGATACATAAGCCAGCATCGAAGATCTCAAATGTATGTACTGAGATGATTCTCCGTCAATATAACTAAAAACAGTCCCTAGTTTTTCCCCGTTTGACAGAAACACATCTTTGCGGTTACAGAACATGTTGTTCGTGGCTGCATCAGCGACAATAAGATCCAATTCAGTCTTGTCCATGATTAATCGACTGTGATGTTGTTTATGATCATACGCTCCACCTTGAGTGAATTTCCCTATTATTCTTCGTCCTAGATCTTTTGCTGTGCTTTCATCATTTCTGAGTTTGCTTTTAAGTACTTCAGGAGCTTTCTTGATGATAGCGTCGATAGAAGTTTCTGGATATTCTCGTGACCAATCTTCGATGACTTCTTCTAACGTAACCGGCGTTGGAGTTGGCAACCAAACTTCGGTTTGACGACAATAACATATAATCGCTTCGCTGACCGTCAGCGACAACAGTATTCGACTGTCAAGCATGTATCGCAATAACACTATCGGTGCCCATCGCTTCTCAACGAAATGTCTGCCAAACCAAACATAACACACAGGATGTAAATCCTTAGCGAATTTAAACGACGACACACAAGCAAATCCGGTCAAGTCAAAATCGGGTAAAACACCGTTGACAGCTACTCTTGTCATGGTATTGCCAGCGTGGCCAAACCGTTTAAAATATTCGCTGCATTCTCCACGCCCAAGGAAACTTCCTGGATAACACGCCGTCATGTCCACGGATATCATACCGCGGTGATCATACTGAGTATTCCACAAACCGCCGTGTCCGTATTCGACACAGCTCTGCTGGATATCAGCAAGAAAACTTTTCGGAGTTGGTCTCCATGAATTTCGTTCCCGGGCTACATGCGCGACAACACCCGGGACAGTAAAACAGTGTGTCAGTAACGTATCAGTGTTGCCAGCATGATATTTTTCTGCGAGTTTTTTCATTTCCTGCTGTAACGCCATTGTTCTGTATATTTCCCCGTTGGGTCTCACAAACTGATCATATTCTCCATCTTCGCTACTTCTGAATAACCACACAGACACTGGATCGGTTTTACTTATCTGATAAATAAAATCAAACATGCTCCCAGAATTGCTTTGCAATTCCGGATAATACTTCACAACACGGTCTTGCGGAAATATCCTAACCGAGTCAGTCCAGGCGTGACTGTTATGATCGATAATAGTTATTGGTGTTCCACGGGAATTGTATTTACACTCATACAATACCTCACCGGTTAACGATGAAACCGTTATAGGAAATTTTAGTAATCGCTCTAGCTCAGCAACATCATTTATTGACGCTCCTTTATCCGCTACTCGTGTCGCCCACGCTGTTATTTTAGTTTGTCTTAGCGGTGTTAGGCCGTTTCCTCGCATTGCATTTTTAAAATGTTCCATTACTCGCTCAGCTACACAATTCAACACCGACACCTTCATCGGTTTGAGTTTATCAACGCGTGGTTTCTTCATCGGATAAATTCCATAAACAACTGCGGTCACAGAATACGCTCTGGCATAATATGGTATATCAATCCCAACAAGTACTCCCGGTTTTGAGTCTTTACTTAACAGAACGGTTTTTCCACGAACGCCTCTGGCATCAAGAACAGGGTCTAGTTTGTCTCTGATAATCCACGTTCCCTCGCCGACTCCAACAATAAATTTTATCTGTACGAAATATCTTCTATCGTCGAGATACCCAATTATGTTACGCGCGATTGTATCGTTCATGGTAGCATCAATGATACGGTCACGAGAAATGCTTTGCATTTCCCGAGAAACGCTCGCGTTTCCGAGGATAATTTTATACGAAGACCACGTGTGTGCGGCACCATCACGACGAAACTCTTCTTTGGCATTCTTGATAACACCAATTACCTCTGCTAACTCTCTTCGTCGTGGATCAGCGGTTAACCGGTCAAGATCGAATCTAGAACCTGATATGGGTTTTATTCTGGATAGTCTTTCAAAACCCATTATTATAATTAAGACAAATATTTAAATAGACAAATATATTATATGATGAACCAATGCAAGTGGATCAAACTAAATTCATCAGCGCCGTGTAGCAAACCCTGCAGAGGCGAATACTGTGGACAACATGCTCAACAGGTCCGCGGTGGGAGTCTAGGACCGATACCGTGTATCAGATGCGGCATTGGAGTACGAGGAAAAACGCAATTATGTTCAGCGTGTGGTGGAAAACGCTATCGAGAACTAAAACGGTATTATGATAAAAAAAATCCAGACTGTGATAACGCTCTCAAATGCGAGCGTGATTACATAAATAAGTTTTCAGACAAATTATGAATTAGACAATGATTTGCTTATAGTATAATGAATCAAGAATTCGTCCGACATCCAACTATTCCAAATTATGAGGCAAACCGAGATGGCATAGTGAGAAACTACAGGCTGAGGAAACAAGTTGGTACAGTTGATAATGCTGGTTATTTAAGATTTACTGTTAGGAAAGGGAGGTATTTATGTCATCGTTTCGTCTATGAGGTTTTTAACGGAGAGATCCCTAAAGGCCTTGTCATTGATCATATTAACGGGAACAGACTTGATAACAGTATTGAAAACCTTCAAGCGATCACTCAGAGCAAGAATACCATACGAGGAAGAGTTAAATGTAAAACAGCTATAAGAAGAGCAGTGAAATCTGTGAATGTTGAGACTCGTGAAGAAATAATATTTCAATCAATGAGCGCAGCCGGTAGGTATTTCGGTATTTGTCCACCTTCTGTACAGCATGTCGCAGATGGGATCTACAAAACAGCATTTTCAAAGAAGCTCAAACAGAAGATTTCATTCTGTTATATAACTCTTATCGCTGACACAAACGACGATAACTCCTCCGAGAGTGTGTAACGCTTTGCAGAGTTGTCGTTGCTGGTCAGAGGATTTGCTCCCCCTAAGAAAGCCACCTTGATAAAATATTTTATCGAGTTCATAACATGTAATCATTTATTTACCGTAGAATATATATTTTTTTTACAAACAATATCCTCGTTTTACTGAATATATCCGACTGTTTTGCTCTTCTGTGCTTGTTATATGACCGCGCTTAAGAAAACATACAATTAAAATATTTTAAACAAGTCCCGCCCACTGCTAGAGCGAATTTCCAACTCGCAAGTAACAGTTGGGTTATATACGAAATCGCTCCCTAAGACCTTTGGGTCGATCGAAAGTCAGCACGCGCAAGCAAAACCATAAATTTAATCCGCCAATGGCGGGTGTCTTTTGTGCACCATCCAATGGTCGATTCAATGGATGGTTTTGCTCTGCTGCTGACCGTAGAAAATGACCCACCTGTGTATGTTTGTGTCGTCATAGGATAAGGTCTTAGGATAAGTTAGGATAAGATTACATGTTCATTGTGCCTTTACTTGCTGTCATACTCGAATCAGAGGTTAAAGGTTGTCTGTTCTGTACCGTCTCTTAGGATAAGATTACATGTTCATTGTACCTTTGCTTGCTGTGATACTCGAATCAGAGGTAAAGGTTGTCTGTTCTGTACCGTCTCTTAGGATAAGATTACATGTTCATTGTACCTTTGCTTGCTGTGATACTCGAATCAGAGGTAAAGGTTGTTTGTGTTGTCAAATAAATGTTTGCCGGGCCTGCTAGAGAACTCGATCCTAGAAGCCAGGGCTGTCTCGTCTTGTAAATAAATGTGCCTCTGAGTCACTTGGCAGTCAGAGGGGTCCGTCCTTAGGATAAGTTACGTGTTATATGTTTGTCCTTGTCAATTCACTAAACACGTCCTCTTGAGCCTATAGAACGTTATTTGACGATCTAGAGGCTCTTGCAGGGGATAAAGTGTTTCGTGTTACATGTTGTATTGTCATGTCGGAAGCAGTCCTCGTGGGGTTCTAGAACGTTATTTGACGATCTAGGCCCTTGCAGGGGATAAATGTTTCCGACTGTCTCGTTTTGTTTTGGAAAGCTAGCGTTTCTCATGCAAAGTGTTTCTATTAAAAATATAAAAATATATAATAATATGAATCACGAAAATATAAATACCATACTTGTTGAAATTAAAGAATTACAACAGCGAGGTTTTAATATTTTACTAGACACTGAAACAATTATGTCAGATTTTGAATCCTTGAATGAGCTATCACGCTTGGGGAAGAACAATCTCCCTGCTCGTTATAGGTTCATTAAGGGTTTGCAAGATCGTGTTTACAGATCACTTGCCGGGATAACTGAAAATCAGGTATTTGAATTTATTCCACTGTGCCGTGCAGTTGAGAAGATTCGTCTTGGATTGTCACAAGAGTATGAGACTCGAAAATTAATTAGCACCAGGGTGAGACGGTTAAAAGGTTATATAAAGAATCTAGACACGGAAATGCCTTGCATTTCTGACAAAAATACTAGTGTTTCTGACTACGAGGCCGACAAGGAAGTATAAACCGCATAGCGTGTGACTCACAGCACAAAGTGAAAGTAGAACCTGAGAACGCTAGCGCCCCCCCCCCCCGCTTGGAGTGTAAAGCACATTTCCACGGGTAAAAAAAAAAGTGTATTATTTTTTTTGCCCTTGGAAACTCAAAGAGTTTCTCAAGTGAAGGGCGCTTTCAGATTTTCAGGATTTGCTTAAGCGTTTCAACATCAATACAGGAATGAGAATAGTTCATAATCTGTTCTCGTTGACACCAAACTATGATCATATGATTTTGCTGTAGCTCTGTTAATTGTGACGGAGTTAACAAGAAGTCTTCGTCACCATACACGTCAATAACTATTTTAACGGGGAAATACTGTTCTGGGAATGTCTGTATTTGAAATGCGGTTTTTATTGCCTCGTAAAGAATTTGCTTATCATGAATATGAACTCGTGCATGAATGTACTCGGGTTGATACATTATACACAACCGTTTTTTTTTAAATGCGTGCTAGCACTTTCAACGATAACTTATGCTGGTTTTGATAGGGTATTTGCACGATAAAATGACGAAAATGGATCAGTGCAGAAAAAAAAACTATTATAAATATTATGGATCCCTTGACTTAGGACTTCACCAGTAAGTTTATACTAACAGTCTCGTCACGCAGGTCCAACAAATTCCCCCTCTGGTCGGTGAGTTTGAAATTTATCGTTGACAACCACGGGTTATGACACCGTAGATAGACCGGATTGATTGGTTCTTGCACAATCAGAAAACCAGGGGGGTCTCTTGGTGTGAACGTATACAGGATAAACCCCTGTTGTGCCGTCGTAGTATCTGATGCGCTGTAACTGCCATCGATGACGTCACATACAAGATTGACCGCAATAACATCTGTGATATTTACGATCCCGGGTGAGATGTGTCTGCCATCGGATGCTGTACTGTTGTCGTGCTTGAGAATAACAGGTTGTGGTTTTATTCGTTCGTACGCGGCAAGAATATCTTCGAAAGATTGATCGATGAGATCAGAGACTGATTTTCTCAGCTCGGGCACGTTATATCCAGGAAATTTAAAATCTGAAATATCATTCACTTGAATACCATATTTAATTGCAAAATCTGCTCTGGCTATCTGTCTATAATTATCATCGATATAGTCTTTAAGATCCAGTAAAGCCTGAATTATTCTTAGATTTATAGTTTCCATGGCCGATGCGAGTTTGTTTAGTTTTTCTATGGTTGTGATAATATTATCACGCGGACTTGTTAAATCAGAAATATAATCTTGGAAATATACTCGCAGGAGTTGTAGCTGTTGTTTATGTACTAGATTGATCGGAATAAATAATTCAGATTCTATATCATCTAGACGGTAAACACGGAGCTCCTGCCCCCCCCCCCCCTTAACACGTGGAGCTTCTATACTCCAAGTATCGGGCATTAAAGTACTTTTTCTTGCTAGTAATTGATCTGCAAGGAGTAAATAATAATTGTACTCGAGGTCGTGTAGTGCTTCTTTATAGGTCATAAAATCCGATTTTTCAGGTTTTGGTGGACGAGGTTTAACCTCGGGGGCCTTTGGCCATCCTAATAATGTTCGGATTGAGCTGTTATAAATATCCACGGCGTATCCTGGCGTTGAGATTTCAATGACCGCAGACAGCGTTGGTTCATGAGCTGTTATAGATATTTTGGCTTCCTTGCCGGTGATTCGTTTTATTTGGCGTTGTATCTCATTATTGATTTCTTCGATCTGATAACTCCCAGTGGGAAGTGTAATTGTATTCCAGTCAAGTTCACCCTGTTCGCCGGAGTCGGCTTTGCTTTTCCCGAACACGAATGAATTATTTGGCTGCAGACCACCAAATGATGCCGACCTAACATTGGGCCAGCTGTGATACACACTGAGCTTTGCTAACGCGATTTCACTCACTGGAATTGGAGTTCGAAAATTAATACCGAATTCTGGTGTCGTCGAGGACACTGAGATCATTGTGGTCCTTACCGGTGTTGTGTTTGTGACTATTTGTTGAAGCAGTTCTATTGACATTATTTATTTGTTTAGTTTTCAAATAGTCATTGTACGCATCTGACATTAGTTTGAATTCAGAATCTGATATCGTAGCGTCGCTACTTTGCACGTCTAACGATGATGATATCAGCGATGATAATTTCTGATATGCGGTCGTGGCTGTATTTAATTTTGTCGTGTAATCGTGTAATTTTGTGTTAGCACATGATGATATTTTTTTTGCTATGATGCCGAAAACTCCAGCTGTTGTTGTGGCCGCGGAAACACAGATCGTGGCGGCGACTGCTGCAGTTACCGGAGTGACCGCTGATAGTATTGCTCCGGCAGATGCAACAACGGCAGATACTGAATAAACCATAATATCCAGCACTGTTATGCGGCGCTTGTATTTTTTTACTTTTTGACTAGTTACTTCGATGACAGTTTTTAACTCAGATTGCCACTCACGGACTTGATTGTATCGATATTGTTGAGCATCTGGCGTCGTTGACATTATTCAATTACGCGGTAACCAATTGAGGCGTTGCAGCGACGAATTCCAAACAAAACCGGTAAGATGTTGCTGTTAAACTATCGTCCTCGGCTTCAAGCATAAATGTTTCCTCGGTTCCGCTGTTTAGTATTACAGTGCAAACCCCGGAATACTTATCGGTGGAATGTCTCCAAGGATATGTTGTGAAGATTTCAAATTTAGCGGCTGAAAACACAGACAACCTGTAAACACCGGTGGCTGTTGCTGTATATTTGATAGTGTTATTTTGTCGTGACCATGTTGCGAATCCCGATGATACCGTGAATACGATGTTGGTGATATGCCCCGGAGTAACTCCAGTGGGAACTTTAATCAAACTGGTTTTGTTAACGATATCAGGAATACCCGATACGATATCCTGCTGTGTTTGTTTGATCGTGTTAATGTCGGTCTTTACATCAGCGAGTTTTACATCGACGACTGGAGGAGTCCCAAAGAACTTATCCACGACCTCATCAGTTTTTACGAAGTTTCTTCGAAATCTTGTAAACGCGCCCACGTGAACATCATGCTCTGCACGCAGCGTATTTAGTTTACCGTTGACGATGTCCACGTATTGTTTGTTTGACGCATCCTGGTCGGATTCGGGATTCGCTAACGCGGTTATTTTGTTGCCGCTCATGCTGAGTTCGCCTGTCATCGTGTCACCGGCTTTTTTCACACATTTATCAACACCTTTATCAATACTGTCTTTGATGCTTGCGATTGATATATTCGAGTCCTTGATCCGGCCGCCATCACTAAATGCAACGAAGTTATCCTTGGTAGCTCCAAGAACTCTGCGAATTATATCATTCCACTTAATGTTGCTCGTTCTTAGTTTTCCTTGCCTGTCTTGGAAAATAGCAACTTCATCTGGGTCAACTCCAGCTATATTCAAAAGATTATCGACTTCATCTTTGGTCGCATATTTTGAGAGATCAGCATCTGTGCTTGGTTTACCTCCTCGTGTGAAAGGTCTTCCGTAAATATCCACCATTATTCTTATTGCTGTTTTTCAAATGCTAGCATTTCTCGATGCGGTATATTCATACACTACTTTATGAGGAGGAGTTGCTGGATTTCTTGAGATTGCATCAAGAACATTTAAAACCTCCTTCCCACAAATGGGCGGATCAATTAATGTTTGTGTTGGTAACGTCGACTGCCACACTGGAACATTAGAAAATCTGCTGACATACTTGAGAAACTCAACTGGCGGTGCTAAACCGTACGAATCAAAATAGATAATTCCACGTGGATCGATCGCGTAAGCAACCCAGTGAGTTCCCGGACCATCTTTGTTGTCGAGATTGATAATGCCAGTTTCTGGATTATTCGGTCGTTGCGGTAATTGATCTCGCATAAATACGCCTCTGAAATGTTTTACACGCAATTTTTTAACAGCATCGAGTAAATCAAAATTGCTCAACGGCGTTAGAATTTTTTTGGATACCATGATGGTGGAGTTCCTGGTAGTCTTAGACCGCGTCCCTTTTTTTTCTTGTATCCTTTTCCCGTTGCCTTTTTTAGTGCCATTCCAGCTGCAGTTCCAACTGCACCGAGTGCTGCGGCTTTTGCTACGGCTGGTGCTGCCGCGGCAATCAACGCCGGTATTGCTGCGAGAAGAGGAAATATTCCACCGGTTTTAGTCATGTCCTTGATAGCTGCAGCAGAGAAATCAAGTCGGACACCGGTTTTTGCTGTTAGTTCCTTATTAAAATGTTTAAGCTGAGTATTAGTCAACGACAATTTGTTTGGACCACCAGTAATCTGATCTCGTTTTAGTGTTATTGATGTCCCGCACGTGCTTGCGTTCTTTGATTGCAATTTCTTCGTTTGACCGGAAGTCAAGGTGACATTAACATGACTGTATGACATTATATCCTAAGTTTGATTTTAATTGCGTTACATATTCTCGATTGGAGCGTCGATGACCCTCATTCGTCCGCCAACACCTTCAAGCAGCATTGCTTTATCGGAGAGTATGACAGCAATCGCTCTGTAACCACCAGCAGGAACACCTACACGAGCTCGGAAATGTAGGTCGACAACAGATTGTTTAACCAGATCAAGATGTTCCAGCGAAAAGTAATAAATCGGATATAAACTCATAAAGTCTCGCTGTGATATTTGCAGGCCAGTGTCTACATTAAGGTCGCGCCCCATAAATGACATCAGACGATGATACGCGCGTGCGACACGATGATGTTCGAAATCTATTAATATATCCTCAGATGGCTCCTGATGCCCATTTATTCTCAACGAAACTTCAGAAACTCCAAGTGTATCAAATACCATTGGATTTCTTTCCTGGCTATCTGTTCTAGCACGGTATTGAAATGCAATGAAAATATGTCGTGGTGCTGATACTCCTTGTTGCGATGATATATGCCATGTAAACAACCCACCATTATCACCCTGAATAACGTCTGTGGTTGTTGTTTTCCAGGATAGCAGTGATTTACCGCCCGTGTCCATGAAAGACAACAGTCGTTGTTCTTCGGTGATTGACGGAGACAACACTGGCATCCACAACCACAGTTTAGTTAGTATTACCTGACCAGGGGCAACAGCAGCATCTCGCCAGATAGCGTCATTATCATCAGGTTTTCGCACAAGTACAACTGTGTGTTTGGCACCGAATATGACCTTGTGGACATCTCTGCAGAATCCAAAGATGTGAGACAATGGAATCACACCTGAGAACTCTTCATCTCCACTTAACATCGATCTACGTGTTGCAAAACCCAAATTAAAATTTTCGTTCATCGATGCAACTGCGTCACCGGCATTATTCATTGTTACATTCCTGTTCTCGGGGCTGTCGGTTATATCCTTTGCAAACATCATTGATGGTCCGGCTGATCTGGTGTAATCATCCGAGTATCTCGCCAACCCGAGAATTGTTGTGGCAACGTCGACGTTATCATGAATTGTTTCAATTTCTTTTCCATCTATCATGTAAATAGCGGATTTAAATAACGCCATGATGCCGTTGTTAACAAATCCAACTCGGTCGCCGATTCCGTAGTTAGTGTTATCATTCTTTAAAAGCCTACCTTCAACTTCGATGAAGGCCTCAGCGGGCAAGAAGTATCTACTTGTATCCTGGACCTGTAGTTCAATTCTTCCGCGTTGGTTAGGATCACGTGCTTCATAAGAATAATATTGAAAATCACGTACAGAATCATCTTTAAGTACTGGTTTGGACATATCAAACGCGTCATTGGATTTTCGTGCAAACATTATTATTATTTGTGATGATCTAATTAAAATGTTATCGTCACCGGAAACCACTACCAGCTATCAAATTAGCAGTTACACTATCTTGCAACGCTTTGGAGGTAATTCCTGCTGTTGCGATCTCAGCTAATTTCTGATTTACGGCCTTATTTACTACGCTACTAACATTTGCCGGCATAGCTTCAGTGGATGGTAGTTTTACTGGCACCAACCTCTCGACTGGGTTTTTTTTTCGTATCAGCTGTGCTAGTCGATCCTTGATTGATTGAAATGCTTTCCCGGCAAGACTACCAACAGTGCCAATGGCTTTATCCTTGACAACATCAGCGGCTTTCATCGCGAATTGTTTTGCTAACGGTCCAGCTTTCGGAGCGATTCTTGTGACTAAATCCCTAACAACATCACCGACTCCATCTCCGTAAACAACCTCGTATACTGGTAATCGTGAGTTTACTACTCTGACACTTCTTGGTCTGCGAAAAGAATCGTGTAGTATCATTTTATTTAATTATTGTTTATCTAACTGAATTTGCTAGCAAATTTAATTATTAGTCGCTGTGGTAACCGTCTGCGAGTTCATCAATGAGCCCCCGGTAGATGCTGATATCCATGATGCCACGCTGAAATAGTCTCTGACAGATATCTGCGGCTTCATTTATAATTTCCGGAGAATTGTTTCCGGCACGTCTTCCTCCGATGAGAACTTCCAACCGTGATACATCATCGATGATATTATTAGGGCAGGCAATAAAACCGGATCCTAAACCCTCCCCTGTTGATGGTACAATTCTTGGGGATAAAATGTCTTGAGGCAAACTTTCAGAAGATGTTGTTAAGCTAATTATCGGCGACCTAGTTTGTTTGAATTTTTGGCCCCGCGGACTTCCTTCAGATGCAGCCTCGTATTCACTTAACGGAGTTAGGTCAGGATCTATTGCTCTTCGCCGTGAAGGATATTGTTGTCGTTCTGTGTGTTGCAACGGTGATTTTTCTTCTTGAGGTTGCGATGGTGGAATTTCAAGTTTACGTATAGCATCTACAAGTCTATCGTATTTTGTATCGTCCCTGCTGATTTGTTTTTTATTTTCACGTATACGATACGAATATTTGATAAAATTATCATCTGTCATAGAACCGTGTTCTGGGTTTAAAGACACATCTCTTCTAATCAATCCTAACAGTATTGTCTCAGGTAATTTCTCTTCTGGTACATTTTTAAGAAGTTCAATATAATCCGGCGTAAATCTTTTGGCGGGGTCAGTAATTCTCCCTGTTACTCGCTTACCAGCAGGTACTGACACAACAACTTCATCGGGTGGAGGCGGGGGTTTAAGTCCAGCTGAAATATCCTGTAAAATTTTCCTTTGCTCTATTAAAGCCTCTTTGGTAACAGCTGCGGATTTTTCAGTAGCTTTGGTCACGGGTTTAAATAATTCCTCCGTAGTCTCTGCAAAGCCTTCCCGTGCTTGCTGTCTTAGTTGTAATTTTTGTCTGACACTATCACGGACAGGAAGAAATTTCTGAATTGCTTCGAGACGTTCTCGAGCTAATCTAGTCGTATGTGCTTCTCCAATATTTGCCATTATTTATTTGTCAATGATTTAATTCCGCTAACATAAAAATGTTTTTCCTTGGAAACTCATTTCCCAGAGCAGCAGAGGGGATGGACCCGACCCATGGATTTTTCAATAACGACCCCGCCACGGAAACTGTTTCAGATTTATTGAAGTAACCCAAGTTGTCAGTGCAAACTCAACGAGTTTGTCCCTGGAAACTCTTCGAGTTTTCGGGGGACATTTTTTTTTGTCCTGTATTCTGAATAGAAGGGTTTATTTCGTCGAAATAAGCCCTCTATCGAGGAATAGTTTCCTGGAGGGGTTTTTTGTGCAAAAAGTTTCGGTCTGTACAGCCCCTCTGCTGCTAGAATAATGCCAGGAAAAGAGAAATAAGCAGCTGCGCAAGAAACACCAATGTTGCTGTTGAGATTTTAGATGTGTTGGGAATGTTAAATGAACACCCTTACGTACAAACTGTGATACACAACAAATTGCAAGTGCCATCAATTATCTGCTACACTAAAGAACAAATAAAGGATCTGAAACACTTCTTAACAAATACAAAGAACCAACCGATTGGCATTGATTGAACATTTGGCCTTGGAAACTTTTATGTGACATTGTTGGTGTAAAAAAAATCAGAGATTTGTGAGGAAAAATACAAATGACCTTCCTATATTTCTTGGTCCTCTACTTCTGCACAAAGACGCGTCGTATAAAAAGTACTCGTACCTCGTGGACAGGGTACTAACATGAGCATATACGTGTTAATGGAGCTCTTTTAGCCTAAAATAACACTTTAAACATATTCCTTGCATACAACCCAATACATTGAGTTGTCCTCTTATTTAATACCGGAAGTATCGAAAACCATTGTAGAAATAGTTGTAAAATCTCGTTTACCTTTTTTAGCCGATATTTTCATTTAGATCGTCCGCCATATTATTTCAAATAATGATTACTTCCCTTCTCAGCCTCGTTTGTTTGTGTGCCATATAAGGACATTGACGCCTTATTTGGAAATGTAAACAAATCGTAGTAAAAATCTGGCGCCGTTTGGGTCAGAAATTCTGCGCATTTAAAGTAAATACTGTTTATCGGCAACTTTGAAATTCCACCAAGAAGCGATTATTCGCACTTGATTGATAATAATATAGCGTAGAATATCCGAAATATGGTCTGGCAAGCCTTACGTAGAAAAGGGGTCACGACGAGAGTCTCGCGTTATCTGTCATGGCGGACAGGATACTGTTAGAGTAACCATGCCAATTTATTTTATCGTGTAAGGGCTTAATATATTCAACATAAGCCAAACTTCTTTCACAACATGATTATACTTATGTAGTTGATTTCTACACTGTTTGTTTTTCTCACTTTAGTGATGATTTTTTTGTTGCTCCATTACATGATATGGGATCAGTTCGTAGCGTCAACCACAACAAATCAAGTTGAGGCTACGACATCGTAGCTATTTTAATAGGTGAGTTTGTTTAATGTATGGTGACATCTTTGGATACATGCCTCATGGCAGCAAAGAGCTTTAAATACAGCTTTTTTTCAAAGGATTTTGAATCTTACGGCATCATCTTTGCTTAACATGTGTCATATTTTTGGCATGTCCTTTCGATTTGCTATTGAGGCAGTAATTCATACATTGACACAAAGAATGTAACATGTAGAACACCACTGATTGTATTTATTTCAGTAAATATGTCTTAGTATAAGGAATAAATTTTAATTTTCAATATACAGAATCAGAAGAGCAACAACTTGGCGGAGGGTTGGTCTCTCTCTCTTTCTATTAGGTAATCCGTCATCTGGTTACATATAACCCCATCCACCGGACTAAAGATGTTAAAGCACGAATGACTAATTTCTCATGTAAACAAGATTATAAAGCCCTCTACTTGACCTAGGTCACAAATAGCATTTTCTGGAAATAATATGACTTAATGGAATTTTCCATTCTAGAACATTCTGGGTTCTTATCAAGATAAAATCAGTTATAAAATTATAATACAAATTAAATTGTAAGCAAAACGGACATTTTTTTGTCTTTAACACATGAATATTAGAGTATATAAATGAATATTTATTCAATAATAATGCTTGATTAATGGAAAGAACACGTATTATGTACTTATTATACATTAGTATCTTTAACTGATTTGACATAATTAGATAAACTTTCAAAGGATCATATGGGATGATTTAAGTGCATTTGAATTAAATGACTTGGTGGTTTGCGAGTTACTGTTGATAATTAATTGTCTATTTGACTGTACCAATCATTAAATGACCTATATATTCAGACAGATAAACTGACACTGATGTAAAATCAAGGGAATTACAGAGAGACTTTCCTTCACAGCTACTTAAAATCAAGGGAAATCACTCCGTGGAGTTTGAAACACTCTTTGATCATGTATTCTAAACGTCTCTGTCAAATATTTTGATGCACAATTTGAAATGAAAATTTGTATATAAACAGTTTATAACAAAATAAATGAGAGAAGTATGGTGCATTGCCATTGAATGAGGAAATTATGTAAAAAAATAATATAGAATTAAAGAGATTTGGTGCATAAGAGTTTCCATAGGTTATTAGAAATAGGGCCATCAACCAATACTATCAATCATTGATAGTAACAATGTCCATATGTGTGTTTGCTTTTTTTCACTTCTTGGTACCTTTTTGAGAGCTTTGGTGCGAATTTATGTAATATTGGGGTATTCTTGGAGAGTCTTGGGGTGTTTAGAGAGACGCCCACAAGCACATGATTCAGGGGTAAACTAATGTTCCCCCCCCCCCCCCCCGAATCAGGTGCCTGTGTTGTACGCTGATAGTTTTTGAACAAATTTCCTGTTTGTTTATTCACCCCCTACCGATTAAAAAAAGAAACAAAACAAAACAAATTGCATCAAGGACATAAAAAAATGTGCAAACTTAAAGAATACAAGTCACATAGGTCATGTATGCCCTCTAAGGTACTTTTTGCAGTTACAGGTGTCAGTTTGGACAGTTTGACAACATATACCTTTAAATGGCATTTATTAACTTTATTTTGTGCTTTTTCCATCAAAATTCCATTGAAGATTTTTGTACAAATTCCTAAAAAAATGCATAACGGCAGATTCAATGATAACGTACTTCGACATTTTTTAGGCACAACCAAGCAAGCAGGGCAAGCTCGTTTAAACTGGTTTTGTCATACGCAATGATGTAAGAGGGAATGTGTCTGCAGTTGGGAAAAAGTTGTACAACAAACATAGACAGTAATGCGACAATGTCATCATTTATAAACAAAGCCTGGGAAAACGCAAGCAGGAAGAAAAAAATTGGCACACAAGTCCAGTAAATAGGAGGCAGTTATGTAACTTCGTATACTATATATTTTCTGTATGGTATATCATGTCTTATTTCAGTTCGTACATAATACCAATTTTTCCTATACAAATATGTGCTTTCATACATGCAAAAGGCTAGAAAAATGGCAGTCAGTTCAGATTTATTGTAGATAAATTTTTACATCATGCTAAACTATTATTTTAAAGAAATGTCAAATATACAAACTAAAAATAAATCTTAATTTATGTTACTCCTCTATCCCATTCATAGTTGAACATCCATACAGGAGATCAACGAAGATATGCGAGACTTCTTGTTTGTGCAATCGTACCTTGATTCCCCCGTACCGGTAATAGTTCAACCCAATATCAACTTTTTTGACCCAGTGTAATGCCAAACTGCCATTGTAAAAGTCCATAGTGATTGATAATTTTTCTCTGGAAATTTTGTTATGATAATTAATATGTAGATCACTAAAAAATCATGATTGAATAAACTTTGTTATAACTATATTACTATTAAATTTTTAAAACAATTTTTAAAACAATTATATCAGTAAATGCACTTACATGACCTGTGTGATTTGTACTATAGTCATTTCATTCATCAGTTTATAATTTCTAACCTGATAGATGCCAGGGGCCCCAAACACTGTCAACTTGTTGGTGTTTTGAATCAAACAGAAGTTTCTTCAGAAATACGGTCACCATCTTTGCATTGGTGGGTCTAATTTTTCAAGCAATAGATGAAATGCAGTACACCGTCTTTGACAATCTCAGTAATCCAGTAAATTTTGGAGTTACATATCTTTGAACACATTCTTACAAGAGTTCCCTTTGTGTTTGTTCAGTTTGTTTTAGAAATATTAAAGCTAGACATTACAAATATTAGATGTAGACAGTTTTTTCTAAAATGGACTATTTTAAAACTCAGCAATGGACAGTGAGCAGTTAGTTTGTTTACATTGAGCTTATGTTTAGCTTGATATACAGATAAGTTGACAGTGTTAAGGAAACCCTGGCACCAGTCATGTTAGAAATTATAAATTGATGAACCAGAATGAAATGACAGTCTTTTGCATTTTTCATATTCTTGATGTTTTTCATTTTTTATATCATTGGGGGGGGGGGAGGGGATAGGGCAGCACAAATAAATGGGAGAGTGTGCGAATACTGTAACTCTCTTCAGTACAGGACACGATCATGTGGATTCCTTTTTGTCATTTACATTTCTTTCAGTGAGACGCTTCATGATGAAAGGCGTGATGTCTCTATTGTCTGATTCAGTGGTCATCGTTGGTATTATTGTTCTTCAAATTCAACATGCTTTTGGTAAGTATAGAGTACAGATACGACAATATATTAACATCTAATTATGTGACAGTATCTTAGACATGTTGTCTTTTAATTTGTTGTTGACAAATGCAATATTGCCCATTCACATACAGGTATGTGTGTCAAGCTCAAGTAATCTTTAAACTCTGCACATATGTTTATAACTTGTATATAAGTTGTTATAGGGTGCTCTGGCCATCTTGGATAGGGGAGAAAGGCAAAATTATGTGCAGATCATCAGTATGTTTGCAGGGGTGAAGCTGAACCTGAATTTTAGGGAGAAGTGACTTTGGATAGAATAGGGATAGAATATATATATAAAGAGAGAGAGAAATATTATGTGAATGTGCTTTAGTTCTCTTAATTGAATTATGTCCCCAGTTTCTTAATATGCACACTTTCTTTCAAGTAGAAAATTTTGTGTTGTATTTATATTTCAAACACATTTTTGTGGCAAACAAATGTATCATGTACATATGCTGTGTATTTTATGACATTAAAAGATCACAGTAAAAACTATGCATTGTAATTAATTTTGACTGATAGGAGTACCTAGATTACAGTAAAAAGTATGCATTGTAATTAATTTTAACTGATAGGAGTACCTAGATTACAGTATTGTAATTGTAAGTTGGTGAAAATGCTTAATCATCTACCACTTAGAAAAGATATTTTACTTTCTAAAACTTCACTATAAAATAGTAGTCAAGATTTCTCAACAGTAACATTTAGATGATTGCTTTATATGAATTGTATATTTTCTTTAATTTATTTGCCCATGGATTAAAAAATGCAGACAATCTAATCAATAGGTACTTCCTAGACACAGTGATGTCTGCTATTATTGCCCAGGACAGGTTCATTTACAGTTACAGACTTGTTTTATGAAGAAAATAATACAAACATGGCACATAAAATCACCCCATCAAATTACAAATTGTTTTCCTTTCCATAAAACACAATTGCTATTTTCATATTGATGTTTAAGTTTTAAAACACAAGTTGGTATGTTTCATCATCAAAATATAATTTGCAGAAAGTGGCCATGACAGCTTGCTTGGAAAAGGGTTTATGATCAGTCAACTATTAAAACATGTGCCTGTTAATGTGCCAGAGTTTGTCAACACATTTGATATCAACACAGCTATTTGAAGTATGCCATAAATTTCACTCTGAGCTACAACACGACATTAAAACTACAGTGAAACTAAATGACTAGGTAGAAGGAGCATCTCTTAGGTTGTAAACTATGGTCACTCAGTTGGAAAATCAATGGGCAAACTTGTTTTTGCTTTTCTCACAGAAGGCAAATTCAGTTTTTTTTTAGGTGACTTAGTCGCCCACTTCGCCTGGTGGCATGATCCTTGGTTTGATATTTTGGATAGGTATGGTGGTCTATAGGAATTATAGAGCAAATTAGAGATATCACATCATGCACAGTTAATATTTTCTCATTATGCCTAGCAGACACACACACACATTTGTATTTTTTTTTCAAGAAACACTTGCATGCATGCTTAAAATTTTAAATTGTGAAACGTTTGTGCATAAAAGCTTAAATAAGAATTTTAAATTTTTTTAACAATATTTAATAAAAACAGTAGCAAAATGTTTAGACTTTATAAAATGCCATATAAACAATAAATTAAATATTTCTAAAATGTTAAAGATTTAAACTTAAAAAAGCAATTAGCAATTAAGCTTAACAAATTTAAGATGTATAAAATCATCAAACGTTCAGCATTAATTAAACAAGTTTTCATTTTACAGTGTACAAAAGCTGAATAAAAGACATTTACAACGGAGGTAACTCACTCCACAGTAAGAAACGGCGTGTCCTTTGAGAAGTTCACATGTATTGTACCCGAAAAATCAGTGAATATTTAGCGAAAAGGATGTTTAAATAAGCTGCAAAAAACTTTCCAATGGTAGGTCCCAGTCTGCATGTTTTCAGATTCAGTCTCCCAACCTGGTTTTTTAAAAGATTTATTTTTTGCATGACACACTAGAATAACTATGGTATTAACTAAATTTATTCAACGACTATTTGAATTCTTTGGAAATCTTTCTGTACATTTGAAACTTCAACACAGAAGGGGCATTTTTCGTTGGAACGTATTCGGATTTCATGGAACTATTGAACAAAATTAATATATATTACTTACCCTGCTGGATTCATGTTTGGTGTCACACTCCTTCTTCAGAATATCACAACCAGTTGTAAATTAATTGACGACTTGTGCCTTGATACATATATCACGGAACACCTGCTTTAACTTTGTATCACATCTCAGCCACAGATGCCCAGGTTTCCATCTGTCGAGAAATTTTTGGGAACTTTTGACCTGTTCATCACGATGGTGCACTTGAAGCATTTTTACCATCACTACATGTAGATGATGTTGGACTGTCAGGTATAACATCAAGTTCAGTGACTGTGTTGTCTGATGATTTGCACTAAATCCAAATACTGTTAATTTTGTTTACTTTTAGGCAGAGACGATGAACATGCAACGTCTAACTTAAGTTTACCCATGATAAAGTTGCACTGTTGACAGTATATAATTCTGGATGAGATTTTTTCCAATTTGCTTTGTATTTATACACAGCAATTGGTACTGCAAAGGTAATCAGTTTTCTCTGAAGTTTCAGCAAAACTATTTTATTGGTACATTTTTAAAAAAACCATAAGGATTATCCGTCGTTTAATTAATCTTTAGCTGTTTCTGTTCGCATCTTTAGAAGTCGGTTGATTGTAGGTATAGTCCAGTAGTATGACTGAGTGTATCACAGCATACAATACTCAGGCCAGATGTCAACATAGCGGATTATGATGTAACATGCACTGTAAAGATAGTTTTGGCAATATGAACAAAGGATTTGTTAAGTAACAGATAGATTCCAGTGCATTGTGTATCCAAGTTTGTGGTCCCTTTGAATTTCTCTAATACAAGTCCATGATTGTATGTACAAATTAAACAGTTAAAACGGCTGTCGCCAAAAAATTTGCCAGATGGTATATTTTGTCGCCAATAATGGAAAAAAATTGTAATTTGCGACATTGGCGAAGCCCAGGATGATCCCAGACAACATTCACAAAATTTACCAGGGTAAGTCAGAAAGTGTGCATTTGATCTAAACTATTGTTATGTATATTTAATTTGTATTGTGTGACTGATCTATGTTCATAATTGAGGGTAGGAGTTGGGCATACTTGACTAATGTTTTTCTTTTGTTGTTGTTGTAAATAGCACATTATTTAGCTAATTCTTGTCTATGAATTTAGATTATATTTTACGGTCATTATTACTTGGAGGTAAACACATTTACAGATGCTGAGTTCAGGGTCTAGATTTTTTTTAGCAATTAAAAGAAGAAAGTTGTTTACAAATTTGATGAGAAAACGATCCTTATCCTAGGTTCTGTTATTGTGTCTTTGTTTTTAATATAAATGTTGTTTGCTATAGAATTTCTCATTCCATATCTTAACATCAGTCTCAATGAAATCAATTTCATCTGTGTTTCAGATAATAATTGAGAGGATTTATTTATTTAAATTATTCATTGGAATTGGAAAATGCTCTTTAATACTTTTTGGACTAAATCACTATTTTGGGATTATTGTGAATTCATTCAAGGATATTTTGGATTATATCATTGTGATACATCAAGATTGTTAGCACATCACCACATTCCAGTCTGTTTTTACAACAGCAATTTCAAGATGGGAACTCATTCAGAACACCACTGGAATTCATTCAATATACTCTATTCTTTTGGACTATTAATAGAACTTTTCAGACTGTTTCTGATTTAATTTACAATACTTTAAGTCCTTTTAAAATTTTCACTTTGTATCCTTGGGAAACAATTATTTGTTGAATTTTTAAAAACTTGCTGGCTTTTGCTGATTACTCGGATTACTTAGTTTAAGACCATGGAGTGATAAACCTACTTTTAAAGAATAAACGGATATGACAAATACAATCCAAAAGATCCACCTGGAAATCAATGATATGTAATGAGAACGGTATTATTATATGAACTGTCACTTTGATGATAGTATGACATTTTTCTTAGGTTGAAATAATTATTTTTTATTTGTTGTCTTAAATGATAAGTAGCTGTTTATTCATTTATGTATTGATTCATTTATTAATCATTTCATCCATCCTTTTGGTGAATAATAATGATCTCTAAAGACATGCTATCTGTCAGCACATGTCCAGCAGAATGTTTCAGGTGTACAGTTTAGTTCAGCTTGATGTACCTTTTCATCCACTGTGCGCTACACAACCTCATACATTTTAGTGTACTGTCATTTTCACTATAGTGGCCCTTGTACATAGAGGTGCTCTAAATTGTTACAACCTGTATAAACTGGAGTGCACATCTGTACAAACTTAATAAATTTTTGTTTAGGTGAAAGTAGGTATAGTGTTTATTGGCTTCTTGATAGATGATTCAAATCCATCAGTTTATTGATCTTTCCCAAAAAACATGTTTCCTCGTCTGTATTTGATTTTATTGAAACACTCTGAACAATAAATGCCAGGTATATAAAGTAACTTAGATTCATGTAAAAAAGAGCAGCTTAGGTTGAACAGCATACACAGTTATACAGGGATGGTCCTGGCTTTTAAAAAGCTGTCGCCAAAAAAATCGCCAACCTCAATATTTTGTCGCCAATTTTCAAAAAGTGTCACCAGAACAAGTAGTGTACATTTTTTCAAGTGTTAATTTAGTCTATTAATGTAACAGGCAATGAAAATTACAAAAGATGGGTTAGTTAATACTCTAATTACAACAAGCATTAACAAAATGTTACAAAGCGTTACATGAAGATCCGTCGCGATTTTAGGGCTGCCCACTTGTTGAATGCAGTTTCAAAGTCTAATTTTTCACATCTGTACATGCTGATTCTCATTAAATTCTCGAGAGATGAGATGCAGAGTTTATTTCTGATGTCAGTTTTTATGAGGTTCATCTTACTGAATCCACGTTCAGAGTCTACAGTGCTGACAGGTGACACCAGTAGTCTCTCAGCAGCCCCCCGACCCTTGGCTAGCTTCACAAAGCTTGTAGTGAATTGCTTCCTAAATCCCAAGAATGATCACTGAATGCTGTATAAATTTTCTCGACAAGCAAAATAGGATCTCCATTCCCACGAATGAAACTTACATGAGTCAACACCTGGCAATATTGGACCGTATATATAAGCATAAATTCACACCCAATTTAGGGATTCTTTCACTCCTGTATTTTGAGAAATAAATAATTATTATTAATTATGCAAAACTGTTTTTTTTTGCTATTTCTTGTTGCGGAGTTTAAGTCTCTGCAGCCGTAACATGGATTGATGGCAAAAGGAAAAGATCAATGAGTAAAATGCTGTACTGGCGACAGATATAATTGTGATTGAGATTTTTTCCATTTGCTTTGTATTTATACGCAGTAATCGGTACTTCAAAGGTTATCAGTTTTCTATGAAGGTTCAACAAAACTATTGTATTGGTATATATAAAAAAAAAAAAAACAACAGAAGGATTAGCCATTCAGTTAATTGTATCTGTTCTATTCGCGTCTTCAGACGTTGGTCAGTTGTAGGTATAGTTCGGTAGCATGATTGACTGTAACACAGCACAAAGTACTCAGCCCAGATGTCAGCATAAGCAGATTATGATGTAACAATGCACTGTAAAGATGGGGTTGTCAATACGAACAAAGGATCGTTTGTGTAACAGATCAATTCCAATGCATTGCTTAGTCAAGTTTGTGGCTTCCTTTCATTCTCCCTTTTAATTTATCCAGTCCAAATCCATGATTGTATGTACAAATTAAATAACCAAAAAGTCTGTCGCCAAAAAAATCGCCAGATGGGATATTTTTGTCGCCAATAAGGAAAAAAAATCGCAATTTGCGACATTGGCGAAGCCCAGGACGATCCCTGGTTATAGATGTATTCCATAACATTTTACGTATGATAAGCAGAGCAAAATTGGGGCACTAGATTATGAAATTCTTACCAAGCCTAGACTAATAATATATCTTCTGTACAAAAATTACTTGATGCTGTCCGACAACAGATTGTTTTCCCATAGACAACTAAGATATATATTTACTTCAATAGGAATTCATCTTCAAATTACACAAATACTATAAACTGATATAGTTCAGACTTTGATTTCACAAAGTGTGCTATGTTTTTTACTGTAATAAATACACCCATGCTATGCAGTTTGAACAGTACACTAAAAGTGGTCATGATTTTATTTGTATGTGTTCTGAAATGAATTCGCATAAAATTTGAAACTAAAAAGATGAGTCCAGCATCAAGAGAAAACTTATTTGTTTATTTTTGATTTTGTATCTTCTGATTTGAACTTGTAAGATTGTTGTGGTTTCATAGTGTATCAAAAACCAAACATTAAATATCTCCATAGCTAACCTTTCAGAAAATTATGTTCCTTTATGAGTGCTGAGCAGGAAGCTCCTTAATTATTCTGAGAATATTTTTTAATGATCCAGATGATATTTTGTATTGGCGGCCAAACACTATAACTATCTGAAAGAAATCGGAAGGTAGACTGTTTATTAATGACTAGCCAAGGCATGTCTTTTTGTAGTTAGCTACATCTTTAACAAATTGCATTATTCGAATTCAGTGCTTTGTTTCTGGTATTAACTCTCCATCTTCAAAATTAAATTATAGTGACTAGGGTTTAGGTAGGTCTCATAATATGAAAGTACATATCTTTCTTAAAATACTATTTCTCTGTATTTTTCTGTCTATTCTGCCTGCCAGTTCTTAATGGTACTCTGCTAACTCCATGAGCTCAATTCGCAAGCTATGATATTATGTAATTATTATATATTTTGTTATAGTTATGGATACCATGAACTTAAAGTTACAGCAACCACCAAGATTTTCATCCTGTAAGATTACAACAGAAGAGTAAGAAATGCTCAATGTACATTATAGTTGTAAATTTGCTTAAAAATTTTCAGCTTTCTCGTGGAAAAACGTCTGGACTAATATCATTGCCTGTGAGCATGAAGATGTCCAGCTGATATGGGAATATGAGCTCAACCCTGGGGAATATATCAAAGCCAAAACATGGTTCGCTGGAGAGAATAAGGCAGCAAAAAGAATAGCCTATTGGAAAGATACAGATGGACTTATAGTAGAACCTGAATACAGAGACAGGGTCACTATAATGGGAAATGATGGCCTCCTTCTAAAACATATAATAACCAGTGATGAGGGATTGTACACTTTAATTGCCAATTTTCCATTGAGTTCTGAGCCTGATCCAAGGTTATCTTTGAACCTCACTGTTTACAGTAAGTGTATTACGATTGTATGCAAGATCTTATTTTCCTGTCTTACCCTGATCCAGTCATCCATTAAATGAATTGTGCATTGTATTTTTATTTTTTAGAGAACATACCTTTTATGAGTTCATGATGAAGCTATGCATCATTATGTAATGATTCTGTGTCTTTTTTTATGTACCATTACTTGAGAAGTAGGAATAATTATTGGCAGTGTTGCTTATGAATACTGTATGATACAACAACCAAGATTGAATATAAGTTTTTATATCATATCCCAATATACTGTTCTACCTGATCACAATCATGAACCTATTACATGTAATTAGAATTAATTTGCTATAAAAATCTACAGGTATTTCTTTTTATTCAAGACATGTATAGTATTTAATGAATTTATCGTTAAATATTTAATCAAAATGTTTGTGATTGGAACAGAACGCCCCCCCCCCAATAAACCAACAAAGAAGAGGACACCGTTCCCTCGATAACTTGCGCCCGGATAACTCGCGATCCCGCTTATAACGCGGTGTCCGTCTTGGCTCCCGATTTTTTCCAGAGAAATGTATTTAAAATATCTTTAAAATATGCTGAACATGAAAAAATTACAATAAGAATTGATAAATTACACCTTGATACATTGCTCGTTTTATCATCGAAAATGGTGATTAATGCCCGTAAAAATATAATCCATATTTTGAAATTTGCAAGTTCTAAAGAAGAATTAATTTCAGAGATCTCGAAAATGCTTAATTACGCGTATTTGGAGGCCAATTTTTGATCTGGGACGTAGAAAATCACTGAGGCGGGTGTCCTCCGTACGCAAGTAATAGGTGCGCAGGAAAATTCAAAGATTTGCCGGTCCTGTTTCAGCCACCTGCTTTGTGGAAAAATGTGTTGATCAGTTAACTGTGCTGATATTTACAATGACAGAATTCAGTGACTGAAAGACTCTTTGACGTACTGTTGCCATTTTATAAGAGTACATTAAAAAAAAAAAGAACATGATGCAACAGCTAGGCGGCTAGTTCAAAGGCTTTGACTGGTTGCCGAGTGAGAAAATGTACTGATATTTAGTGATTGAATTCAGAGGCAGAAAGACCCAGTTTTAAAATCCTAGCGAGACCTCTGTTTAAAGATATCATATATTATGTAAGTTTTTGTGATAAATAGATGTCAGTATACTGTAAATAAACAGTCTGGTGAAATAGCGATCAATGAAAACTTCTGGTAAATGCTAACAGGTGGCAAAAGAGAATGAAATAAATACCAATTAAACGTCTTCCTGTGTGAAAGTCACGTTCTAATCCTTTAATTCTGTTTCAGTGTAAACATTATAATCACAACATATTCTGTTCATTGAAAACATGAAAAGAGTCAATCGACCGTCACATCGAAACCCGTGAGTACTTCTGTGAGAACCTAATTGCATGTACTTGCCAACTTTGTTTTGATCAACAACTTGGGGAAGTGTTTGTTGCATAAAAAAAAAAAAAACGATTACAAGAGACCTCGGGTGCTGGATTAAGGGTCTTCGAGCTGCCTTTGACGTAAAGCAAAACAATAACAGAGACAACGACAATGATAGTGACTTAGAATGTTTCAGTGAAACTAATGTCATTAATGCAGAGGCTGTTTGGGAGAAATTCGTACAGACTCATGGTCCTGAGATGGGCGTTTCTCTTGATATGGAGGAGTGGATTTGTGCTGACAATGATTGCCCCACAGCCGAATACATGTCAGATGAAACTATAATTATTTCTATAGCGAACAAATTTGCAGCAGAAGACGATTCTAACTGGAATAACACAAGTGTTGAAAGTGATGCAGATGCAGATGTTGCACCCCCCACCCCTCTGCACAGGAAGCAATCAAATATTTTGATATTGCCATAAGGTGGCTGGAGACCCAAAATGTTGACTACGTAAAGCTCATGCAGTTGAGAAATCTGAGGGATTTTGCTCGGTGGCAGAGAAACCAAGGAGTAACACGCACAAAAAAATATAACTGATTTTTTCAAAAAGTGAATTGATATTTGTCAAGCGTGGCACAAACGGCAAGTATTAACTTGTTCTAATTTACGTTGTTTTAAATTTGTAGACCAATTAAATATGTTAGTACTGATTAACACTTGTTTTTTGTGTTTTCTCTTTTACTTCTATCGCATTCAAATCTATCTATCTATCGTTCGATCGACACTGTTTCTCGAAAAGAGTCGATCTTTTGTATATTAAAAAAACGTCTAATTTGGATCAAACAATAAAACTAGAATGTATCCAATTCAACATAAAAATTAGTGACGTAGTACACAATGTGTGAAGTGGTACACATGTTAAGCGAACGGAAACCACGTGGAATAATGTTTTCGATGATCGCCTCAATATACTGTAATTTATCCTGAAATTAATCTTGTCCTATGAGGAAATAATAAAGTACACCGTTATGAAGAGATATTTATTAACAGTTAATCTCAGAACGATTATAAAGTGAGTATTCAACAGTATAATCTGCCAACCCCCCCCCCCCCTTATTTCTACGTTATGTCGTCAATCACTTTATTGGTTTTGGGCTTATTTTATAGGTCCCTTGATAACTCGCGCCTCACTTATAGTGCAGTCGATGTTTCTGGACCCCGATGTGCGCGAGTTATCGAGGGAGTGGTGTATTATTGAATTTACTGAAACACAGATCTTATTCATAAATTTAGCGAACTATATTATATGGATTGAAACAATGCATTTTGAAACACACTTAAGGACTTTGTGAAAGATATGCTAGGACTTAGGGCCATGCACAACTGCAATTTGGGATGATATATCATGAAATCAGGTTTCAATTTATATAGGTTATTTGTAATGTTGATAATACTGGTTATATTATGCAAATGCTGTGCCTGACCAAAATTCTTTAACACAATTAATATTGGATAAGAACAGAAAGACCAGGCAAATGATTTACTAAACTTGAATAACAACAATCTTGTCTTCAGTCATGGACATAATGGATCCTTTCTTATAACTTAAAGATTCTACTATAAGTAGTGTCCCAAATTCTAGTCTTGATACAATTGTTACTGTAATAATTGATGTAATCGTGGAAGGGGTCCAAATAACTAATGGCTTTTGTAGGACACACGGTACTAATTATACGGAAGAACTGTGAACCAGTCTAGAAATGGGTGAAGAAATAATAGAGTATTTACAGGTTTGGTGGTCCATAATTGGTTAATAATGAAAATTAAAATTTTAGGAAAAATATCTTTTGAGAGCTTATCCTATATGTAAAGTAAAAATTATTGACAAATTTCTACTGATGCAATTTTAGCATTTTTACAGGCTTGACTCAGGAGTACTCAATACTGAAAGTAGCACCTGATTCATTTGGTGCAGAATCAATAACACGTGTTTCATGCACATGAATGTAAACAAATTGCCGCGGGTCATATGGTGTTCTCCACACATAAGCTTGCACCAAGGTTAGATGTGCATGAAAAATTATAGGTGTCATTATCAGCACCCATAAATTTTAAGTTATTGAATTTTGAATATGATAGTGTTTCCATATGTTTACCATTGGAGTGGAATTAGTACCGTGAGTCCTATATGCGACCTATACCGTAATAGGAGTTTGTTGTTTCCATGGTTACCACGTGCATACAGGGTATCAATTTGGTGGTTTTTACATATGACAATCATAATGGAGTCTTTTTATCATGGTTTGCATGTAATTTTGGAGAAAACTTCTATACAAAAGACAGATGGGGATGGTTTTATACACTGGAGAGTGGAAGTAGATAGCTCAGGCCATAGGGAAAAGAGCATAGTATGGCCTGATGGCAGAATTTCATATGATGGTACCCATAGATTGGCCTATATGGTTAAATACCATTTAACACATGCAACAATTCCCCAAAAGGGGGTGGGGGTGGGGGAGATTTTATATGTAAGCCACTTATGTCACAATCACTTATGTATCAGTACTGATCATTTAACTTTAGAGACACACTCAGCAGATCAAAGCAGAGAACATTGTAAAAATAAGGACTGTGCACAAAACTGCACATGCTGCATTGCCTCAACCTGTAAATTGAAATTATTATATGTCGAGTCACATTGAATATCAATTATACCGGTCTTATTTCTTATCCTAGAATTAAACTCCTTGACACCTATTCTATGTTCAGCATGTTTCTCATATTGGTACATTACATTTTTGGGCAAACAGTATTGGAACTTTTCTGCATTCCTTTTGTTGAGGGAGCAGGGAGGGATATTTTCACTTAAAATAATAGTTTTCAACCCTTCATTCCCAATATAAGTCTGCAAAAGTCCTATCTGTATTGCATTCTTTACACAGGCAGTTTTTCTTCCCCAACCTCTTTTCATACAGTTGAAACATTCTTGATGTATAACTGCATGGTGAACATACTGCTCTCTCCCACCAAACCAGATCTCTTTTTTCTTCATGTACCAAGTCCCATGATAGAAAACCTTTATACTCAGGGTGTTGCAACTTGTGGTCTCAGAACACATTATTCCAAATTTCAGCATTTGATTACTGCGTGCACTAAGTGATATGTGTTTTGTTCACCATATATGTTGTTGTGAATAAATGAAAACAAGCTTCATGTCAGAAATATGGTTTCATATTTGAAACAAAAGCTATTTATAAAACCTACATTGCTGTGTTCTTACCATCAAGTAATAGTAAGGAATCATTTAGTTGTAAATTAGAGCTTGCTATTTGGTTTGCCAAATCAAGGTGTATTACCTCCCCTTTGACTGTAATTGAGTGATTGCAATGTTTGCTTTGTTTCTCTTTTGTTCAATAATGTATGCATTTTTTCAGCTTTATATTAAAAAGTAAGTAATTTAACACTGCTTATAGTGGAAAGTAGCCACAGTAATGATTTTGAGACTTTTTCTTAACTTTTTATGAGCTTTGGGTAAATGTAGGTATATATTTATGTATTAGACAACTTCAATATGCAATTCAATTCTATTACTTAAATTTAACAAGTAGTGTATTCAGTGACAATTTTTATCAGTGTCTGCATATTGCATAGAGACATGAACTTGTCTTGGCATAGCAAAGTTTTTCACACATTTCTCCACCTCCAGCATACTTAATAGCTTGAGTCATAACAGTTTGTGCATACACTTTCTGTCTCCAACATCAATGTCAGCATTATAGGAACTTCGGATAGCTTTTTCAAATTTGTCTCTTGATGTCCTTATGTAACATACCTCATGTTGATGTGTTATTTGGGTTGATACACATTCCCCTCCCCCCCCCCCCCCCCCCCCCCCGTTGTGGGGAACATTGCCAGGCTTGAAGAAATTACTCTGTCTATTCTTTGCTTATTCATCCTTCCCCATAGTTTTATACTAAAAAGTAGCACTATGTTATTTAATTATTCAGTATAATAAAGCTTATGGATCTCTTCCTTGGCTTTTATACCTTTTTATTAACATTTGGGGGTCATGAATCACATGTGATGATAGTTTAAATAAGTTTGGAATATCAGCATCTCTTGATGCTTCATGGGTGTGTGTATTTGTTTTAGTCACAAAAGGGCAAAGGCCTCTTATCATTTTGACCTGTCATGTGGCACACTTATTTGTTTTGTTTGATTGATGTGAATAGGGATGCACTGTATCTTATTTCCGTGAGAGTCAGCAAGAAAAGAAATGCAATTTTGAAATTTAAAACATTTAAAACTTGTCTTATAGCCAGTGAGAGATGAAAATACAATGCGTCATGTAATTTGATACCCTGTGATGTCATACTTGCTGATGTCAGCATGCTTGTGTTTCTTTTGTGTAGCATGCATGCCATAGAAAGATAACATGAAGATACAAAGGCAGAAAACAATTATTTTAATAACAAGAATAAGCCCTTAATAAGTACAATACAACACAGAAACATGTAATGCGGATGCAGTTTAACTATAGATATTGGTATCACATAAAATGCTATTGCACTATTATCCATGCATGGCCAATTCTTTCTTACAGTTATGCTCTAATATCAAGGAGTAAAATACAACTTTTTCCAAAAAAATTAAATCTGGTTATAGGACACACGGTAATTATACGGAAGAACTGTGAACCAGTGTAGAAATGGGTGAAGAAATAATAGAGTATTTACAGGTTTGGTGGTCCATAATTGGTTAATAATGAAAATTAAAATTTTAGGAAAAATATCTTTTGAGAGCTTATCCTATACGTAATGTAAAAAAAATATTGACAAATTTCTACTGATGCAATTTTAGCATTTTTACAGGCTTGACTCAGGAGTACTCAGTACTGAAAGTAGCACCTGATTCATTTGGTGCAGAATCAGTAACACATGTTTCATGCACATGTAAACAAATTGCCGCGGGTCATATGGTGTTCTCCACACATAAGCTTGCACCAAGGTTAGATGTGCACGAAAAATTATAGGTGTCATTATCAGCACCCATAAATTTTAAGTTATTGAATTTTGAATATGATAGTGTTTCCATATGTTTACCATTGGAGTGGAATTAGTACCGTGAGTCCTGTAAAGGCATACCACTTACAAAGAAACATCATTTTGTAGAAAGCAATGCTTTGGACATGTCCTTGATGTATATTACCAGAACACAAATGACAAGGGTAGATGGAATGATGTTGATTGCTTGCTATCTTACAAATTAAATCTAGTTTGCAGTAGGGTAACTATCAGGAAATTAACTTCCTGATACTGTAGAATCATCATACAGTCAAACCCGTCTCAGCCACCAATGGGAAAAAGCAAAAGTGGTCTTTGTAGACAGGTGACCTCTTTTAGGCAGGTTGAGCTCTTTAACTTGGTTCAGGACAAATTTATGTATTATGAACCTAATAGCATTAGCATTATTAGTAGTAGTATTATCATTATTTTCATTTTGTATGCATTATTATTAGCAGTAGTATTATGCTACATGTACTAAGATATATATATTTTGTTTAGCTATTCGCAAACAGAAAGGTAACAAAGTTTAATAAAATAAGTTCGATACAAGGAGACTGTATCCTCACTTGGAGTTTTGACTTGCCAGTGACAAGAGGTGTTGTCTTCTCTGTGGAGAAATAACTGTATACATTAATCAGCACCTGACTCGGCTTGTCATTTAATGTCTCATAAAACCATTCTGATAATTTAAATACAGCACCATCAAATCAAAAAGACTACAACTGTTTACATGCACTCATATATACATCTCTCTCTCTCTCTTGCACATAGACAAAAACACCATTATCTCATTAGCAGTAGAAAATAAAATTCCTAATAACATTTGACAGCTTTCCTGTAATTTTGAAACACACAACTGATTTTTTACCAGGGCAGTTGGTATAATTAGGCATGAAAACAGTTGGTATAATTAGGCATGAAAACAGTTGGTATAATTAGGCATGAAAACAGTTGGTATAATTAGGCATGAAAACAGTTGTTCATGCTTTAAGCAATTGATGAATAAGCAGTTGCTCAAACTCACTGAGATGAAAAGACAGTCATCTTTAGTTTGTGACCTTTGATGATTAGGTAATGGAAAGAACCTTCCTGGGGCTGTTGTTTAGAGGACCTATATGTCCAAGTTTCCTCTGACCCTTCCAACCCCATTTTGATACTTCAACATTTATGGTGTAGGTTCAGAGTCAGCTGCATATAGAAAAGTTGGAATTTGTCAAGGTAGCTGCTTACCAGCAGGCCTAGCAAACTTAAACGATGTTAAATCAGGTCATACCTGAATGAAATCCATAGAAAGATTATTTATTTTCTGAGAATAATCATTCTGTATTTAATCTGCAAACATATGAAACAAAAACTACGGCATGGATGAAATCTGATCTGGTACACACCGTTTGCATTTCTAGTCTCATGACTACACAAATTTCGCAACCTACATGTCAATGATCACATAGGTCCACTAGTTACAATATTTAATAACACGATCTTCCAGTGTTGCTGTACAAAAATACGAAAATATTAAATTAAAGTCATGTACTGTTTATAAAAGAAGGAAAGGACACATAATTCTCAGCATATTATTCTGAGAACAATGACCAGAATCCTGTCACTCGCAGCAACTTGGAGAAATTCTAATTCATCGAGAATAGAGTACATGTCAGTGATGGTTGCATTGACATGTGTTCTTTACTTGATGAATCTGGCTGTGTCAGAAACCTTCGAGTTTCACTGGATGACGGTAAGCTCATTTGCAATTTGAAACATTTGAACATTGATTCAGCAGGGATTTACTAATCTTTTAAAAGTGATTGGAAATTTGAACTTGCCCTTGGAAAATTAGATCAAACCCCAAACATAACATTACAAAATGATTAAATGATAAGATAAAAAAAACTGGTATATCTTAAAGGAAACCACATTATATTTATTTATACCTTTGCTCTTTTTTCATCACTTTTGGCATCTTAAAACTACATGATCAGACATCATTTGAACTGTGTCCTCCTGCTGGTTAATCGTTAGAGATGAGTACCTGTCAAAGAAATGTCATGAGTTGCATTATTAACAATTAACACCTACTCACTCTAAAATTGGCATCAAAATAATTTTGAAAAGCAGATTGTTTTGAGTCAGTAATATGAGAACCTGCTTGAGACTAACTTAGGGTGAATTTTTGTGAATCCTGGATTTATACAAATATTACAACTTAAATGTGTAACTGCTAACTTTAGAGATATGTATTTATTCCTTATTTGTCAAAACTTGCTTTATAAAGTAAATATTCACATTTGCAACTAAGCTTGACATGGACTACAGCAAGGGGAATGACACGTATAATAGATGAAAGAAACTGGCCAGTTATATAGAAGAATGTCCTACATATCAATGCCAAATTAATATGCAGATACATGGACTGAGGTGAGATTGCAGGCTACTAAACTTGCAAAATACAAATTATTATGAACTGAACATGGCCCCTTGTCGATAAAATAGCTCATACAAAGCTAGTGCTGTATGTAGTTTACCAGGACTACCGATATTAAAATATATTTCTTGTATCTGGTATCCCTCTCTCAATTGTACCTACTTGCCGATGGGCACGTCTTGCAAACTTGAGCTTGCCTGAACTGAATTTAAGCTTTGTCCCTGATTGGGATAGTGACTTGTAAATCCCTGGATTCAGGTAATATACCTTTAGATATACAATGCTTTGCTCATGAAACAAAAGAAATTTAATTTGCATATTTGGAGTGGTCAGTGCTGATATGCTCTAGTAACCACAGAAGGCATTTGAACGGCCACAGAAATCATGGTGAAACCACTGCTTGGGTTTAATAAACATCTGGCCGCTAGTCACGGAAGACAGGTGACTACTGATTATATGACATTTATATAGGAAATTTGTCAGGGGGAAATTAGATTGACTGTCATGATGTGACCGCTGAACTCAGGTGACTGTTAGGACAGGTTTGACTACCTTACGCACATGTATACACATTGCATTGAAAAGAGAACTATATTCTCATTATCAGTTTGCCTGTTTGTTTCATTTCTACTGATGTGTGCATAATCTATAATCAGACCATTTTTGGCAATAATAGATTCCTTTTCATTTTTATCTCTGGTTTAGACGACAGCAAAAAAGATGAGATAAACAAAACAAATATACTCTCTCTAAATGTTTATTCTCATTCATATCATGATTAAAAAGTTGCACTCGAGTACAGTCACCTATGCTGATATTCAAAATATCTGCGGATAACAGTTAATTTGGTTAATTTAGTTGTTGTCGTTGCTACATTATCAAGATTTCCAGTCATCGGTCATAAATTATGGATAAGCTCTCTTTAGGATCTATCTTTGTCACTTGTCATCATTAAATAGCAACTTTCTGTTGTAAAATCTTGTTATGTGGAAAGATACGACAAAGAATGGCACTGTAATCTTTGCACCATTAGTTAACCCAGAGGTTAACACAGTTAGGGCTTTTTTAAAAAGACATTTTTAGATGTATAAAACATAACTGAGGCTAGCTGATTGTGTTTTATAATTACCTAGGCATCGGACATAAATATACTTGTTGTAAGCATCCACATTTTCTTTTCATTTGATTTTAAAGTGCATATCTTGTTGTAGACTAATTTAAGATCACTACTATGCAGAATGCTATTGTGTGGCTTCTGAACTCAAACCACCTGCATTAGTTCCTTGTGACTGTTTTCATCTTTATATTGTATCAAAACATATTTGAGGTTCATAATGGAAATAAAGTGTAAGCTTAGTTAAAGCTGTATTGGCCACTGTGTGGATGATTACCTTCCACATGATATGACCATAAAATAAATCAATTCCGTACCTGTGTTTATGATTGATTGGTTGCATAAATAATTCAGAAGGAGTCGCATCATATTGGAGGTAAATGTTTTTGAGTTCTTAGTCTTGTTTCTACCACTTCCATTTCTTTTGCAATTGTAATGTTGAATCTGATAACATGATGAAGAGCACAAAGATGCATCAGACAGTTGTATGTTAGTAGCTGAAAGTCATGTGTATAATAAACGTTTGCTATTAGTTATTCTAATAGAAGCCCCCCCCGATTCTAATTAGCATCCATCTTTTATCCAGAAATAAAATTCCTTCCTGATCAAGCCCTATAGATTTGTATATATCCATTATGGTATGTCTATATTATTAAAACAGCTGTTAGAAAGTCAAAACAACTTAATTTATGAACGTTTTCAGTGAGACAGTGATGTATGGTATTCAGTGACATACTTTGAAATTTGCCTTGTTCCCGGTGCATATGTTATAATAACTATGGTAATTAATGATTCCATGTTGAATCTTATTTTTCCTAACCTAAACCGTTAAATAGAAATTTTGTATGGCATGAAACTGTTGTGGTCATTCAACTAGAAAAGATCATTGCCTCCATATGATATGATGTCATTCATAAGCATTCGAACCACAATGTTTGCACCTGTATTTGGTACATCCTCTTTTATCTATTTATTCAAGCAGAGGAAGGCACTACCCAGTAGAATTAATGCATTTGGACTTAGCTTTCAATGCAAACGTTTGGATACAAATTTTTGGTTTTACTAAATGTTGCTAATGGTGTATGTGATAGTAATTTATGTTAGATGTTAATTCTTTGTAGAGTAATAGCCATTAGAATAGTTTGTGGGATTATTGATTGGTCAAGGTAAACAGAACACATCTTTGGGTTTTTGAAAACATTCAGACTGTATCAAATTCAGCTGATACCTACATAGATGTTGAGATATTGACTGTTAAACAAATAGCATTGTAGTATTTTTGCTCGGTTTTCTTTTTTTATGAACATCGTGTTATTGTTGCTCAAAATGATTTAATGATTGTGCTCTTTTTCAAATGTATTATGTCTCTACCTTCATTGTTGTGTCCATTTGCAGTCATTCTGTCTTTGCTTTTATTCATGTACACAGCTACATGCCAGTGTTATAATCACCATCATGAATTAAAGCGGTCTTGTCATTATGCATTAGAAAATATTATTTGTTTTTAGTTCACAAGAAATATTGTAGAAGCTAGCCACAAAAGCTGCTTATAAAACAATTTCAATAGTTTGCCATTTCTGTTATCAAATAGATTAGTAAAATAGATTTTTCTGAGGGTGATTATGTTATAATATAACTCTCCATCTGTATAGAAAAACTTCAGAACCATCCAGAGCCGAAACATCTTGCACTTAAGGTTTATCTCTAGTATCCCTACACCTTCAATTTCATCATTCCAAAAAGGTTTTTTTTTTTAGTTCCTCTATATCCACGCTCAACAAGTTTGTGATGAATTGGCTTTGTGTATGTTTAACTTCATTCTTATTGCATTTTTAATATCTTTTGCTCCTTTTGTAATACCAGTATTATTTTGTGATCAGTATCATCTAGTACTGTGCTGACTCTAGCAAACAACAAAGAAAAACTGTCTGCTCCTATTCGTTGTATTTGCAGCAAACAGCAAGGTGTATGATTTTGTGTTTTTGTACATATTTTTGTATGCCATGCTTGTAAAAAAAATGAATATAAATAATCTTTGATCCTTCAATGTACTCAAAAATTGCAGTTAAGGTTTCCTTCTCCAAACTATTTATTGAGTATAAATATTTTTATAAACATCAGTGTGTTGGTCAATTGTAAACCTTAATAACATTTAAAAGTATACTTCAGGCACCAGTTGGAGCTTAATGTTGCATGGTGGCTTTGTTTGCTGTTATAAGTTTCAGTGAACATCTTACTTTTTATCTAATTATAGTATTCATACACCATTTCATTTTGCTTGTACTGCGCACCACAGACTTTGAAAACAAAAAGCTTCAGGGATATAAAAAAGACACAAGACTGAGTAATTTATTCATTGATTTATAATGTCTAATCTGCTTGTTGTAACTGGGTCCCAAACGCTGTAAATTTGTTGGCATTTCGAATCAGATGAGAGTATCTTTAGTAATATGGTTGCCGTCTTTGCATGGGTGAATCTATGTTTACCAGCAACAGATGTGATGTGTTTCACTTTACTTAATAATCTCATTAATTCCATAAAGTTTGGAGCTACAGCTCTTCGAATGCATGTATACAAGAGTTCCTTCTTTTTATTTGTTCAGTTTTGTTTTAGAAATATTAAAACTCGACATTGCATGTTTAGGGTGCATACATCACAGTTTGTACTGAAATGGACTGTTTCATAAACCAGAAAAGGACAGCGGGCAGTCTGTCTGCTTGTTTACATCAGGAGCTTCTTTCTGCTTTGAATCTCCAATAAGTTGACAGTGTTTGGAACTCCTTCATTTTCAAAATTGGAACTGGGGTGAAACAAATGGGAGAGTGTTCAGATTGTCAATTCTTTTATTTATTAAATTCATGTACTAGGGTTTCATTTTTTTGTGTACAATGATACCTGAGGGTGATTTATGTATATTGTACAATATTTCAAAATAGTGAGTTCGGTTCATCCTATGCCGCACGTGCAAAGTGCTTTCAATGGGAAAAACTGAATGCTTCCAGTGCACAGACAATGTATGATGACTTCGTCTGTGTATAAATGCCTCACCGTAAGATTAAATCTTCACATTACAGAACATCTAGTCAGTGAGGGGTCTACTTTAAGGACTTGCACATCTTCTGCTGTAGAGGTATGTGAATTATTAATTTCTTGTGCATAAATTATAACTATATTACTACCATGTTTACTTTTGTATATTTTCTATGTAGCTTCGGCTTATGTAGTATCATGCAAATATTTTCTATTCTTGTTTGTGACTTAGCAAGAGATTTATATTAGCAATATATAAAGTTGCATTTTCAAGAAATGTTTAATACTGTATGATTCTTGTTGGGCATGGTTAGGTTTGCTTCTGAACCTGTTTGTTGTTTTGTAATTATTGTGCCGATAATGTAATCTGTATAACTTACCGTATATAATGTCATTATGTTTTATCATATATGCCCATGTCATGTGTAGTACACGATGTTAGATGTATATACAGCTGACCTGAGTGATCACAGAATGACCATTGATTGGAGTGGTCGGACTGACCCGAATGGCCAGAATGATCAGAGTGGTCGGACTGACCAGAGTGACTGGAGTTATCGGAGTAATCGGAGTCGATGTGGTGCCAGCTGCAGAGCTAACCATAGAAGTCAACCATAGCAGCTGTGAAGCTGAACCATAGTAGCCATAGAGCTGAATAAACGGTGTTGCTGGTCAAGTAGCAGGTGATCGGGCGTTGCTGACTGAGATTGGTGGGTGCTGATTGCTTGATTGACCAACCTGGAATACTGACAGCTTGATTGGCCAGTGTGACTGGTAGCAGAGTGTGCTGGTGACGGAGTGTGTAACCCCATACATGTAATCTTTTAACATGTCTGCATGTCGACACAGTCTGTGAGACAATGGCCATACCATTTAGATAGACCCTTTCTGTTAGGAAACTGTTTTCTCTAATGCTTGTATGATGTGCAAGTAGACTGCTCGGTGCTCATAAATCACACTAGTAATTGAACATTCAGCTCATATGATCTGCATGCTCATTTGCTTTAACTCGGTTTGATAACATTTTTATCTCCATTTATTTTGGTAAGATTTAAGATAGCATATTGATAAGATATATCAGTGCTAGAATAGTGGATGTAATGAGACATCTAGAATTTGAATTTCTTGAAAGTATTCAAGATTTTAATTTCATTATAACCCTTTACCTCATAGAGCATAGTCACAAGGTGCAGCGCCCTATAAATAAAACACCTGTTACCTATTTGACTCCATATGCATAGGCCTGCCTGTTTACTGTTAAGCAATGTAGTGTATGTTACGTTTAACTGCAATTTTAACCATTTTACATTTCTGGTACACATCTATTATGTGTGGAAAAATTTAAGAGTAAAGTCCGGTTGTTATAACTGTAATTATTGTTCATGGAAGAATTTTTTATGTGCTTTAAATTTTTAAGAGAACTTTTTCACCGTCATGTCAGTGAGGCTGTGTGACCAACCGTATCTGCCATTTCTTGTACTCGAAATTTGCAAGTTTTTTGTCTGCGTCTTATTCAGTAAGTCATCAGAATTTGATAATTTATAAAAACTAATTGCTGCCTACATCAATATCAGAGCCTTTACCTAAGTTATTGAATCTTTCATAGTTGTGATTCTAATCATAAAAACTTTGTAAGTACTGAATGAAATCCACGACCTCCATTTTGGAGAGTGGAGATTACGACCCAATTACTTTAAATAGCAGATATCGACCAGAGCATAAACAATGACCATGTGATCTGACATAATTGTCATTCTCAGAAATGAATGTAGTATCTAATAGGGGGTTTTCCCCGAAAGTGGCACTATGAAAACCGGCTTAAAATGGCTGATGTTTACAGCAGGTGTCAAAAGATGCTTCCATGCGAATGGAGTAGAGGCGTCAAAAGGCGCTTCCGTGTGAATGGAGTAGAGGCATCCAAGGGCGCTTGCATGAGGTAAAGGGTTAAGCCATTATTACCAGTATATCCACCAATATACAAGTTATATTTTGCAAAACATGAAAATTACATCAGGCATCCATTAATATAATTATTTTGTTTTCAGTGCCACCATTGGAGAATTGCTGCAAACCCACAATACACCAATTAAAAAATGGAACTGGTCTTCAGGCCAATTTACATTTGCAAGCATGCGGAACACAGCCAGTTCAACTGAAATGGAAGCCTGCACCAGGAACTGTGGTAAGTACCACAAGATAACTAAAATATTATGGCACTTTTATCAGTTTAGTGCCTAATTATCAGCCAGGGAGGCATTCTGGTTGATAGTGTTCATTTTGTAAGCACCATTTCTTTAATGTATATATTAAGTCTGTTTTTATTTCCTTTTCTCTTTCACAGGCAATTGGTGACGTGCTTATGTTTGATACTGCAGAAGTAACTGGAACATTCACAGTATGTGTAACAGGACTTGCTGTAGAAAAATGTTTCAAGGGAAGTAAAGAATCTCTTTGTCATGACCAGTATATAGGTAAATACACAAAGCTGTGTTTCATAAATACTATTTGCTATAAATAATCAACTTGCTATACAGGATTAAATTGGGTTGAATCCCTAGATTAATTAAGTCATCAGTTCCAGCCTCATAGATATGCATAAATTACATATGTAAGATATGCTATCGGAAATAATAGCCCTCAGGAAATATGGTCCAAGATTCCATATTGCAATAGTTTGCAAAAATTGTAAAACCTTTTCAATTGGTATTGCAGATATAACAAATTTTGTATCAGGTGGAGCTTTTTTTAACACAATTTTCTTAGTTCATTGTGATTAGAGTTGACAATGTGTTCTTTAATTCTGGAGTCTGTGCTAGCAAAACTTTGTTGAATGTCCTTGCTGTTTCAGCATTCTCATCAATAGTGTAGCCTTCCTGGCTAGGTTTTTTGATTTTTTTTTATGACCTTTTGGAAAGCTTACCTGCACTTAGTTTGTTAAAATGTTCCACATAAAATTCTTATTGCAGTTATTTTCTAAAGCTGACAAATAGACACTCTTTTGCCTTATATCTATATTCCATATAGTCATGGCATTGAATTTTCTTCGTATGTCTGCATGCATCAAAGCCATGCCCAGGTTCAAGCAGTTATAACACCTACTTAGCTTGTCTGGTTTTATGAAAGTGCTGTCTTGGTCCCTCATATCTTTGATTAATGTATTTACCTTTGAGTATTGGAACATGTTCATTTATTGCATGCAAAAACTGTGAAAGTCGTTATTAGTTTATATGGGTTCTGTCCTTAGTCATGCGGAACTCAAGCACCAAACCAGACTTTATAACAAGCACATTTTCAATTTCAATCAGTTTGTGTGCATAGGTGTTCTAGGATTCAGGTTTCAGAAATGTGTGTCAGTTATTGGAGAAACTGTCCAAATGAATACTTTATAATCTGGGTTGTCCAAGAAGATGTTATTCTGAATATCATAAAAATCTTCTATTAGTTCATTCTTGTTGTTGTTAACATCATTACCTCCAACATTGGTGATAATTTTATCAAATTGAAATGGTCTATTTCTCTGATCACATTTCTCACCCCAGGTAATGACTTAACTTTGGCCCAAAGCTTTCAATGAAATATTTAATGATCGAGTCACCAATCTGCAGTGTTTGTTTCATGGAAATTTCATGATGTTTTGGGCTGCTTGATTTTCTTTGATAAGAAAATCCCAGGTACTGGTATTGGAAGAGCCATGAGTTTCACTGCTGATATTAGAATAGTGATTGTGAGCATGTGTGATATGTCATGATCCCCCACCTGTTATGGTGCTTTGGTTATTGTTATCTAGGAGATGGTTGACCACAGCGTTATTGCCAGGATCAAGTAAATAATAGCATAAAATATGAAATTAATGAATGGAATAACAGATCTGTGCAAAGATATAGAATAGAGCAACATGTTGCCCAGTATGCAAAATATAACAATTGAATCAATTACATAAACAATGTTTGTGATATGGATTTTTAATGAAGCTAATTATATAAACAAAATGAAATCGATTATGACACTTGAATGATACACTTTCTCTTAGAAATAGAATTACAAATTTATGAAATGTAATTAGCCATTCTGTTATACCAATTAAACAAGTTTCATCGTAGAATCAATTGAAGGATCAAACACAAATTGCTGGCATGTCAGCATAACCTGGTTGTTTCTGGTCATTTTCAAATCACTGTTGGTGATGGAACAGCATTGCCGTATTTCTATTCCTTGTCTTCCTCTCTCTCTCCTACTGCTTCAGATCATCAGCCAAAACTTGATTGTAGTATGCACTTCTTCCCATTGTGTAGAACAGGTATGAAGCTACATTTTTCCCTTCAAATAAATAAAATACACAACCTAAATATTTGTCAGGTTTTTCTTCTCCTGCATTCCTGCTCTTTGTATGTCAGATATTACCTTAAATTCAACCAAACTAAGCTAATGTTGTCAGCTTGTAACCTGGTACACACACGCTTGTTTCCATGAAATTAATGCTTCTCTAGTGGCTACTCCGCATTCCTAGTTCATCTAAGACATAACTAGAACTCTTAGATAAACTAATATTCCCACTGTGGGCTGTAAGTCATTAGCTGAACAATCTTAATCGACACATGCCAATTTTCAGTTAAGAGAATTCACAACTTAATTACACAAATTAATGACTTGTGTCTTGTCTTAACTACATTACTTGCTAGCTAGCGATTCATTGACATATAGTAAAATCAATTCTTAACATACATGCTATGCATCATTTAAGACAGATAAATTAATTCTCACAATTTGTATCAGAGCAGTGGATGAAGTTCCAACAATACATTTCTATTACATAACAAGCCACTAAATCTGAACACATATCAATGATATATTTTATGACATTCTACAATACATGAATCGCAACATTCAAGACAGTGAATGCATGATTAACATCTGAACTCAAAGAAAATTGAAGTATACATTTAAAATGAATAAATTCAACAAATAATTATACATTTGCACCATTGGGCAAATTGTATGTGATTGAGACAATATCTTTTTGACTTTTCAAGACTCACTCTTTCTGTGCAGCTGAATCTCTCTCTCTGGTTTCAGGTCTCTCAAATTCTTCCATAACCCCATCTCTTGAATAATTTATTTAATAAGTAAAATTACTTATTAGTTTCCTCTGGATCCCTAAGACTTCCCTTTTGATAGAAAAACTTGGCTGGACTAATTTCATGAGGGAGAATACTTAAAACTTTGAATTTCATCTGGGAACACCCCACTCCCGTTTAGCTTAGCCAATCAGGATTCATTTTCTCTAACCGACTAAATTTTAACACTCCCATTGAAACTAGAATAATTCTCTCTATTCCACATATATTTATAACTCTTATGGTGGCCTAGTGGTTAGAGTGTCCGCCTCGGATGCAGAAGGTCATGGGTTCGATCCCAGGCCGAGTCATACCAAAGACTTACAAAAATGGTACTAACAGCTGCACTGCTTGGCACTCAGCATTAAGAGGTTAGTGCTAGGACTGGTCGGCCTGGTGTCAGCATAATGTGACTGGGTGGGACATCATGCTGCATGTATGGGGCATGATGCCCCAGTGCTAGACATCACTATAAACTGTCACACTATAAACTGTCACACTGCAGACATTGTAGCAATATAACTGATTTTTTTTTTAAAGCTACGTTAAAAATCCAAATCATACACACACATAACTCTTCATGGAAATTTCATATTATGACACTTATTTCCAAATGGAATAAATTGTTGCTGGGTTGTCTCAACTTTGTCATTTTCTGCTACAGGACCTTACATTAACATCGCTCGCTCCTATCTGTCTCACCATTATCTAAATGGACTCAAAATAAAATTCACTCATGTCCCCCAAACAAGAGAGGTTCACCATTGAAAGCTATCTATTTATTGTGAGCCTAGCCCATACATCAGTCTTAATGGTTATCTGTCATGTTTACCATGACAAAATGTGCTGCAACAAAATATCTACAAAACTCTTGCACCATTACAGTGATGCTTGCCATTCACAACATTTTTATAACCTGAGCTTATCTTCACAGAATCATTTGTATGATCTCCATTTGACAGAACTCTTGGAGATTGAAGACAAGTTTTTATTTGCTGTTACAGTAGTAAAGTTAATAGCTTTCAACATGATTTCATTATTCACACATTTATCCATATTACTGTTGATTGTTTTAAGTTTCTGTTATAAAAGACATAAGTAGGTCCACAACAGCTATTAATTTTACATTGTTTCTCATTACCTTGGTGATGTTATTCCTGAACTTTTCAGATTCTTCATTTACTACAATTACAATTCTAGTTTTCAGCTTTTTAATGTCTTCTATTATTGACAAGAGAAATTCAGGATCAGTAGCAGCAGAACCATTTTTTTGCAGTTATTTCTGACAGTAAATCTTTGTATTTATTCAAACACTATTTTATCCTTCAGCTTACTGTTTTCCTCTTCATTGATGAGACATTGGCTTAGATCACATTTTATTTGGTTTTTTTTTTTTTTTTTTTTTTTTTTTTTTTTTTTTTTTTTTAAAGCAATTCAGCCTTCATTTTCATATTTGAAAGTCATTCAGCAAGCTTATCATGTCTGTCTGTTGCTGACTGGTATTTTGTTTTCAGACATTCAAGTTTGATACTTTAATTGGTCGGGCCTTCAGTTTTGCAGTTACTGAGGAAGGGATTTATTTTCCATCACTAGGGCTGTTACCTTCTTTCACTGTCCTCAGCAATCGCTCTGGTGGCCTTGTGGTTAGAGAGTCCACCTTGGATGTGGGAGGTCACAGGTTTGAACCCTGGCCAAGTCATACCAAAGATTCTAACAAAGGATACTAACAGCTGCCTTGCTAGGTGCCATCATTAAGAGTTAAGTGTTAGGACTGGTTGTATCGTATGTTTCAAACTCGAGCTCTGTTGATGTTAGAATAATCAATCTAGATGATTGTATGGATCTTTATTTGTGACTTTGCAGATGCTAATATATATGAACATTTAAATATGGAAACAGGATGTCAAAATGATAAAAGTAGTATGGAGACAATGTCAGTGAGTGCCCCATTGCATGATGACATACATATAATTGACATGAAAGTAAATAAGGTTTTTTTAACATAGGTCACTTAAATGTACAAGGTATAGTGGGAAAAATAGACCAGATTAAGTTGATGTTGTCTTCCAAGGAAAATAATATAAATGTTTTAGGACTCATTGAAACAAGATCAAATGCTAACCACAATGATAATCTATTTCACTGTCATGGCTACAAGAAACCATTATGCAGAGACAGAGAGACAGCTGAGGGGGCGGTCTTGTTGTATACATTAGGGAAGATGTAAATGCAGAAAGGCGACCTGGCTTGGAGTCCCATGAAATTGAGAGTATATGGGTGGAAATTTCTCAAAATAATGCAAAATCATTCCTGACTGGTTTCATTTATAGGCCACCTTCCTCCAAAGCAATTTGGAATGTTAACTCTTTGAAACAAATGGAAAATGTTCTTGAACAGGAGAAAGAAACATATATACTCTGCAATGTAAATAAGGACTTCAGTACTCAAATAAACAACAACTTGATGGAATGTAATGAATCATTAGGTCTAGTCCAGCTGGTAAATGAACCCACAAGGGTAACAGAAATATTAAGTACTCTTATTGATCACATTTATACCAACCTACCAGACAATGTGGGGGGCCCAGAGTGGCCGAGTGGTCTAAAGCACTGTCCATTAAGGATCATTGCCATCTCACCTCCGTCTGCGTGGGTCCGAGTCTCAGCTTCAGCCAGACAATGTGGCTTGTGTTAATGTGCCGAAGGTTGGTCTTAGTGACCATTATCCTATTTTTTTGACAAGAGAGGTTAAATGCAAGAGAAATAGGAAAAATACACACAAAACTGTCACTTAAGATCATTCAAATTTTTTTATGAACAACAGTTGCTCAGTGACCTATATAAATTTCCGTGGAATATAATCCAAAATTTTGATAACATAGATGAATGGTGTAGACTGACATATTTATGGATGTAGTCTCAATGCATGCACCACTGAAAGTACATAAAGTATGAAATCCAGCCTAATTGGCTTAATAATGAAATCCTAGATGCCATGAAAACACGGGACCAATTCAAGGCTGTGGGAAACCATGCACAATATAAAGTATGGAGAAATAAAAATAACAAGTATGATTAAAAAAGCTGAAAAAAAACATTATCAATCAGTGCTTGAAAACAAAAAGAGCAACACAAACTGCATTTGGAAAGTTTTCAGTTGACTCATTGGGGGAACACACAAAGATCAGGCAAAATAAAATTCTCTCATTTCTGGTAAATGACACCAACATCACTTGTGACACTGACATTGCAAATGTTTTCAATGATTTTTTTCACCAAAATTTCCACAAAGTTAACGAAACCAGTCATAAAAAACAACTTTAATGAACTGAAAAAGTTCAGTACCAGCAAAATCCCTTCAGTAGGTGTTTCTCTATCCCACCAGTATAAAAATAACTTTGTTAAAAAATTCTTATTGAACTTAATACCAAGAAAGCTACAGGACTTGATCAGATTGGTCCATGACTCGTTAAAACATCTGCCTCAGCTATTGAAGATGGAATAACATTCATAATCAGTTTAAGTATTGCAACCTCATCTGTCCCCAAAGTATGGAAAACTGCAAAAGTAATGCCTATTCACAAATCTGGTTCTAAGGATGATGCTGATAACTAACAGCCAATCTCAATACTACTGAACTTGTCAAAATTGATTGAAAAACATGTCCATGACTCGTTCATGTCATATTTAACCAAACACTTGCTGTTACACCCTAATCAGTCAGGCCTTAGGCAGAAACATTCATGTGAGACTGCCTTTATCTCACTAACTGATTAATGGCTTCAAGCACTTGATCAAGGTAGAATAATAGGATCTGTATTTGTAGATTTCAGGACAGCTTTTGACATGGTGGATTGTGAAATCCTTTTGAATAAACTGAAAATTTAATAATGTGATGAAGCATGATTAGATGGTTTACTTCATACTTAAGTTAGAGAACACAACATGTTTATAGAAATAATGTTCAGCCTGAACCTGGAACAATTACATATGGAGTACCACAAGGCTAAATTCTAGGTCCATTGCTATTGAAATTATTTATTAATGACCTACCACCTTTACTAGGTGTTACGTCTCTATGGTCACAAAGTTAAGTAACGGAAAAGAAACAAAACCAACAAGTTTTGTAAAACTCAACAAACAATTTAATTATTAATGTGATAAATGAAAAATGTGAGAGGAACTTGCAGTATAAAGAAGTGAATCCAAATTTGTCCTTATAAAAGGCTTTGACAGTCCTAAACAAATGAAAAGTCCCATATAATTTCAATACCTGAAATGTACTGGTCCTCCAAGAACTGTGATATTGTCAGGATGGTGTTCTCCATAATTGTTTAAAATAGTTTATAACAGTTCCAGAATAATATTATTGTCCAAATAATGAGCATTTTCTATCACTACTGGACAGTCCAGATGTTTTTCCTCTCAAAACATATCTAAGTACAACATAAAATACATCTGCAGACTTAGATCAAAGAGTGTGAATGACTCCAGAAATCAGAATGGAACTGAATGCTTACCTTTTTTATTATATACACAGTAAATTGCAATTGTATTTTGCAGTGCACTCCATATGACAACATACACTATTGATTTACGAAGTACTAAGTCACGACATACTATATTCACAATACCTCACGCAACCAATGGAGCAGCCACAGAGTTCTTAAAACATTCATACCCCATCAGTCACTGAGGAACTACGCCATAGGTGCCTTTATAAGTCTTATTATTATGATTATTATTACTAATTGTCAACACATACATAAACAACTATTTACCTTTTCTACATGATTTGTGTTTCCAACAGAGCCAAATTAGGCACAAAATTTATAACAAAAACATGTTCTAAACAGTTTACAACCATAACTAAAAATTATGAAAATAAAATAAAATCATATAAGAAAAGTTACAGAAAATATAGATTACATAACATAGGGGACTCATTTTCATCTACAGATCTCTATACAGATGTCACAGCATTGTCAGACATCCAAAACACAAAGCATGAACTAGACATTTCTTTACATACATACAAAAAGTGCCTGCACTCTTTGTAATGTCTTGATATAAATAATAATGAATACTAATAAAGACATACAAGGTAAACAGTTTTTTTTCCTTGTTTCTTGTATAGGTGTAAATTATTAATGAAATTCTTGTTTGCACATTCCGCTGTTTTATATAATTCTGGCTAGCCTGTGTACGAAGATGAAAATTAATTTCCGATAATCAGTCGGGTAAGCACCTTGGAACAGGGTTCTTCCTTTAAAAATCACATTTGGAACATGATGTTTGATCGAGTGCTTATCAAAAACAATGCATATAATGATAAACTGAATTTAGTTCTAGTGTTCTATTTGTAAATTATGGGAATTTTGACTGATATTTCCTTCATGTGTTTCGAGACTAAGCTCTTGGAATAAGTAACATAAAAGATTGAAAAGCAACAAACTTTGTAAAATTCAACAAATTTATTTTTCTAGAATACAAAGTGAAAATAAAACAAAAGAACTCAGGGTATTGAAAATTAAATCCCAAGATAATCCTAGAATTACAGACACAAGTCAAAATAATTTACAGTTCTGAATAAACTTTAGTGGCAGCCAGTACTGTGTTGTTGTACCAAGAGTCTTTTGTTGAAATAAAGTACTCTAATTCCAGGTTTGATTTCACTGTAAAGCCCAGTGAATCTTTCTGTCCAAGAATATTATGAACACTCTATTTCCAGAGAAAATATTCACTGAGTTAGAAAATTTGGAGAAATAAATTCCAGCCCAAATGAACATCTGGGCACAACAATAAAATAAAAATTGCTTCTGCTACATCTTAAAGGACGAATGAATAATCTAGCCAGCAGCAAGATTATGTAGTCTTCCACTTGACCTCAGTCACAATCAACATTTTCGTAAAAAAATTACCTTATTGGAAATAACCTTCCAGAAAGTTCCTAATGTTTACTAAATAAAATGTTAGTTATTATTAGAAAGTCTGTTACTAAAATTATAATATATAACATTGACAATGTCAGGTACACCAGGTAAATTGTAGGGGATTCCAATAACCCAGTGCCAGACCCAAATAAACATACTTGCTATTACTAATAATGATCCTGATATTAAGTCCATACATATTGAGAATATTTTAACTAAGTGTTAGTTGTTTAAAGAATAAAAACATCAATAACTCGGGTCAAGTAGAAAATAAACTAGATTTTGGACAAGGTTAAGTCCATCATACAATATTACATTAACAAATACTGAAATAAAAAATAAAACAAAAATTAATAAACAACCTAACTAACAATGCAAATTAACACATGGTATGTGTCTAATTCTCTCTTAACCGTCTTGATCGATATATAAACAAAATATTTAACTTAATCAATTGTAACGGTGATAGCTACCTAGATAGTTAACCTGATATATAAATATATATGCAGATAAATATAAGAACAAATATACATTGTTAACAACAGAACAGAAAGCCACATCTTTTCAATCCCATGAATGTTTTGTTCTCGAAGGCATACAAAATAATTTCACACGAAACATGCTTAAATAAAAAGCAGAAAACTTATCTTTTTTTAAAATTTCAATTGTTTTAAAAATTAATGTATGCACAGGAAAATCTGTGCATGTATAAATGTATTAAAAATATATTAAATTACATTTGAACCAGATTCAATAAAAACAGGTACCTCGATTGCAGCCTGATGTTGCTAGAAAACAAAAAAAGAAGAAAAAAACAATGTCCATATGTGAATGGCAGGTTAATAATATGGGAAGTTATGTGATAACTGGTATCTCTGCTTTCAGAGATGCTAACATAACTACGCAAAACAAGAAGAGACATTGTTCAGCGCGGATATATGACTTGTTACTGGGAAATCAGTGTAGCATCATGCTGCACATCTTGACATATGCATATAACAGAAACAATTCATGGTAACAAGATTTTGCAGCCATCCTTGCAAAATGGGATGCAAAGATGGTGTTTGTTTCGTCAAAAATATTTGTATCACATATTGCTATTGATAGTCTACACGCTATACTGTTTTTCTTTCTTTACTGCAGAAAAGACGAGAGAATTTCCCCAAACAAAGGAACCAAATTTTACTTTTATTGCCAGTCTCTCTATTGTTGTTATGCTGATACTACTGGCAGTGGTTGTGGTCACAGTAATTGTCATTAGATGGAGACTGATAAAGAACTATAGAGCGAGAATCAGAGGTAAGTTAGGGTAAATGACTCATTCAGTGATTGTCACCTTTTTGAACAAAGAGCATTCTAATCTTTATTTTCTACATCCCCATTTTAACATGTTGCATGCTATATCTCACATTTTATTTGAGGATGCACCTTTATATGACAAAACTGGATATACCATCTCTACCACATATGTTGGGACATGCTATTTGTTGGGACACCATAAATTAATTTTAAAATAATTTTTTTATGCACTGTTAGTTCTGAGACACATCGTTTTTTTTCGAGTCGTAAGTTGTGGGACACCTTTTAAATCATTTGAAAATTACATGCCAGAAAATGTACTCCAACTAAAACTCTTTAATCCATTGCAGCATCATCCCATCAACATAACCCTTCTCCTGCACATGTATGATCCATTCTTTCGGTGCATGAATATTTTTTCTTAGCCTTCTCATACCGCAAAAAATTGTTAGAGGCAGCTTATCACCTGAAGCGGAAACTGCAAGGACTAAAGTCAGATTTTTTCAAATCTGCACCAGTCTTGCTAATTCTTACTTTTGACCCACATCTTTACGTCAGTTCATCCAGGAATGAGATCAAAGTACACTAGAATTTCATCCATGTTAATGACCATATTGTCGTTGAAATCATCTGCTTCTCTTCTGGCCTTTACAAATTCATCACATAATTTTAATTTCTCCAAATCTTTGGGTGATGCTGCATCATCGATGTCCATGCACAAAGTACTATATTGTGTCACATTAAAGATGGTTCCATTGTTTTAGTTTAATTTCAAAATTCCCGTGAATAACGGTGAAAAGGAACAAAAGTTAGCTTCCATATCTTTGCTGTCTTTGTATATTCAAAATTTTTATTAAAAAAATTGGCACATTTAAAAGAATCCATTGTCGGCTATGGAGGTCAGCTTGCTTTGCAAGAAAATAACCTTTGTATTGATATCCTTTAAAGAAAAAAAAAGAACCAGTTTCAGAAAGTCCAGAGCCAGCTTCTAAGGTCAGCTTGCTTTGTAACAAAAATAATCTTTGTCTTTGATGTCCTGCTGGTAAGTTCAAAGAAGGAGTTTACTGCTCACTCCATTTGTGTTTATTCATCACCCAGGTTTCAGTGTGCTTGGCATCTGTAGTTATAATTAATACAAAGGAGCCTTGATGTCTGCAGGTAAATATTGATGATACTTTTGTAACCTGTGCTGACAAAAAGATTGTCACTTGCACTCAAGTGAATGTGTTTTCAAATAATGATTTTTATTTGTGAGATGCTGTCATACAGTAGACGTGGATATAATTCATTCTTGGTTATTTTGCACCTAACACTGTGTCATGCATGATTGGCAGTTGTCTTCAATATATTGGTTGATTATTTCCCACTCGTTTGCAAAATCATCTGCTTCTCTTCTGGCCTTCACGAATTCATCACATGATTTTATTTTCTCTAGATAGTTTGGGCGATGCTGGGTCATCGAAATCCATGCATGAAGCACTATATCGTGTCACTTTAAAATTTGTTCCATTGTTTCAGTATATTTTCAAAATTTCCGTGAATACTTGTGAAAAGGAGAAAAGGCTTTGCTTCTATATCTCGACCGTCTTTGTATATTAAAAACAACAAACAAAAAAACAAAACATCAGCACACTTAAAAGAATCCATAGTCAGCTTCTGATGTTGGCTTGCTTTGCAATAAAATAACCTTTATACTGATATCCTTTAAAAAAAAAAGTAACCAAAGTCAGCTTTTGAGGTCAGTTTGCTTTGTAATAAAAATAACCTTTGTCTTTGATATCCTTTTGGTAAGTTCAAAGAAGGAGTTTACTGCTTGCTGCCAGTTGTGTTTATTCATCACCCAGGCTTCTATGTGCTTGGCATATGTAGTAATAATTAATACAAAAGGAGCATTGATGTCTGCGGGTAAATAGTAATGATAATTTTGTAACCCGTGCTGGCAAAAAAGATTGTCATTTACACTCAAGTGAATGTGTTTTCAAATAATGATTTTTATTTGTGAGATACTGTCACACAGTGGACCTGGATATAATTAAATCTTGATTATTTTGCACCTGACTCTGTGTCATGCATGAATGACTTTTGTCTTCAAGATATTAGTTCATTATTTCCCTATTGTTTGCGATTTTGTTGGCTCCAGTTTTCAGTCGGATAACATATTCAAACCTTTGAGCACAACCAAACACAATTTGTTTCTCAATGTTCATGTCAGTAAACAATGTGACATGTGCTATCGGACATAAGCAATACACGCTACAATATGGAAGCCTACGCTACATATATAAATTTGGTGGATGTATTTAATTCTTAAATGCTCATGTGGAGAGAAAAAAAATGGAATAAATGAGAACAATACAAGGTTAGTTTCTTTCTTTTTATTATCAAATAAGGTTTTGTTTATTTCAGCGTGCACTGGGGGGGGGGGTGAGCACAAATCCAATAAAAATTTACTTTGTTTTTAAATCTTGGGACATATGACCTTGGCAAAGAAAAGTTTCATCTTAAGTTCTGCGACAGGAAATTTTTTTATTTTATCATATCCCAATATATATATGGTAAATACGGTAGATTGGCATTAATATTATCAAAGCGATTTGCTAGTATAAACTAAATCATCTGTTTAACTGGTTTAGTGGTCATATTTAACCAAATCCAATGAAAGTCCCGTAACCTATTTCAACAAAAGAAAAACAATCCCAAATTCAATGTCACTGCTTTGCAGGGTTGGGGTGGGGCTAAAAGGGATCCTGCTACCTTTACTTTGCCTTTAATCCAGCCATGATTGCACCCGTTTGAACTAGAATGACGACATGAAAATTGGCAAATTAGGTACGCAGAAGAGTTACTAACAGCTATAAGCAAGTACACAAGCATAAGCCACGCTAATAGCCTTTCTGCAGATCATGCACACAATGGCTGTGTGAATAATCTACTTCAATTAAAGTATAAGGTGGCTGTGAGAATAGGCTTATCTTTGTCAGAATGTCAGCTGCTGTATAATGGAAGTTACATCATCTCACTCTATTGACAGCTTTAGGATTATGACTTATCCCACAGTTGACATAACTACATCAAATTCATGTACTATAAAGTACTGATCACTTTTTTTTTAGGGTGGGAGGTCTGTGCTTTTCTGTCGAGCCAGTATTTTGTTCTTTTATTTCAAGATAATTATTTTTGTCAAATGATATAATGGATATATAATGGCGTTATTATGGTGACACTTTGCTATAAACCAGAGCAATAGAGTTTCCCCAGTTATTTGAAAGGCAGTAATTTAGAAAGAAAAAATAGTCACAGACTTCATCCACAGAAAATTTCAGAGGGAAGGAAATCTTGCACTTAGCCCGCAATCCCACAATGCCTAAACAGAGGCAACCAATTTTTAAAAAAAACAAAAAAACCACAGACCTTATGAAGCTTGTTAGGGACAAGACCAAAATATTTCTAACATTGTAAAATCAGCTAAACCTAACATATAGATAAGTTTATTGTCAGGAGTGTCCAACTGTTTCAAAAACTGATGGACAGCAAGACATATAGTCCATTGCATTAGTTCCCATAGCTGTGTTTGCATTAATGGGTGGTTGACCATCAATACCATGACAGGCATGGGGGCCAGTTTATCTGACTACAAAGTACCACAAAAAGTCAATTGTTTGATTATCATCTTTTTTTACTGTGAATTACTCTTTTAAGGAGCAAAAAGTAAAGGATTTACAAAAAGCAAGGGATATTTTATAATCTAATGATTGGGGGATAACTGGTTCATTTAGATAACTGGTTCATTTAGAAATATAGAGGATGGTTATGATAAAAAAATGCATTATTTTATTTGCAAGTCATTGAGAGCAATTTTCTACAAGAGATTATGAATATGACTGGTCATAGATTTTTTTTTAGGTTGTATTACTCAAAGGGTGAGGTATTACAAGTGTACCACTGAAGCTGTGGAGTGATTTCTAAAAGAGCAGCCATATCAATATATTCTACAGACATTATACTGATCTTAAAGAGTTTGTTGATAAAAATAGAAGTGTTGACACTTGTGTCTACAATTTACTAGCTACAGTATTGGTGGCAGGGAGACTTTGGGATGCCAACACCCATGAAAGATAATTTTCAGGGAGGAACAGCAAACATTAGACACATCGACTCAACACACAGAAAATATTAGGTGGACTGGCATAAACATCAAACAGAAATCTTTTGAAAATCTTAGAATGATCCTTGCTCATCTGAAGGAATTTCATTTACTTAACATGTTGAACAATGCCAGTCAGTAACTAAAACCATGACATTTTGTTTTCATTTTTTAATCTGAAAGTTTCCAAGCATTGGATTTTTTCTGAATATTTTTCACAACATTCTGTTCTTCTGGTATATTCTCAAACATGACACATGTCAACCATATGATTAAAGGTTCCTAAACATAACTATTGCAATATGTTTAGTTAAGTTTTGCTAAATATAATTACTTTGCAATGAAAAAGCAAAATATGTTGTTATGGTATTTAAATTCATTGCAAGATTTCTTGGGAATTTCAGCAAGTTCCTTATTGACAGAAACTATTGAAGTACAGGTACTGCAAAACATACCATGATGAACAGGTATAGCTGTAATACTGCGCACATGTACGTCTATTATCCTAAACCTTCCTTGTGAACTATACATCTTTCAAAATGAAACCAGTTATGATAACATTCTTCTGATCAGTGTAGACGATGTTAGATTGCCAGGCGAACTGATGGATGGACTGATTCTTGAACACTTAATAACGGATGTGACCTGGCATGAGTGACCAGTAACACAATGGTCGCAGATGAGTAGATATAAATGATGCCAGTCCATCAAGAATCACACCATGTTAATTTGCAAAATGCCTCTTCTTCTTCGTCTTTCACTGCTACTTCTGTTACTGCTACCACTTCATCTTCAGAATTTGCCTCTTGATGAATACATGTTTTATGTCTTTTTAGAAATATCAGAAACACAAATATTCCCTGATTAATGTGCCATTAAAAATGTATGTACTCCCATTATTACAACTTGTAGGAAAACATTTCTAAGAGATATTCATTCTATAAATTTATTTTTCTGACAGAAACTTTTAACTTCGAGAATGAGGACACAATGTTACGATCACTGATCTTAACAGATGAAGGTACGTACTAACTTTTACTAATACATTTATGTCAGATATGATATGCATATTTAAATATGACCTTTTACATTTATAGTGTGTGAATTGTTCACATATATTTCATCAAATAGTAGAAACTACAAATCATATCTATGTTCATGAATAATTAAATTATCAAGAAAACTTCTGTGAAACAGGTAATTACCTTCTTACATTTTATAGTGGGTATAGTTAAGTGCAATGATATCATTTGTCATGAAACTTGCATTACAAAATAAACAGTGAGAAGCCTGCTCAAGCTTCTTGACAACACCATAACAGTCTTTGTACTTCATTGGGCAACATTGCCTTAGTGTTAGTTGCTTGAGTCCTCCAGTGCCGTTTTTTTTATAGAGATTTCAAACTCTGGAACATGATCGACAGTGTTATGTAAGCAAACAGTGTGCGATTGTGTTCAGTGGTCTCAGCTTTTGCTGAAGAGGGAGAGAAAGTTTTTCTTGGAGGAGTAAAATGCTCATGCAACCATGTGTGTGTGTGTATGTGCTGGAGGGGTGAAGGGGTCACTGCTGTGGGAGGAAGAGAATGCAATGCATATCTTGTCACGTCATTTCCAAAGGAGAACAGACAAATCAATCTTCAGGTAATCATGTATTTTTGTTCTATTTGCCCTTCGCATATATATATATACCACCATGTCGGCCAATTATGCGCGTCGGGTAATTCTGCACAATATGACATTCCTGTAAACATTGGATTATGAGTTGTTTTTGGTGGAAATCCAGTATGTATCAAGAAAGAATGATCATCCTTTAATTAAGGAAAGTGATATTCATAAAGTATACAAGAATATCCCACATTTCTACCCTAAATGCATATGAAAATGTGATTTCTAAAGGTCAACATGAAGACCCACTCCATGAGTTTTTTGAACTTGTAACCCAGAAAATCCTATTTACTATGTATCTTTAGGAACCATACAAATAAGTACATTATATTAATGATGGAAATATATACCTTAAAACAATACTGCATTTTAATCCAAGTTTCCCATTTTGCAAGCAGTTGACCCACACGTACAAAATTGTCTGCTATCTAGAATGTCAACTTGCCACTGGAACAGGATTCTCAAGAGATTGCCGGCATATAATCTGTTTCTAAATTATTTTGGTATTTTTTTGTCATAAATGAGACATTGTAAACTTATTACATCCTATTCATTGTTGTTTTTCTTCAACATAATAGCTTATTTTTGTAAATAAAATTTTGAACTTGACTGATTTTTTTATAAGATCTATTTGGTTTGCTTAATATCTCTTCACATTTACTGGTAGTGTTTCGTTGAATTTTGTAAAACCAACTATAAACCTGACCTAATTATTTGACTGAAATGCTGACAGAAATAGTCCAAAGTAATGTATTTCATTTCCATAGCCCGATGGATAAACATTACATCTTTTCAAAACTATGCGCAGAATAGTTTGATATATCACAAGTCAAGAAAACATAGGGGTGGTGTCCCGTGTGTCCAAAATTAATATTAGTTTGAACAGAATATTCAGGTGACAATTACCTCATTTCAAATGGTGAGCATTGCAGCATTTTATTTTTGTCAATTTGTTGAATTATTTTTTATTGCAGTGAAGATGGACAGAGGTAAGTGAGATGATTCAGATTTTTTTGTATAAATAGGATGCATCATGTTTTAAAACAAGTTGAAAAGCATTTTTATTGTTTGTGAAAATAATGAAGGTGGGACTGTCTGAAATAAGCGTGCCTCCTGAAGCAAAAACCATAACAGATAGACGTTCCATGAATATCTCAATACCATCGTGCATATATTAGGACCCGTATTACATCTGTCTGTCCATGATTTTATTCATTTTGTAAAGGCCATAACCTTGCAACCCTTACACTTAATTTTAATGCCATTTGTAGGTGAACTGCAAATTACACGTAAATATGCCTTTAGAAGGATTCGACCTTTTAGGTGAACTGCAAATTACATGTAAATATGCCTTTAGAAGAATTAAACCTTTTTAAGTTGATTGCTGAATGAGTTAGTTCCCTTTTATATAAACTGTACATGTTGCTGAAGCAGCTCATTGTTGACTGAAATATGTCATGAAACATTAAAATAATTTGTAACAGATTTGTGGTTAATGAGGTCTGTGTGTCCCTTTTATGGGCATTTCTGTCCTCGACTTAAATTAGATTTATGACCCTAGACAGTTTGTTTTTTATATTCATATATGACCTTGCTTGAAATCAGCATGACTCAAGAACTCTTTACCATTTTCTGATGAAATTTATTAGTAACAATATCAGATGTACAGTGTGACCCTGCTATAGCACGCTTCATTATAACACTAATTCGAACATAACATGGTTGTGGCGTGACTCCTGAAATTTCATATGCATGTACTTTTCTCATACACAATTTTTTTTTCTCTTAATAATATGAAAAGGAATGTGTAAAATGTTTATCGTTTTTGGAGAAGAGAGAATTCTAATATAAGACGATCATGCCTTGGTTCCTTCAATTTCATATGCATGTATTTATCTTGTACACTAAAAAAGTTGGCTTCGTAAACGTACGAAAAATAACGAGAAACAATTTATTCCAGTGTCGAAAATTGAGATTTATTTTCCTTGCTGGTGACAGTATACCATCTGGCAATACCCCTACCCACCAACATTGTTGGCTGTTTAAATTTGTATATACAACTTGGGTTTAGAATGAAGAAATTCAGAGGCACCATGAAAGGAAGCCGCACACTTGATATAAAATGAACTGAATTTATAAATTGTTAGATAAACAAATTCGTTGTTCGTATTGACTAACCACCTCAGCAATGCATTGTTATATCATAATCCTCTTATTCTGACATCTGGCCTTAGTACTGTATGTTGTAAGATCTTGGAATTTTTGTTTTAATATTTCTGGTAGCAGAGATAAACCGGATGAGGTACTATCTTGTAATGGATCTTTTTGACAAAATAGTGTCGGTTTATTGGCCATTCATTCGTAATTTATTTATTTTGACTGACCTCTGTGTGGATGGTAAGTAAGATTCCTCTTCTTTACACTCATTGAATTAAATCCTTCAAAGCACTCATATTTTCTATAGTAATCCCATTCAGAACAGAACAGAACACCTGTGTATTCGTAGTCTATTTCCCCCTTTTTTTAAAAATTCTGACACATGGGAGAAAGGCAGTATCACTCTGCCATCAGAAATGTCACAAAAGATCCCTAAAAAAAACCCCCACTCAGACAAATCAAAACAGAACAAAAATGGAGATCTACTTGTTGGTCTATATATGCTACCATGACTAGCTACAATCAACCAACGTTTGAGAGCAGGAAATGTAACTGCTACAATTTAGCAAGCAACAGCTAATTCCTTTTGTTTTTAAAATGTACCCTTAAAAAAAATAGTTTTGCTGAAACTTCAAAGAAAACTGAATGCCTGTGAAGCACCAATCCTTCCACATAAATAGTAAGCAAATGGAGAAAAAAAAATCAGTCTCAGTTATGTTCTACAGTTATTACATGTTGTCGCCGCAATAAGAAACATACCTCAGTTTGGTCCTCCAAAGCTGTCACTTACCGGTAACTTCAATAACACATTCACTGTTCATCAAAGAAAGCTGACTACAATCTTCAATAAAAACAAATAACCTTCATCAAAGGAAGTGACCACCAAATTGATGTAAAAGCAATGGAATCTGATAGTTGCATTTTCCAAAGTGACTTGAACACATTTATTGTACCATGAAAGGTTCATTTTTGAAGGAAAACAAATGCTTACAGTAGCTACCAACAGCAGCATAAAATGCTGTCATGTTAATTGATGATGGGGTATCTTGTAAAGATGTTAGTTAAACTTTTCAGTTTGTTAAAGTTTTCATTTCTCTATCAATAGCCTCATCCCCTGGGTAGACTCAGGAAGGTTTCTGTCCCCAGCTGACCAATATCTAGGCCAATTTAGGTACATATAAATGTAGCATGTAAACAGCTATAGCTATGTGCTACTTGAAACAACTGTAGTGAATTGTTAAGTGACAGTCGGATACAGATCAAAATGAGGACTACCATGTTTTAATATATGTGTTATTTGTGTTTTCTAATATCCCATTAGAAAACACAAATAACACATATGTTAAAACATGGTAGTCCTCATTTAGTCCTCATATATGAGTTTATAACATGTGATCTTCACTCGAATTTATGGATTTATTATATACAAGTACACTACTTAACAGATTATGGATTGTACAACACAAATGTAAGTTGGCTATATACAAGTGTTTTTTCAGACTGGTTTATCTTCATTTACTCAAAATCATGTATTTTTGCATCTGCTTTTATTCTCCATACCTTGCCATAATTTAGGAAAATTTATAATTTTCATAAGCTAACTGACTAGGTTCGTTATAACACGGTTTGGTCTATAACATAGTTGGGTTCTATGGACCCTAACTATTATGTTATAATGGGGTCACACTGTAATTACATGCATCTGTATGGGTTTAATATTGTTTAGAAGAGTTATGTCACCTTGATTGCCTGCACTCCTAATATTATTTACTGGGGTTATAGCCCTTGATTTTTTGTTGTCCTAAAATTTGTTTCTGCTGCATGACTTCACTATACTTGTTGGGATTTCAAGCAAGTTTGGTATCCAGCTGTATATTTATGAGCCCTTGACAAAATTTGATTTCCGTTGTTCAGCATTATCATCTGTGAACTCGCATGAACCAGTGATTGTTCATTATTCTTTGATTGGTTTTCATCTAATAATGGATTTTAATCTTACTTGTTTTTAAACCGAGTTTTGGTATGCTCTTTTATGCTCAAGAGACCCTCTGTGAGTTGAATTCAAACCTTCTGAGATTATTCACAGGTTGTGGCCTCTGATTACTGTCTTACTCACAATGGTACTATAGCCTAATTTTGCTGGATTTCATCCAGATATGTAGTGCACTGTTATATAGACAAAACCTTGAAGGGGTTCGAAGGGGTTCCATTTCAGGTAGTTCACATAAACATATACAGCTGTTTTGGTCATGATTGCACATCTTATGAAATTTTGTTAACATGGCCTAGCTTTGCTAAACGTCAGATTTGAACCAAATTTAGCATACCGTTTTATATTGGTGAGATCTTGAATGAGTTTGATTTCAAATGTTCCATTTTATCATTTAGAACTGTAATAGCCCCTTATTGCTTATTTCTTCAAATACTTTGCTTTCCACATAATAACATTACACAGAAATGGTAGACTTTTGCTAATGTTATCATGCATTTTTATATTGATGAGATCTTTAATAACTTGTGATTTTGACATTTCACATAATCATCGTCAAAAAGAGTTATGACTCCCGAATGCACAATCTCGCCAAATTTTGGTTTGCCAAAAGAAGTTCTTATGCAGGAGGCCCTGACAAGCAAACTGTATTGAGAGAACCATATGCTAGCATCCATAGCTAATAGGTCAAGTACAATCTAGTGTAATAACCACTCTTGACTATAGTAAAATCGGAAAATATCTAGGCAAAGGACAAATTTATTATCGATGTAGCTGGTTATAGAGCATATTGATGTAATGCAACTTAGGTTACAATCAACATATTACATATGAATTTATTTGTTGGTTCTTATATTTTCAGCAACGATGGAAATTTCGGACATTATATATTTTGTTTACAATAACAGCAGAGAACTTGCACTAGAAAAAATCAACACAACAAAGATCGCATTAGAAAATAGTGAAATTATATATATTGACAATGCCACTGATAGTGGTGCTGGTGGAAATTTAATGGAAAATCGTCAAATCAATCCATCATATGCACAGTGCTTTTATCATAAAGATAAACTGTTGAAACTATTAGTAGTGCAAGGGAAATTGGGCACAGGGAAAACGACATGGTGTCGAAAACTTGTTTCAACGTGGTGTGAAGCTCACGAATGTCAGTACCATGGAAAACCAATCCGAACAAATGCTGAAAATATACAAACCCTGAAATCATTCCCTCTTCTCTTTTTCATGTCTCTCAGAAATGTTGATAAAGGGCAAACATTGATGAACATAATTAAACAACAATGTTTGATGGGCAGGGATACTCAGAACGGAGATTTCGGTGTTAATTTAGATTTGTTGATGGAGAAATGCCCTGATAAACTTATATTCATTATCCATGGTGTGGATGAAGCAGAACCAGATATTGATATTTTGAATAAAATTGTTTCTCTGACAAAGAACAGTTTGACGATACTTACTTGTCGTGATTGGGAACCCTTGCGGTCAAAATATGAGATCCGGGAAGAGGATTATCAACCTATCGCATATATTACTCTTACAGAAGTTGATTCAACAAATTTCACATCATAGCCAGGAGTATATTGGATGGCTATGGCTATCCAAAAGGTGCATTCTCAGAGTTCATGGAATTGGTTAGAAGGAACAAACTAGAAAAGTTAATGACGGAAATATACTTTGTGCAACCGCTTATTCAAATCTGGCATAAAAGTAGTGTGTTGCCTTCAGATGCTACAGATGTGTGTTTGTGCTTAATTGAATATAGTTTGAAGGAGAAGAGGAATCAGCTAACTGAATATGCTATATTAAACCTGGATTCGGATGTGGAGAGACGTGTGCCAAAAGCTAGAGGAAAGATTTTTGTAATCAGGTATGGAGAGGTTTTATGTCGCCTCGAAAAGGTTGCTCTCCTCTGCTTGCAAAACAATCAATCCAAAGATATATTCCATGAAGACGATCTGGTGGAAACTACAGACACTGCTGGGACACAGCTCACTGAAATATGTATAGCAGCCAAGCTTGTATCAACGGCCCCTCTCAGCGATAGCAGTAAAGGAAATAAACGACTTTGTTTTCAACACAACATCATGCAACTTTTCCTGATAGCTTTTTATTTGGCTTGTGAAAGTGAATCTCAGGTAAAAGACATACAGAGTGAAGAATGTAAAATGATACAAACGTTTTTGACCAGCCTTACATCAGTATCATAAACAGTTTCCCACATGGCCTGAGTTGAAATGGATATATCATCAAGGAACTAGATCAGAAGTGGAGGCTCACTTACCCAGCCATTGATTTAATGTAAGAGAAGGCGTTAAAGGCAATAAAATTGTCTTTTTGTTTTCATGGTTTGAAGGTTTCAGATCGTCAATTAAGAAAAGAATTATTATAAATTAAAATTCCCCAAATCATCCAAGCTTTAATGAAGTAATACAGAACTGTTCCTTCTTGTGACGTCTATATTTAATTTTCATCCATGACAATATAGAATCATGGGTAGAACGATTTTGTATGCAACATTTTTTCTGAATACTGTATAATCACATTGTAGATGGTGAAATATTAAACTTGGATATTGAAATCAGACCTGATTGGCTTAGACGTGTGTTGGTCATAGTTAATCTGGTTAAGTCTAAATTAATAATAATATCACAAAAATTAACCATGACCAAAGTGCTGCACTATGCAAAGAAAAACAAACAAAATAAAACAAATGATTACTCAGCAGTCTTGTGGTCATTATCTTATCCAATGATGTTCCATAGTGTGTGGATATTAAAGAGTGTTAATTATAGATCTGAGAAATTATAGTATTTAATAAGATTTTAAATAAACCTGGATACATTATCTTTGGACAAAATGCAAAAATCGTTTATATTTCCAATTGATTATTACATTTACCACATTTGGCACACAGTTGAACAATGATAGAGAAATAACTCAAAAATAAAATAAATATCCAGGCAATATGAATAATAATAGGTACAACCAAAAATTCATGCTCTTTTAAACTGTACCATAACCTTGCGGGAAAGATTCACTCTCATCATTACAAGCATACATTAAGTTATTCCAAGTCTTTAACAGATTAGCTCTGTACATCTTCAAGATGGGACTCGACATTTAGGCGCAGAAAATTGAATCAACTCAGCTCGGTCAACCTCCCATGTTTAGGACAACATTATTCAATAAATCGTGATTGAAAGATGTGGGTGGTCATACAATATGCAACCTACCATATCATCTATACCAGTGTTTCACAACCCACAGGAGGCTGCCAAAATCAGGGTTATCCAACTCTATCAATAACTTGATCAAATAAATTTGTGATTTAATTATAAGCAACAGTTTTATTTAAATAAGTTTTACAAATACTTGATTGCTACAAATCTTTTATTTCTTCCTTAATGTCATCAATTAAATAAATTAAAGTTTAATAATAGATGTGTATAAATATGAGATTTATTTGATAGTAAATAAATGAATTGGTTAGGCATAACAATAGTATTCTTTGGCAAACCTGCATTATTTTTCGATTAAATCTGGATTAAATTGGATTAGATCATGTGTAAATTTCAAAACTTAACCATTTATGAAAACTTATGTACATGTACTGTGCATTTACTTTCTGGTAAACATGTGAAGTGTAAGATTTAGTAAACCCAAATCAGTTATTAAAAAAATGAATTATTTATGATCCTAACATATTATACTCATATTTATTAATTCCTGCTAAATATGGACCATTTTTATAATGAGCAATATTTGATTATGATGTGAAAATTAGAAACGTTTAATTCCATTCCCCTTCTCACTAGCTTTAACTTACTTCATATGCTATTCTCAACTCTTCCAATGTGTTACGTGTTTAGGCTCTTATAAAACGTAACAGAAAAGATTGAAGACAGCAAACTTTGTAACATGTAACAAATAATTTATTTTCCTAGAAAAACAAGGTAAAAATGAGAAAAAGAACTTTACGGTTGTACGAATCATATCCAAAATTAATCCAAGAATTAAAAAATAGAGGTCTTATTATTTCAGAGTCCTAAATGAATCTTAGTTTGAGTCCCGATTAAATCCAAAATAGAAGACGATGTCATCAATTGTACCCTGTGAAATGCTGCAGTGTCTACAGTCTCTTGTTCAGTCATAGAAAGTAGTTCTCCAGGTATTGAATCCTGTATAAATTTCGATAAATGTCCTTGTCCAAGAATTAATTTAGAGCACTAGTATTTCCAGGGCAAATAATCACTTTTCTTAAGAGTAATTTGTTTAAATTTCTTAACTTGAGGAATTGTGAATGCAAGGATGCAAGATTATCTCCTTGGTATGGTTTGATCTCACTCATGGTTAAACCTATGTGCCATCTTGTTGATATAAGGCGATGGTTAAAGTCTGATCAACATCAGAGAAGACACATGACTTCCAAAGGAGTAACATTCTCGGTCAGTCATATGCAGAATTAAATAATTAATATGTGTAGATTTACCCCGATATCAAACCTGTCCAATTGTTATATATATTTAATATGTATTCTGTGCATAGTATGTTGTCTCTGATTGTAAATTGTAAGCAGAATGCTTATATAGCTAACAGTCGTCCATGATTGTAAATCGCAAACAAAATGATTCAGTAGCACATGATTTCAATTCCAGTCTTGTTTAGAACTAGATTTAGTTAATCCATGTGATTGTGTTACATTCGTTTGCATCGTAGTTAAGATGAAAATGTATATAAATAGGAATTGATAGACACAAAATTCAATCCTGTTTTAGTACAGTCTGTAGGAATCCATTTGTGATCAGAATATACAGTTGTGTTGTTGAAATCAAAAATAATTCTAAAAGACTCATTCATTTAAATCATTGATTGGAATGGCTAACATGCCCATTGACTTTTTGATTAACACATTAATTAGGATTTTGTGAACTCAGTCAAAGATATTCTGAATTGCATCAATGTGCTATATCAGGATTTTCAAAAGTATTAGAAATCATTCGGAATATTCCTTATTTGTGTAATTGTCGTTGGACATTCAGTAATATTTGGAATTTATTTGACATGCAATTGACTGTACTGTAACTGACTTTTGAAATTTCACTTAAACTGTTGATTCTAATTTAAGTTGTTGGTTTCACTCTTTTTCTGTTACATACTTTAAGTCTTAGAATCGTGACTAAAATTGATGGCTCGTCCGGGATTGTCTCAGGTAAAGCTGTTAATTTCACACATCTGAGAAGGTTTAGTGAAACAACCAAGCAATTAAAACATCATCTAAAGTCTACAACTTTTTTCTAAAACCTACCCAGGAAGGGTTAACAGTATCCAAAAGGACGAATTCATTGAGCCTGACAAATCTTTCGTAAGCGATGGGATCTTTAACAATGGAACAAATAAGGAGTATCATGATTCAGTATCTTGTGGTAAAGGAAAATTTGGATAATAGTGCTTTCGACTTGATTTGTAAGTTTATATTTAGCTTTGATTGGAACTTAAATGAATTACAGCTAAAAAAAATCCAGACGGACTAAGAATTAAGAAAATGTCAGCCTGGGAATGACATGATGGAATTGCAAATTCAAAGAAAGGAAAAGGAAAGTTAAATGCAGAGAGAGAGACAGAGAGAGAAAATACAGATGCAGAGAAAGGGAGAAAGAGGAGGGAAATACAAATGCATATGCAGGGAGGAGAAAGATAAATGCAAAAAAGATTTCAAATCTTAGAACAGGTAAAGAATACCCCCCCCCCCCCCACTTGAGCTAGTGGTTTTGATGTTACCAGAAATATTGGATTCACTATGAGCAAATTGCTGAATGCTTGAAATGGTCAAGAGAGCATGGGGCTTTAGAATAACAAAGTGCATTTGTTGACAAAGTTCGTGAGGTATACATTGCACTGTCTGTACGATTAAGTGCTGATAGCAATGTGCTTAAAATGTATCTTCAAGGGTTATGTGTAGGTACCTGAGGCATATCAACAACGGTTTAGAAATTGTGGAAAAGACACTTGCAAACCCATGTTGAATATTCAAGGATAAAATAACAAATATTTGATAAGTGATGCTCAGCTAAGATGGATGATACAGATTACTATATCCCCAAATAGCTAGTATTAGTTAAAGAGTTCCAGAGTTGCATCCAATCTTCATGGACAAAAAAGTGGAAACGTTGGAAAATTATGTTCGCATAGCTAATGACTAGTCCTTGACTCACAAAATTTCATTTGTCAGTAAGTCTTCCTCTCAGAAGGTGTTTAGTACAAAACCATCCCAGTCTCATATGAGCACTTCCCAATTACAAAACTGCACAACTTTTGAAAAGTCTGATCAGACATCCTTATATTTTCTACGCACACTATTGAAAGAAGAAATGGCATACTTTTCTGATTCCAAACAATTAAAAAATAAGCGGCAGAATAAAGACAGCTATTCCAGATGTTCCTGTTTCAAAGAGTTCAAGGTCACATAGTGCATTGAAAGGAATACATTTGTTGGCTCAAACAAATCGGGTAAATTTTATTATGGAAAGTTATGAAACATTCATGTGTAAAGGCTTTGCATCACTTGTTGGTCATTCTGCCAAACCTATTCCTATTCACATATTAAGGGACACATTAACTTTTTGAGTCCTTTATTATCAGTTTCTTGGCCTCTGTCTGTGCAGTCATCTTCTACTGAAAGTGTTTGTATTCAGTGAGTAGAGTTTGGCTTTGTTAATGTTTCTTTCCGACGTTTACAATTTTCTGTGGACATAGTCTCAGGACTGGTGTTAGTTGGAGAGTGACTTTTTTACCCAGCGAGGGAATTTATTTATTACAAATGTGACCTACCTGGAGCTAAGGTTGTGGTTAATCCACGTATAACTGACAAGCATTGTATGGATTAAAATGTTGATCCGTAGAGATTGAAATCTGATTCATATCCAGCTTTGAACAGATACTAGAGCTATGGCAAAAAGACCTCTTGAGAATGATGTTGATCAGAAAATTATTCCTTTAGGTGACACATTTCTGGATTTTTGGTGATGTCACTTTTGCTCCTCTCATTGATGAATCAAGAGGTTTTGGTCACAGTCATCATCTTTTTACTACTAATTCTCTTTATTCTGATTAGTTTGACACCATACAGTCATTTGTTGTAGATCAGGGACAAGATCCTGACATCTTTATTTTCAGAGGGCTGTTAGTAAAACTGAGACCTGACAAATACCTGTTAGTTATTTTGTGAAACATGGGGAACTTATGGAAAATGGGAAACCACCTTGGGTGGAAGCTGGTGATGAGCGGTCAGTCAGCTATCAAAACTGTTTTTTGTTTAAGTTATATCGACAAAATATTCTTAGTCTAGCAGATGAAACTCCATTGGTTGGTCCTTTAGGTGTCATTCCATTATATCACATGATCTTAAATCAAATTTTATTGGCTGCAAATAAATAGTCTTGCTTCTACATACTTTATATCTTGCCAGTACTGGTTGACAATAATAAGAGTTTTTTCAAGGTTTCCCGATGAAATTCATTTGATGAATATGACAATTAAACCCTAGTGAATGCTTCGATAAAGTTGTTTACACATTTTGTCTTTCCCAAATCTGTCCAATCTGATAGGGAGTAATATTTTATGGTTGACATTTTCAAGCAAATTAAATGATAAGTAGGCATCCAATAATTTGTCTTTTGCCTATCACCCTAATAGACTGGCAGCTTTTGGAAAGAGTTCACCAAACTTTCAAGAATGTAGTTAAGTCATATTGCTTTGATACAAGGGAAGACTTGGTTGAGAGTGTTCATTTACTGTTGTTTGCTGTTATGGAATCAGTTCAAGACTCGTTGGATTTTTGTCCTTTTGAACAAGTCTTAAACATACTGTCCGCGGGGTATTGCAGTTTTTAAAAGAGAAACTCTTTCAACCAAAGTTTCAGATATTTGTCTTCTTGACTACAGTGCTGATTTCAGATATAAGTTTTCAGAGGCTTGTTAAGTAGCAAGAAATAATCTTCACTCTACTGAGAAAAATTAAAATTAAGGTGAACTAAAATATCTATTATTTGAATATGAACACATGTTTCCAGGTGTTCCAACATGAAAAAAATATATTATGATCTTGAAAATGTAGTTTCTATGCCTGTGAAATACCATCCTTACAGGATGATTCCCCTCAAGCAGGAATGTCAGATAAAAGAAATGTAATATTTTCTGGAGAATGATTTCACAGAAATAAATAAAACTGACTGGAGTTCTCCATGTGTATAGTGTCAAAACCTGATAATACTTTCCGCATTGTACCGACTGTAGAAACATGTACAATGTCACCAAAAGAACCAACATTCCAGCGCTTAGTGAACATGATTACATCTGGTCTAGATAGTTGTGATGCTTATATAAATGATTTAATCATCAACAACCATACCCAGAAAGGTCTTGGAAACTCTTCATAAATTATTTGATCGATTGAGTGATGCAAATTCGATTATTAATTTAGGTCAAAGTGAATTTGGACGTGCTTGTATTACATTAATAGGACATTTTGAGGGCACTGTTAAGTTAAAATTATTGAAGTTAAGGTCAAGGCTATCTCTGAATCATGTGTGTATATCACTAAAAAGCAACCAATAAGATGATTGGGTATGGCTGGATATTACTGGTACTGTTGCTCCAATTTTGTTGCAGTTGCTGAACATTGAACCAATTTGTTGAGTAAAAAAAGCAGGTTTCATATGTCTGGCAAAGGTAAGGAGGCTTATGATAAATTAGAAGCCATATTTAAGAGTTCATCGATTCTTTCAGCTCCACATTTCAGTAAATAGTTTAAAATGTATGTTGTTGCGAATGATGTAGGGGTTGATGGAGTTTTGATTCAGAGGACAAAAATGGAGTATACCATTCAGTGTACTTTTTTTCTAAAACATTAAACAGACACTTTGAATTGTGTATTAGTTCAGCTCCTTCTGTGAGTATTGTATTCAGTGATTACAACTCCTTTACTGTATTAACAAAACGAAAACAAAATTTGGATATTGTTAAGGTGAGTTTGATGTTGCATGAATACAACACTGGCATCAGGGACATCGTGAGAAACGATAATCAAATTGCAGATGCACTTTCGCGTGTATAAAAGTACTGTATTGTATATTTTATGTAGATCTTTAGACATTCATGAGACATTCCTATTTATTTTAAATTCTTAGAGTATCATATGTATATTTGCCTAATACATAATAGAAAGCTTAATTGTGTAAAACTTTCTTTTTCTTGATGAGTTGTTATGTATATTTAATTTGCTTTGTGTATTTGCTTTTTTATGATTACATGTTACATATATTTAATTTGCGTCGTGGGATTGACCTTTGTCTATAAATGTGCGAGGAGTTTGGACCTACCTGCCTAACGTCATGTAGGATAAAATGTTTAAGTTCTAGATACAGCATTGATTGTGACCCAAGAAAATTTCAGAAACGATTTTTGTTCACAGTTTGATGGAAATTTCCATTAAGATAACCCTCGTCCTGATCCACATATTGTGACCTAGTTTTATATATAATGGATAAGTAAACAGAAATTATTTATTTCATATCTTGGCATCAGTCTTAGTGGAATTATTTTAAGTTGTGTTTCAGTTAATATTTGAGAGAACTTGTTTATTTAAGTTATTCACTGGTATTAAAAGGACTCAATACTATTTTCGGACTAAATCACTATTTTGGAATTATTGTGATTCATTCAAGGACATTTTTGATTTTTTTTAAATTGTGCTACATCAGTCTGTTAGCTCATCAGACTATTCCAGGCTATTGGTAAATCACTGCATTTAAAATTAGAACTACTTCTAAACACCGTTGGAATGCATTCGGAATACTCTATAATTATGGATATATGATACAACGTTTTGGTCTATTTGAGTTTTAGTTCAAAATAATGAAAGTTCTTTTTAGATTTTCACCTTGCGTTGTAGGGGAGTAAATTATTTGTTGAATCTTACAAAACTTGTTTCTTTTAGATATGTTACTTAGTTTGAGACCATATAATTGTAACACTGGCTACAGCTAATTTGCACTATTAAATGTTTGAAGTTGCACAACCTATTTTGTATTTTAGGGAGGATGTGTTTTTTTTGTCTTGCGTTTCTTTTTTTTGTGTTGCTTTGGGGGTGTATTACTATTTTTAAAAAATATATGTGTTCTTTGCATTTATTCTATGTAAAATGTTTGAACGAGAAAGAAACATAGATTGAAAATGTTGATTCTATATACGTACAGATATCCCCATGCAAATTTATGAAACTTCCTGAAGAGCTGTGAGAGAATTTCATTTCATTTAGTGGAGATTTTACAAGAGATTTTTTATGAGAAATAGGGGAATTTATCTAGCTTATGCGAGATTTTCAGTGAGTCTATATTTTTGTTCCAGAATTTCATGTCTGAAACAATGTACTGTTGTATGCTGAAGTATTTCAGAGAAACAAAAACATGTTTAGTTTTACAAAAGCGTTTGAGAATATCATTAATTAAAGACACTTTATACCGAATTAAAATAAGCAATTTGTGCTAAATTATATTCCACATATTATTTTATTTGTTTATTGTCTTTATATTTTTGAATAGCACTCATTTGCCTTTGAGAGAATCTTCGCAGTGAGAAAATGTTTATTGTCATACTGTGAATCCAGCAATCTACTCTATTGAGAGCGAAAGAGCAAATTAAAATGGATTTGCTTAATTTACACATCTTTAATGCGTTTTATTCAGACCTTTGTGATATCATAAATATAACTTTTTTTGTGTATAATATGATTAATTATGTATCATATCGTCTGCAAATAACATATATTGAATTCAAAGATTGAGCGTTATGAGATCTGTTACACTCATGCTTTCTTTACATCACAAGTTCTAATGATACGTTATATATATATATATAAGTAGTAATATTATTAATATGTAATACGGGGCTGTATAGGGACAATGGAAATCGCAGTCAAAAAGGTCATGGGCACGATCAGGGACAATGGGAATTTAACATGGGGAATACAGTACCGTCACTTTTGGGACAATGGGACTTTAACATGGGAATATTGGGCCTGTATTGGGACAAAAAATATTGGGTTTGTATAGGGACAATAGGAATGGAACAGGTGAGGTCACATTCGGTACTGAAGATTGGTAACTATGTTGCAAGGAGCTGACCTCAATCGGATCAAACAATGGGAAGAAACCTAGAACGCTTGGCGGAACATAGACATATGTAACACATACAACATTCATAGATGGATGAACATCTGTCTATGACAGAAACAACTATATAACAGACTAAATCATTTTTAGGCAAGAAAGCAAATCTTTTCGGTGCATATGAGTGGCCCTCAAAAGGGCCTTTGGGTTCTTCTTTGATTTTCATCACTTCTTCCACCATCTTCTCACTTTCTCTATTATTCCCTTCTTCTTTTCCTTCTCTGGCATCCACTCAGTATGTCCCATGGATCTAAACTTTTCCCGAACCTTGATCCAGTTTTGATTAAGTCTCTCAAAGACCTCTTTTCTCTTTGTCTTTTTTGTCCTTTCTCTCCTTTACCCAGTTATCTTTTATCTTCTTCACCTCCTCTTTCAGTACCTTTCTCATCATTTCTTCAGCTTTCTTTAATTGGTCTAATCCCCACTTCACAAAAGACCACACTTTAAAATACTCTCTTTGTTCTAAATAGCACATGACCTTCATCACACCATCAGTTGCATCCTTCAGTGTTCCAACTCTAGCATACTGAGGTTTATTTAATAAAGCCTCTTAATTTCTCCACTTCCTCTATCATCATTTTCATCAGATCTCTCGCTGCTTTCAGACGGTCACAAAGTCTAGACTACCTGTATATTTCAATTCATCTTCAAGCCTTTCCACCACATACGCTCCATCCACGATCCAGTACCAACTGTTTTTTAAATCATTAAATAAATTCATATTCCTCTGTTAATGCTGGGTAGTCAGACTAGGTCGGTCGGTCGTTTTAATTTATTTAGAGTCATATTCGGCCTTACGGGCATGCACGACTGGTTAATGTCCCATTTGGGGCTGTTTGATTTTTTCGAAGGGGAAGGAACGATGCCAATTCCCCTAACGCATTAATGCACTCATTGAGTTCTGTTTTATTAGCCGAGAGGTTGTGGGACAATATGTACCTTTCAACCTGTTTGAAAGGCTATCTCGAGTGGGATTAGACCCAACACGCACCCAAGGTAAATAAATGTCTGTATGACTGCAGGATAAGACGTCTTGCAGGATTGGGCACTGAACTTATGTCACCCCAGTTCCGTGCGTACACGCTCATCGGGGTACCTGTTTTGTAGACGAGTGGGTCCACACACTCGTCTTTTAATGTCCAAGAAGGCGGGGGGGGGGAGTAGGAACTCGGAAGGGAGGACCAAACATAGCCAGGAACGTAGCTGAAAGGCCAAAATTAATATTGCCAAATTCAACCCAGTTGCTTATATATTGGGTATTCCCATATTACCAATTCTGTGTTAACCACAATCATAATCAGAGTCTCAGATTTTAGTTTTGAATTTTCCTATCTTAATTAATTCCAAAAGCACATAGTGTGCATTACTTTATTTGAATCAAAAGAAATTTAGGTCTGAGAGACCATTGAAAAGTTTTGAATGTCGAGTTAGGAATTGTGGTTTTAATTTCGAACGGTGGTCAAGGATCGTATTAGGTTATCATAGTGTTATCAAGTCGAGATTTCAAGCCAAATTGAAATCTCTTTTTAAAATGGCAATTTGTGGGTGCCCTGAAAAGGACTGAGGTTACCCCTCGGAGAATGGATACAGGAACGGCTGGATGTTTCATGGAGGGCTGAAGCTTTCCCTTCTTCGTCCTGCATATCCGTCAATACTGCATGGGTCTCCCAGGACTAGGAGTATCCATTGATGGTGTTGTTTGATTGGTTTTGTCTGTGCTTCATGGAACTTAAGGAGCTCATTTATCAGCATCGCCAAGATTTGTATTGGGCAGTCCTAAAATTCTTCTCCCCGGGTGCTGATGTCTATGATGGCTTCCTTTGCATCTTCAACTTTTTCATATATTTCTTTCCTAGTGTTCCATCGTAGTAGATATTTTGGTGGGCCCCTAATATTGTCCGGAGTGCATCAGTAAAGTATGTAGCTGCATTGGCATTTTTTAGCAAGTATGAAAGGTCGCATTTTTCAAACAAACTGGTCGGCCACATAGTTCTTCATGTCTGTTTGTTGAGTTGTGGCTTGGTCAGTCTTGCTTGGGCCGCTTCTTGTTTTTTGTATCTCTGGTGTCTTTTTTCGTTGCTAGATTTGGTGTTTTTTATCTGGTGTTGTTCCGGTTTTTGGTCTGGCACCAGTAATTGATGTCTTTGTTGTAGCCTGACTAAAGATGGCTATGATTTATATACTTCAAGCACGAACGTGAAGGAAAACATCCCTTATAATAACTTCACATATTATCTACTATCTACAGAAACGTACACGAACGCTTATAAATCCAAAATATACTATCCACACACGGAAGGAGCAAAAAGCAAACCCCAAATATACTATCCACACAAACGTATGCGAACGCTTACAAACCAAAATATTCTATTCACAAATCGCAAAATATACTATCCACACACGGGAAGGAGAAAAAAAACCCACCATACTATATACCACACTATATATTTTGACACAAACATATGATAACGCTTACAAACACAAACTATGCTATTCACAAATGGGAAGGAGCAAAGTACAAACCCCAATTATACTATCCACACATACGTAGGTGAACTCATACAAATCCAAAAATTTACTATCCAAAACCTCAATATCTACTATCCATACACTGATAGAGGAATAAAATCACATTATCTACTATCCACACATGAGAAGGAGCAAAAAAAAAAAAAGAAAAGAAAACCCCAAATATACTATCCACACAAACGTACCCCAACTCATACAAACTCAAAAATATACTATCAAAATCATCAATATCTACTATCCACAAACGGGAAGAGGGAAAAAAACAGCACAATATCTACTATCCACACAACTGACACTCACCCACACAAACACTCATACACACGTACACACTAACATACGTTTACTCACACAAACACACATTAGAGCAGGAGCGAGTGTTTATAATCACACTACTCCACATTCACACAAATTGGCAACTTGAATTATCTCTTTTTCTAGAGTATTGGGGTATCCCTGAAAAGGGCTTTTATTAAACTTCAGATGCACCCGTTTAATGGTGACATATCCCAGGTCGGGCACCACAGATACAACGTCGGATCCAATCTTGCTCCCAGTTCACATTTGTGGCTGGAGCGCAGAGGGGGCTTAACTGGCTTCACTCTCCCAGTCTTCACTATGAGGGATAGTGAAGACTTCCCTCCTTCTCCTGTTCTGCACACGTGGTTCCTGTTGTTGCTGCTGTTATCTCTCTTATATCTGCTTCTTAATTATGTGCTTCTCTGTCCACTCCTCTTGCTCTTTCTTGATTTTCTCTCTGAAGACCTCTCCTATCAGGTCTTCGACCAATTTCAGCATTCTGACATTTTCTATCTCTTCAGGCTTGGGTATTAAACTTTTCTGACATGATGCAAATGCACATAGGCTTCGTTTAGTTTAGCTAAATTAGAAGGCATCTTCATAGGTCAACGAGTCAACAGTGGACTGGAGACTGCTTCGCCTTATATGGTTCAAGCGCGGACGCAATAAAAAATATCCCTACAATGTTTAGAGTCAGAACACTATGATTGTTGATTTTAGAGTGAGGGATAGAGAACAGTCAAAGAGCGTTTATCATGATAAAAATTGAAAACAAACCACAGACATATTTTTGTTTTAAAACAACATTTTATTAAAGCAACAAATAACCAGCAATTAACCATACAACATTTATTTCAAACAGACATTTTTCAAATAACAAAATATTTTTGACAAGGATGACTAAAGTTGTGAAGTGAAGCAAGACTTCCACTGATGGAAGTCATTTGGCCATTGATGTACGCTACGTTTCCTCGCTAAAGACAAAAGATGACCATATTGGTCACAAAACCATCGATCTACATTGTCATCGTTTTTAGAAGAGTGACGATCAGAATAAGTCAATAAATGTTCTAAAGAATATCCAAGACTGCGTTGATGAAGAAAATACACACACTATTGTCCACACACCATGGAATATGTGCCTTGTAATTTCGCATTATTGAATCGTGTCGTCTGGGTATTTCTTCTCATAAAGTCGATGATATCGTCTTCCAAAGCTGGCAATCCATATGATTCAAAATACTCCACACAACCTTCTTTAGGAAAGTAGACGGCTACCCAGTGGGTTCCGGGGCCCCGAGTGGTCTAAAGCGCTCTTCGTTACGGATCACTGCCATCTCACCTCTGCCTGCGTCGGTTCGAGTCTAAGATTCAGCCAATGTGGGTATGTGAGAAAGCTTGCCAGTAGCTTCTCGTGGGTCGGTGGTTCTTTCCGGGGTTTTCCCGGGTTCTTCCTTCACCATTAATACTGGCCGCCATATATAGCCTATCGTGTGCTGAAAAATGGCGTTAAACCCCACAACAACAACAACAACAACAACCCAGTGGGTTCCTGGGAGATGACTGTCGTGCGTGTTGATGACATAAGCTTGATGGTCTTGTTGTTTGCGATGAGGCAGTTCATCTTTTGCACACACGACATAATTCCAAGAAGCAGTATGTGAAATGTGGTTCAAAAGGTAATACATTTCCCAGGTATCCATTTTTGTGTTTGTTTTTTTTTTTTTTTTTTTTTTTTTGTTTTCTTCACAGGAAGTGATAAGTTATCATTTCAATCCTGACTTTTTGCTTATAAATGTCTGACAAGTAACTGTTTCTTCGCTTCATCTCCGCACTCTGGGCCAAGAGAACTTCGATGTGATGGATCTCTAGAGCCATCAAATGAGGAGAGGAGTGATCACGCACGTCTTTACGACTCCTTTGTCTCTGTCTTTGGGTTCTGTTTCCACGGAATCCTCCCATTCCATTTCTAAAGATTCTCCACTATTCAAAGAAGGATAACAGACTTCCATAGTTTCTAATAGTCCAGAATGATTTCTCTCAAACTGTTGATTTATATGGTGTTGTCGAATTCGGCATACATGATAACTTTCATGGTGTTGTTTACAGGTATTGGCTTTACGAACTAAAGTTCCACACGAATCTGGCCGGATTTTATAGGGTGGAAACGTCCCTCGTCGCTGCCTTGGTCTGGAGTGAAATCAAAGGCCCACAAAGTGTAACATTCTCCATAATCCTCGTACGTAATGCCGTGACTGGTGTTGGTTCCTAACTGTCCTGAGGCTTCATACAGGGACAAGTACAATCTCAAGTAATTCGTCTTCTCGTCACTTAGGTCAGGTTTGAAAGGCCTGGTACACAAGGTCTCGAAATCGCGACTGACTTCGATCTTGGACGCGTTTTAGTGGTGAAACTCAAAAGGACTTTCCTCGAAGGCTCCATTGACGGCTGTATTTATGACGATACCAATGATCAAACGTTTGGGTAACTGTCCTTGGAACAGATGATCTTTGATCATGGATTCATGTCCAGCTGGAATGTTGAAAGTTTTCACTTCCACGCTTCGTATCGGATACTTGGCTGTCGTTCTGCTCAGTGTGTGACTGATGTGGTTTCCAACTTTAGGTAACACTTCCACACGTCGTACGTAGATTCTGACTTCTTGGATGATGGTTTTGTAATAGGCAGACCCAGCTATCAAATGGAAAGCGGCACTGCTACGATTTAGTCTCGGGCGGACATCCACTCCGTTCAGCAAATACTTCTCTTGCAACCACATGTCAAAATGCAAAAGATCCATCAGTTCTAAATTTGTGTTGGGTCCTTTGATTTTGTTTCGTTGACCGTTGAATCTCAAATCGTGGTTTGGTTCTTTATCTGTAACCGAATCGGTATCGTTGAATTTGTCTGCTGTGTCAGGTTTGATGCCACGCAAGCATCCAGTTGGGTGTTCTTGACTTCTTTTCCGTACGTCAAGTGATTTTCCAGGTACGCTCGGTAAGGGTAAGTGTCCAAGCTGCTACTAACCAGTTTGTTATTCAAGTGCAAATCCACTCCACTGAACAAGAAATACATGAAATTGTTGACGGGGGCTACTTGATCTTCGTCCATTACATTGGGACCGTCCGTCGACGTGTCGATCACATTCACTTTCAAGTACAATCAGCAGTTATTCAGATCAATGTAATCTTCAGGCTGTTCTTTGATTTCAAACTCGATGGGAGCTGATCCAGAGTCCTTGACAGAAGAGACGGGATGAAAGTCGACCCATTGGATTATTGCAACGTCATCATGGCGGGTGGCATGGCAAACATATCCAGTTCCGACTTGGAACAGGCGCAAGATTCTAGGTGCATCACTTTCTTTCTTTCTTTCTCTGTGATTTTTTTAATAATCAAACACGTATAAGTCTCGAGCAGTTATTCTTTTCTTTGTCTTTCTAGCCTTATGCGTGCGAAGTCCTGTGGAGGGTTGTCTCGTCGTCTCTTTGTGCCTTGTCCTTGCTGTGGCATCAGGGAAGCAGGAATGTCTGACGCATCAGCGTCCCGGGCATTACTAAGAGTTTCTCGCCGATCCAAAATGTCTTTGCCTGTTGACACCGTTGCTCTTTTTCTTCTTTGCTGTTCGTTTGACTTTTTTGGGAGAAGCTTGCTTCTTGGGGAGGACTTTAGGGGCATTAGGATCCCATTTTAAGAGGGAGCGAATGATGACACCTCCTAGAGAACCGCTACCTCCAGGTTGCAAAATGATTTGCCTTTTGGTTCGAGTGTCGATGCAAGGATCGGCCAGTTGCGCCAAAGCTACTTTGTTTCTCTCATAAAAGCATTTGGTTTGATGAGGAATGTGAATGATGCCTTGCAGTAATTGACGTGCTTTCACCGTAAACCATCGTAAGACTTATTTGACACTGGTTTCTAAGACACGAGCACGTATTTGTGGATTTTGTTTCGCGAATGATGCCGTACAAGGCACGACTCAATTTGACGGGAAGATGAGACTGAAGGGACGTCATGTTGACGCTCTATGTGAGAGACCCAAAGTGTCCGAGGTTTTTATAGATTTTTTCTTGTTAAGTTGACGACGGGGACGTGTACATGACAGGCCCTCCGTCTTGGTACCAGTGGTGAAACAGATGGGTACGAAATCGTAATTACTCGGGGTGGGGGTGGGGGTTACATCTACGATTAAATAGGCATCCGGGGTTTGAGTGGCATCGTCGTACGCATGAGTCATCCGAGACATTCATAACTGATTTGCTAAGACTTGAACTTGCTATTTATGTCTATGACTTTTAAACAAGACCACGTAATGTGCATTGAGACTAGTGGTGTGATGGGGTTTACTTTGTTGAAACAAATTTTGAGTAATGTAAATGACACTGGTATTATGATGATACCATTTGCGCGTAAACCACAGTTTAATTTCTTCTTCGTCTTCTCCTATCATGTCCTCAAAAATGACCAGATGGGTTTGACTGGTGTCAGACACGATCCCGTCGTTTTCACCAGGAAAGTCTTCCACAAACGCGATGGAATCGCCTTGACTTTCATGTAAGATGCCGTACGTCGATTGCCACTCTTTGTAACACCACACGATCCGTTGTTGTGCACGATCGATCAAATGATGTTTATGTTCGATCAAACGTTTGACAAATTCGGTTTTGCCTGAACCGCTTTGTCCGGCAATTAGCATGTTAAAGTGATGGCAAAGATACAAAGCCTCCCAAATGGCACAATCTAAGTGTTCGGCGATGACTTTGAAAGTGGAGGAAGAGGGAGCAGAGACAGCATAGGTAGCCATAGGGTAGGGAATGTCACGTTTAAAACGGAGACAAACAAGACAAGAATTTTTACACTTTTTACAGGAAACGGAAGAACACGAAAGACAAAGTTACATAAAAGTCAAACGGCTAAGTACAACGATAAAATATGCACCAAAAACGATCAAAGTGGAATATAAACAAGTCACTGTACAACATGATTTTGGTAACAAAGGTGTCCTAGGAACAGTGTGTGATGTTCTTACAGTCTCTACATTGGGTACAGTCACACATTTGTCTTCCCGGAATGGTCTTTCGGGAATGTCTATGACAGTCCTTTCCTGAAGGAATTGGTTGTCCTCGGTGCAGGGTTCTTCTTCTGACACTGTCACTAACACAGGTTTAAACGTTACTTTTTTCACTCGACGTTTTAACTGAGGATCAAAACACTTGGGCATAATTGGTCCCACCTTTGGTCCAAGTCTCAAGACCCGAACTTTTCCAGTCACGTACATCTGTCCAGTCACAAGCTACACACACATCGTCTTAAACATCTTCAGTACCTAAAAGTTGGCAAATCATTTTTTCCAGTAGAGGTCGAGAAGTATCCAGATGAAAACGCAAGGTTTTAACAAAATGAGTCTCGTTGACATTTCAAGGGACCACTTTCATGTTTTATTTGGTAGTAAGTATTGTTCGTAAAGAGTCCACACGGAATAGGCTGGTAAACGAAATCCCAGAAATCAAGTGACTAAGACACACGCCACGCGACGGCTCCACTTCAATGGACACAGTTCTCGCAACAAGTGTTGGTAATCCTCCACCGTTTGAATACTCTCCTTGATTTCCTTCCACGGAATTTGTTGTATCAAACTGATAAAGGTCATATCATGGTAGCCCGTTTTATACCTCTTTTCGTCGGAGGCAATAAGTGTACTTTCTGCACAGAGATGATCGTACTTTACTTCTTATTTTCAATATTTTATTTAAAATCTTCTGCTACAGCGAAAGTCATGTACACAGTGAGTAATTTCTGACCACTGCCATTCAGGGTAGCGGTTAAGAATGTCAATAATATCTTCTAATGTAAACAGTCAAAAGCGGAATAATTGGATGAACGCAGATTTGAACCAGAGAAATCTGACGAATTTGTTGACTTTTTGCACTTTCCTGTTGTGAATTTCTCGACACAAAAATTCTACAGTCAACAATTGTTCTGGCAAGTCCCTGCCAAGCATCCTTGTAGATCTTCTCTTGCAGTTCATTTGGTAATCCTTGAAAATTACTCTTCAAATGGGGTTTAAATACTTGTCTCGGTGTAGTCCAACGTTTGACTCCTAGCCAAGCTGGTTTCTGAAACGAAATGGTATGCCAGGTCAATGAATAGGGTCCCACTAAAGGTAGGTAGTGATAATGCGGAGACCATCGAGCATGTTCCAGATAAGCCGAATCTGTCTGCTCCCACTGGTGTAGTGACACACCGCAACTGAAGCACTTGACTTTATCCCCATCGCTCAAGTCGATAAATCCGGTTCTGGCTAATTCTTTGGGGTTAGGTCCTCCCAGATATTTACACCATTTTCCTTGGAACGTTTGGAATCGACTTTCAAAGTTGCAGTATTCAGGAAAACGCACAGGGAACGAATATTGGCCTTTCACATGTTCATTTCGATGAGGGTAAGGTGAAATCCGCAGGAGTTTGCTCAGTTTTGGATGACATCCGCAGGGTGGTAGCTGCATGGTTTCACGTAGAGGATGACATCCACCATGAAAACCAGTAAAGAGTCCACTATAACGAGTGGCATCTCATTCGTATCCGTCAGGTTTGACACGCACATAATCACTTTCCATGGTAGGTGTAGTGGTAATAGTAGTAGTAGTCATAGCAAAGTTCCCATAATGTGGTACTGAATAGCTGAGGTCACAGCGTACGTCATCGTCATCGTAAGACACAGCATCGCACTCCACTTGAGAATCACCGAACTTGAACGATGTCTGTTTAAAAGTATCCTTCTCTCTTGGTCTTGGTAGTTGCAATGAACTATCGGTCTTGGAAGTTGTCCCTTGTTATATTCTGACCAATATTGACGTGTCCGTACGGCAAAGTGAATTGGTTGGGAAGCCGCACTCGCTTCTGGTACACGATTTGATACCGTTTTTCCAAGGGTCGACTGATGATTTGATGTGTGGGTAAACGTACAATCATGTGCGGTTCGTATGTGGTCACTTTAAAGTTTCCATCCTCTCCAGACTGCAAGGCTTCTTTCAATACGCCAAAGTTCACCACTCGACTGTTGCGATAATGAGAGTTAATCCTTTCATTTTACACTCTGTGTGCACTTCTCCTTGCTTGTTCCGGTATTCGTATCCGTAACTTTTAGGACAGCCACTAGCAAAACTTAGAATACTGTCGTTGGGTTGTTCGTCTGTCCATGCTCCTAAACGGTCTCCTTCGACGTCAGGTTGACGTTCACCCAGGCGATCAATGAGCTGCAACTGTCCGTGTCAAAGTACAGGACGCTATCTCCTAATGGGTGTAACACTTCGTACAATTGTAACCCAGCATGGCCTGTCACGTAAGCCGCAATGATGACATTTCCAAATGTGTCAGCTTGTACAAATTCCAGTTCTTCGTAATTGACCAAGATCAAATACTCACGAACTACGTCCACGTGTTTCATATATTTGGATTTGTCGTGAAGTAGAGGGAAGGTTCTGTCAAATACTCTTGGGTAAACACGGTCTTTGTACCATTTTGCATCACAAGCAATTAAACATCACTTTGGCAAACGATCGCCTTCCTTCGTTTTTCTCGATGTTGTCTAAAGTGATGCCTTCATGCTCCCAGTATTTCGCTTTGAATTTCTTTTCATCTTCGGGAGTGTGGCACCAGGAAGGATAGCCGCTGGTTCCTTGTTTCAGTTTCAAAAAGGCATCCACGTAGTCTGCAAAAAAACTTTCTTAGTCTCGTCGCCCTGTGTTATTTTTGTGTCTTGGGAAAGTGGTAAATTTCGTACACTTGTAACAATTGTTATCCCAGGTCCAGAGCTTTAAACAATTCCACGCTGACCCACGTTCGCGTCAAGGTGCGTTCTTCCTGGATGTGCTGACATGGTTGATCTTGATTGCACGTCTCGGCACATGTACGGCACAAGGGAAACATCAGTTGTCTTTGGCAATGGTGAGGTAAAACAGGATGGTACAAGTCTGTGGGAGGCAAGACATCGCACTTGATCAAGCCTTCGTATTGTCGAATGTTGTCCAGGTCAATGTGTTCCGTCATTAATTGCGAGTGCCCTGTGGGGAAAGTGATATTTGCACACGTAAGGATACAACGAACACACGTCCAAGTATTTGATTTGTTCTCCTTTCTCCTCGTCGACATGGTACAGCAAACAGGTGGCATTCGTTCTCCCTCCGTACAAACTGTCCCGCGGGTTCAGTGGGTCCACCAACTTGTAACTTTCCATGATGCGTTTAAACTCGGGATCGGTTTTCAAACGGTGATCGTGCTCGTGTTCCCACTTTCCACTACTTGGTATCCTTGCTGTTCTAACTTCAATCGCCGCTGACAAGTGGCCTGGTACAAGTATTCCATGGTTCGTTGTAAAAACTGATTTTTAGTGTTAGGTTAAGGGTAACGGATGGGACATCCGTGAAATAAGCAACCGTTAAACTCGTACACGATCTTTTCTAAGTCCCAACCGTTCACCGAATACATTCCGATGGTCTTTTTGCCTCCCCCGTTACGGGTATGTTTGATCCATTTGTCTTCCTTGTCACACAAGTAATGTAGCCAGCGTAGAACTTTGACCGAGTATTTACGTTTGACAAAATTGGTCGCTTGAGCGCGGATGACAGCCTGGGTCTTCTGAATCGTTTGCGATAAACCAAGGAACACGCTTTGGCTATGGTGCAGGCTTTTTTTCAAAGGATCAATCCCTCCGTGCTCAATGAATAATTCTTGAAATTTTCCACAGCAACGCTATAAAATGTCCACGTCGGAACGACAATATTTTAACATTTCTTCCTGAAAGTCGAGGGGTCCGAAGCGTGAGTGTGATACCAAGCATAAAAACTTCTCGTTCGGTGCACAAGTATTGTACCCAGCATAGGTTTGCTTTGTTGCCTAAATTCCTTTTAGTCTGTTGTATAGTTGTTTGTGTCATAGATGTTCATCCATCTATGTCTGTATGTTGTATGTGTTATATATATCTATGTCCCGCCAAGCGTTCTAGGCTTTTTTCCGCTGTTTGCTCCGATTGAGGTCAGCTCCTTGTAACATTGTTACCAAGCTTCAGCACCGTGACGTCACTAATTAAAATCGACCTTCTCTGGAAGTAGGACTGTGTCGACTTTGGTAGCAGCTGATAAACCATCGCTTCTCGTCTCCACAGCCGGTAAAACCCTATTCATCGTCTTCTTACTTTCAATCATGTTTGAAAACTCTGTCGCATGGATTCACTGCGCACACGCGCTATGGCATCTATTCAGGGAATGTGACGTCACAGACCGCTCTCTTCGGATTGGAAGACAGACTCAGCACTGTGACTGAATTTTGTAACGCTTGTTAGGATTGGTGAAAGAACCGTTTCGATCCGCTCTTCCACTATAAATAACTGCACTTCACTTCATTCCCTTCACCTGTTATCGGCACAAGATGTCGACTAATGTTGAATCATCTACTCTCGTTTCGTCGATGCTATTCCGTACGGACTTATCCATGTATGTCAGATCATCATGGACAATTATCCAGATCACCGATACGAGAGTTTGGAAAAGAAGAATCTATGTGGAAAGACAAGGCTGTTTAAAGAGAGTCCTCATCTACGGTCCAGAAGTCAGAAGAAGTTTGAGGAAGAGAAGAAGACCTATGCTGTGCCCTCCGTTTAACGGAATGATGTTAAAATAAAACCAAAGACCCTTTTCAGGGCCACTCATTTGCCTCGAAAAGATTTGCTTTGTTGCCTAAATTCCTTTTAGTCTGTTGTATAGTTGTTTGTGTCATAGATGTTCATCCATCTATGTCTGTATGTTGTATGTGTTATATATATATATATATATATATATATATATATATATATATATATATATATATATATATATATATATATGTCCCGCCAAGCGTTCTAGGCTTTTTTCCGCTGTTTGCTCCGATTGAGGTCAGCTCCTTGTAACATTGTTACCAAGCTTCAGCACCGTGACGTCACCTCACCTGTTCCATTCCTATTGTCCCTATACAAACCCAGTATGTTTTGTCCCAATACAGGCCCAATATTCCCATGTTAAAGTCCCATTGTCCGCAAAGTGACGGTCCTGCATACCCCATGTTAAATTTCCATTGTCCCTAATCGTGCCCACGACCTTTCTGACCGCGATTTCCATTGTCCCTAAACAGCCCCATATTACTACTTATATATATATATATATATATATATATATATATATATATATATATATATATATATATATATATCACATCCGCGTCAGTGCCATAATACTGCAGAATCATATTTGGTCAGTTGTCAAAAATGTATTTTGCTGCTTTCAAGAAGAACAATTTTCTGAAAGTGACAAAACAATACACTACCCGTAGACAACTGTGTGCACCACAGTCGTTAATGTCTTCTTGTAAAATGGCATAGGGTTCATTGTTTTATTTGTTCATCTTTTTAAGAACATCCACTTAAATCCTGCACTATTCTGGATTGTTGTTTTTATTCTACGCATTTCGTCCTTTGCATTTCTAAAGTAGAATCTGAATTCTAAGAGTATGAATTTGAGATAGAAATCTGAAATGCCTGCTTACGGCATTTTCAACCGGAATGACGCTTTACGTCAGATACTGGATGACTGAAATTCCCCTCTGTTTGCAATTCTTACCAAATTTCATAACAAACCAGCTGAAATTTCCATCGACACCATACATTCACGGAATCTGACACACTCCCAAATAAATGAGAACCATCTTTCTAGTGGTTTCAATGTTCTTAAGTTATAAGCTTTAGTATTGTATTAGTATTTACGTCTCCATTTATAGCTTTGTTAGATTTGAGTGATTATATTTTTCATTATGGGGAGTTGGTAATATTTCATAAACCGGGTAAGTAGCTAGTTTCTAGGAGCAGTCGGTCGTAAGGCCCGTCGCGTGTAGGATTAGCAATCCGGATATCAATAACAAAGTGAGTGTGATTGTACTTGTCAAATATTTGCTGTTTAAGCTGACTTAAGTTATGCTAATTGTAATGAAAAGATCGATACAGAATAATTGCTTTAGAAAAATGTGTATAATTTCTCAAGGGAAGTAGTCTCTTTTTGCAGCTAGCTCAATGACAAAATTCATGCAGGAGGTTGGTGATGCAAAGAACATATGCATCCAAATAGTAACATCTGCTTTTAGTGGGTATATCTGTCAAAATTATTTACACAGAAACTGTTCTTTTGTAACAAAAAGTGGACAACATGAGATGACGAATAAGTAACGTACACGCTTTTATATAAAATATGTGTTAGTTTTTTTTAAGATAAAGTTTTCAGTTATGTGATATGATATTTTGAATTCTTGCAGGTGTGAAATCATTGACATAGAGTTTGATATATTTTCACAAAGACCGCAGTTTCAAAAAGCAGACAGTGACCTAAAGGTAAAAATCGAAGTGAATTCGGAACGTTACCATGAACCAGATATTGCTATCAACTCATATACAAAACATCCTCCGTAAGCATGGAGGGCCTTTAAAACAAACCCTAATTACGGGTGAAGTGGGATGGGTAATGAAAACGTGGTGTAGTATTCTATCACAAGATTGGTATAATGCTCAGTCCTAGCATGTTGCTGATACAGATCATTACACTACTAAATTTCTGAAGAATTTTTAACTCCTCTTCAAAGTGTCTCTAAAAAATGTTGAAAAGTTCGCAAACAAAAATCAGCAGCTTGCTCATTTACGAATTGCAGCATTTGATACATTAAATACAGATATCGGACAATATCTACGGGAACATAAATCGATCTTTGTCATTCAGACCCTTCAGGAATTGACGTGAATTCTTTCACTCAGGTTTGGAATTGCCGTGAATTCATTTAAAGAAATTTGGGATTATGTCATTGTTATTCATCAATACTACTGGCACATCAATACAATATATTGAACTTCGTCCGGAATACGACTGGAACCCATTTGGATTACTCGATACTTTTGGACTTTGAAAAAACAGTTTGGAAAATTTTTCGTTTCATTCATCTTGCGGTAAGTTATATTTAATTTTTTGTTTTATTTTATTTGATATTATGGAAAGTCTGCGTTCATTGATTGTATTGCTTCCTTATTGGATTGTTTGAATCTGCAGAAAAACTACAATTTACATCAACTCTAATAGCTTTGAGACGATACAATACCATTAGACAGTCAACATCTACTTTAAATTTCTTTATTATTTTTTTCCACTTGTTTGCCCAGTTTCATTCCTTGGATAAATAATATAGAGCTTTGAGTAAAACCGATCTTTGATAAAGAGATGCTTGTTGTGGCGTCTTCTAATCTATCATGTCGATTGCATAGGAAATCATGGGAGAAACACGGTTATTGAGACATAATTAAGATGACATATCGTCGGCCATGGTAACGGTGCCTTTAATAAAGAAACATTCTATTATCAACAAACACTATGAATTTGATCGAAAAAACACAATAAGTGGAAAACATGTCTCCAACCTTTTGTCATAAATTTTCAACTGTTTGCAAGAAATATTTGCTGAATTCTTCTGCATTCTTTATGCAAGGAGTGCTGTTCATGAAGAAACAAACTATCTTGATTAGCTCATAACATATGCGATACATATATTTTGTATGCTAACGACAGGAAGAAAGTTTAGCGTCAAAAACAATATTGGATAAATGCATCAATTTACTTTAATCCCTTTCAGATCATATCTTTCAACCATGGGCAGTAACTTTAATTTAGGTACAGGAGAGAGAGAGAGAGAGAGAGAGATTCATCAAAGTTATCTCCCTTAGATATTTTACCACTAATGAACTACGTTAAACCATGACATCACCTATTTTGAAAGGAAGTCGCCACAATAAGTCATCACATGTTCAAATAGTAATATAACGTTTCTACTGACATATAAAAAATGTACAATTTATAAAAAAAAAAGTTCATTGAGGTATGTTTACGCTCGTTTAAAGGATGATGAATAGCTATATGACAGATGGTCGTTCATTCGATCCTACATAAAATACGACCACCCCAATCATACAATCCATCAGTTTTCACTGCTCTTGACTCAGTGAGTGATCTTTTTTAGATTCAAAGACTGAATCCCTCTATGTAATGAAAAATTAGTTTAGGTTAACATCTGTTTGAAAGTGTATCGCATACTATGAAACAAATACATAACCAAATCCTTGCTTTCTTCTGATTGTAAAGGAAGCATTGTTTGATATAAGGAAAACATATGTCTCGGCATGACAACTTTTGCACATTCTTCATTTCAAACTACTCTTGCTCAGAAAAATGATGCACTTGGTTTCGTCGATTTATTTTACGGATATATGAATGTAACAAGAATTCGATAAAATAAAATCTGTTCTTGTGAATAATTATATTTGTGAAGAATATACCAGGAAAATTACACATGGAAGCGTCTCACATAATAAAGTATCTTGGATGAAACATTGTATATCTACATAGTCGGTTTATCCCGATATAGGCAATATGTCAATATCATCATAATACATTTACTTTTGGAGTAAGTAGACAGAGAAATAACTTACTAAAAGTATGCAAACTGATATATATATATATATATATATATATATATATATATATATATATATATATATATATATATATATAATGCTGAATTGTTGCATTAGTTATAAAATTATGAGATAAGGACAATTATGTGCGTAAATATGAACGTAAATTGAAATATATAAATTATCTCCCAGATATGGAACTTATGCAATTGCAGTTTTTGTTTTCACGATCAAAAAAATGTCTTTATCACGTCGGTATAGCTGAGGGTCCATTACGAAGTAGTGTACAAGCCCCTCCCGCAGTGACCATTGTCATGGTCATTCCTTCGGCTATTCCAATGCCACCAAGCGTGGCAATTAACCCAGGTAATGATGCTAGAAATGGGAACTTCTGCTGCCGACTATGTTATATTCATTCCAGTGTCCTTGGACACCGTTTCATTATTAGGAACCACCTGTCTCTCAGTCAGCACTTGCTTATTTGGTCCACCATGCCATTGAGGTACCTTTAATGCTATTGCTACTCTAACGTTGTTCTTGGCTATCGATCATAGTTTTCTAATTTGACTCTGACTTAGTGTGACATCGACGTGATTGCATGCTTCATTGGTCCACCTCGAAAGGCAATGTTTGATCAGACAGTATCACAGTAACACATCTATAGTCATCAATACACGTGTTTATATTATCCACAAAGGCTCGAATATTCTTGTCTAGGACAGATTGTAACATTCAATCCAGATGTTCCAACGAAAAGTATTGTATGAGATTAAGCATTTCGAAATCCTTCTGAGATATCTTGAGTCACGAGTCAACGTTCTGATTACGCCGTATAAAGGGCATTAGCGCACAATACGCACGTAGGACATGATTGTGATAAAACTCCAACTTGATTTCTTTGCATGGTTTCTGGTAAGTATTAAGTCTCAGTGATACCTCATACACGCCAAGATAATTTAACGCCTTGAGGTTATTTTGTCTGCAAGTTTAACCGCGTAATATCCTGAATCGCTACGAATAGTGTCATGACGCAGAAACAACTTACTCTAGTGCGATCAGCCACGTAAATAACCCACTGCCAGCACTTTGAACTGAACCTACAGTAATAGAAAGCCTTGACAGCGTAGAGTGACCGCCACCCTTATTGAAACTCAGTAGTCGTTATGCTATAAGCGATGGAGTGAGTGTCAGCATCCACAGCGAACATTTTGACAATGTAACTTTTCTATGTAGCGCTGAAGTCTCAGCTAAATATGCATCCACATCGTGCCGAATAGCTTCGTCGTGAGAGTTGCGTCGCGCCCCAAATAAAAACTTTCTGACATTTCTACAAAACCCAGATATTTTGGGCAGGGGAATTATACAACTAAGTTGACCCTGGCCGTTAACCTGTGCTAGAAGTTCCGAGAAACCCAGGATGATGTTGGAACTGGCATTAACGATTGTAACTTCGACGTCTGCGTCATCTATGGCTGCAGTGTGCCTTTTAGGTCACTGACAAATATGTGATCTATCATCAGAATTATTTATAATATCCTTGGCGAATATCATGGGGGGGGGGGCAGCGTTTCAAGAATAATCATCGGAGTAGAGTCGATGGTACTTCAACGTTGTTCAGGCTTATATACCATTCTACGACGAAACGGTTGTTGATTTACCACCGAATCTTTCGAGACAGTCGCAGTCCATATCCCGCAACGAGATTCGTGGTTACTTTGTCGACGAGCAACGAGTTGTCGCCGGAATTTATGCTTGCTAGCTTGTTTAGCAGTGCTGCTGCTGTCGCATTGATTATTTTATCGATCTTTTCGGACATTTCTTCCGTGCATGGTCGAAGCGACGTTGTTAACCGAGAACTCAATTTGAAGGAAAACTAATTTAGGCTATCTTTGTTGCCCAGAACACCCTAGGCAACTGGACCGCACATAGATTGATGATCGCCTCAGAGGTTTTGTCTTGTACAACATTGGTGACCTTTTCGCCTAACTTTCTAACGGGTGAAATACCATGCTCACTGTACACCAGGACAACGTTACCAAATAACCCTTTAACAGTGCCATCTCCGTAATATGTACTACATACAGGTATTCGTAAATTTACAACTCTTACCGGAGTAGCAATTTATCGATATATGATCATCGTTTTTATAACTGTTGCAGTTTATTGCAGCAAACATTAGCTTTTAGCAAGCTAGCTCGCCGTGGCGCCGTTTCTTCGATACAAACTAACGGCGCGTATTTCTTCACGTGCAAGCATTTCTGCGATATCATATGCTTCATCTTATGCTTCTTCTGCGGGTATTGCCGCCGTACGGTCATATCTGATTATTCCTGTAACTAACCGGTCGCGTCTCTGATATCCTCTTCCCAACCAGGCAAACTCTGTAGTGACTACAATGCGGAAGAGAGCCGTTGCTGTTGCGGTAGCCAGTTCATTCATAGGTTTCATCAACGTGGCACATGTTTGTTCGAACCTCAGGTATTTACCGTGATTGCGTTTGTTGTTTGACTGCATCGCGCTCTGGTAAATATTACTGTAATGTTCAAAAGAACTCATTTGCTAGTTGTTCTGTTCGACTCTTATCTGCTATTTATTAAATGTATGTTTAACTATTTCAATGAATATACCTTCTCCATAGCGTTGACATCGATATGGTAACAAACCCGTTTGGGGTTGCTTATGCATATCAACGGAACACCATTTTGTATGAACATATTTGAATGTGCTGTCTCTGATGACCTTTGTGATCTGCGTGTATCGTTGTTTCAGAGAGATAAAGTCGGTGTCTTTATGTCTGCGCGAGAAAAAAATATTGTGCAGGGTTAGATTTTTTTCTCACTAATCCAAATGTGCTAGGAAAATTTGTATCTTTAATCCGTGCGAACCATGAATAGTCGATGCGTATTCAAGACTCCAATATGTTGGCGCACGTAACGCGCGTTAAACTTCAAACAGTAGGATATAAACTATCTCGTTGAGGACCAGCTTTAATGTCTGACTGGGGTTGCCAGCAAACCTTTCCGGTATCGTCATATTGACGACGATTACCAGCTGATCAATACTACAATGGGATGTGTTTGTTGAGAAACTATATTTGGTGAAGTTTAAACAATTCGTGATGAAGCCTGTCACGAACTAGTTTTAGAGATGTGTCGAAAAAGTCCCTACGGGACTTTAAACATATATATATATATATATATATATATATATATATATATATATATATATATATATATATATATGAGTTAATATCTCTAACACAATTTCTCCCCAGAATTTACATGACTCCTACCCAATTTTCCTTCGTAGTTCGCGGCCACCATGTTGCTTGCTTTTCCACGCGCACCAACATTGTATTGATTACGTGGAACAGAATCACTACCCTGTTGCACACATCTGCATGCATCCAGCAACATATTCATTGGAACAATGCTGGTCGCAACGAGTTATCACTCCCATGCGGAGCCAACTGAATTGATTCTTTCCAATCATATGCATCACAGTTATAATGTTTCTAGTTGTTTTGTGCACAGCAGCAAGGAAGGAGGTCAAACTCTCTGGGTTTCTTTAAAATTTGACTGTTGACGTGAGACCGATGGGACCTGAACCGCTGGTAGTACTTAATCACATGTACAATGAGATTCTAGGGCATCGCGTGGAACACAGATCCACAGAGGGACGTGCATGGTCAATCAGATGTTATGATAATTATGAAAAATGCCCAGCTTCTGCTCTTTGAATGAGAAATTTGATCACTAGAATGAGATTAATTATGTGTAGGTAATTGATCACGAGAATGAGATTAATTATGTGTAGGTAATTGATGACTAGAATGAGATTAATTATGTGTAGGTAATTGATCACTAGAATGAGATTAATTATGTGTAGGTAATTGATCACTAGAATGAGATTAATTATGTGTAAGTAACCAACTTAATGTACGACGCAAAGGGAAATCAGTTAGTATACAATCTTCAGAGAATAAAGTTTATGTAACCATTTATCCTCATGATGGTTTCATTTTAGGTGTGACCACACAGAAAGCTGTTTTGTTTGTCCATATCCACCTGCTGAAAACATAAATTGTTTCGCATTTGTGTCAATTTATTTTCCAGTATTCAAATTACATGTGTGCACATAATCTAAACATAATATATCAATCATTAACTTTCCCACGTTTGATTGAAATTGCGTTTTGTTTCTTACTATGACACTTTCAACATATAATAGCCTTTAATATTATATTCGATACCATTTGCTTCTGATTATTTCTGATGACCGAAGTTATTCAACTAAGTATGCTACTGGGTTGATGTAGTTCTAGAAGTGATAGAATTCACTGAACCAATGCATATCATGTATCTGTTAATTTTTTAAGTCTGCCAGAATGCAGAGATTATAATGTTAAGTTCAATCTATTCTGCTTATGTGCCAATACTCTGAAATAGTTTCATGTACTAGCACTGATGTGTCTCAATGATATAATCCCAAATATCTTTAAATGAATTCAAAGCAATTCCAAAATGGTTGCTTTCTCTCTAAAGTTTATGAGCACTGTCTAATCCCAATGAAGAAATGAAACAAAAATCTTCTCAAATTATAACTGAACACAACTAAAGCTGATTCTACTAAGATTGGTGTTTCAGGAAGGAATAATTAATTTTTAAGTAAACAACCTTTATATAAAAGCTAAGATAAAATTTCAGAACCAGGGTGATTGTCAAATATTCATTTCAAGATCAATCCGACTTGTCAACAAGGTCATATCCTTTAGAAGGTAACAAATCAGAGATCAGGTGACAGAGAATTTCTTATGTGGAAACCAGTCACATTAACTCAAATCCCTTCAATTTCGTCAATATTATCACTTCTACCTCTTCCAAAGTCAAAAGTCCATTTAAACATGTTTAACCTTCTCAAGTCAAAAAATACTCGCCATAGGCCGGATGTTGTGTACCGGACACTAGAAATCTACTTCTGTCCAGAAGAATTGCTTAAGACGTTACCACCGTATGAATTCAAACACCTCCATATGGAATACTAGTTTGCACAAAACCATGATAACACAGTGATCTTATTATCACATTAATATCTTACTGGGAATTCGTATACCTTTAATGCATTGTTCTTCAGCGTGGATCACAGTTACAATCTAGAATGGCTTTGAATAAATTCACAATATTCACAAAGTAGTGTTTTAGTACAAAGAATCAATGATTGCTTTTTAATTCCAATGAATAATGTAAACGAATGATTCCATCAAATTTTAGCACAACCGTGTATGATTCCACAGACTGGACTTCAAACCGGAATGAATACTACTTTACCTCATCCAATTTATAGTAATTTCGTCTGATCCAAGACAATGCAAGAGACAGACAGACAGACAGACAGATGATAGAAAACAAATTCTTGAGAATTGTGACAGTGAAAATTCAGCAAACTAATAGAAATTACCTAACCACAGTCCACATCTTGGGTTATAACTTAATATTAGTATTGTTGTTCGCATTCCCATTTTTCGTGTCCATTTTTAACAATATATTTATGCATGCATCAAGTCTTCCCCACGTTTGAGCTATTAACTAATTATGAATATTCAAGAAATGAAAATGAACCAATTTTCTTTTTTATAAGTTTATTTTCAGAGCGGCAAGAACACAAAATACAAACAAGCACTTATTAGCGACTCTTACGAAGGTGCACTTAAAATGGCGGATATACTGGAACAGAAAAATGGTTACTCTTACACCCAAATGGAAGCTACGTTTTACCTTCTCTTCTCCCATACATATAATACAATTAACGTTTAATGTCGGAAACAAAGAACTCCCTCAAATACCAACATGAATGAATATTAGTAATATCATTCGAAATTCTACTGCAACATGTAATGTGCAAACACTCGATTGAAAAAGGACTATTCTTAGAAATAAATAACTTTGTAAATGAAGATGGTTCTTGGATCAATCGTGATAAATTTTGTAATAAATTGGAATTCCATAAAATTTGTGTAGACTTTCACTGACCGTTGGGTACCAAAAAATATACAGATGTAAATTTGACATATGTATGCACCAATGGTATGTATATTACTAAATACACATGGCACGAAAACGACTGAAGATGACAATTTTTCAGGGGAAAATAATTCAAACAATTTTAAACACCATCAAACGCTTCTTCTCCAAACATATCCAACTATATTTTTTATATTTCTGAGCCTTCTGCTATTTGCAAACTATTTATGAATATAGAAGTTAATTGTATAAAAAACCATGTATACACTTCAAACAATGCATTTCTTTCAAATATATTTTATCTATTTTCACCCAGATGCGACTTTTGTAAAATTCGCTACATTTACTTGTCTTCTTACATAAGTAATGTACGACGTAAATTGCAAAAGATTCTTCTCCATCAGTAAATATAGCCCTTGATGCTTTAATCAGAAAGAAATAATTTATTTGCATAACAATTCTCAGAATTATTTGAAAAATCACCATGAACACCATCGCAATCATGTCCGAAGGATGTGATCATTACTCAGAGGGTTCTCACCATTCAATACACTATTTAGTGATAGAGCAATGGTCGGGTGAAAATATCCAACTGTGTCCGTCACTACCTAATCCTTGACTGTTTCAGTATCTTCCTTGTCATACAATCATCGACTATTGTACGTTTGATTGGTATGTTTTTCTTCCACCTGTATAGTATTTGCAATCATGTCATGGGGATGAATTTTAGATAGTTGCGGTGACATATCCGTCTGTTCCCGTCTTTATCCCTTCCATGGCAGTGTCCCTGTCTCTTTCTGCACAATGGCTGGAGTTACAATCAAATGGTTTGGTATCTCTTGGCTCCACTTGTGGACCACTGCATTCATGTCCTGAAGATGTGTTCTGGCTATTTCTTAGAACGTTCTTGCCTTCCATTCCACTGTTGAGGACTACAGGGATGATCGGGTGTAGATATCCATCTGTATCGGGCTCTATCCTAACTTTGACGTGTTCTATGTCTTCATCGACAATTGGACAGGCATTGCAATCAGGTAAGTTGATGTCACTTGCCTGGATCTGTAAATCCTCGCAATCCTGCCCCGAAGATAACGTTTGCCTATTTGTTAGGATGTTAGTGTCTTCAAATTCACTGTTTACGAATATAGCAATTGTTGGGTGTATACATCTTTCTGTCTCTATCTCATCCTTGACGGATTCCAAGTCTCCTGCTACACGAAGAAGTTGATTGCAATTCGAAGGTGTGGTATCTTCTTCCTCCGCAGATTCATTTGATTTAACTCGTCTTCCAGTGCCATATAATTGTTCACCATCTATAGTCCAGTAATGCATAGACTGAACCCCGTCGAAGCCATGGTTCACTATCTCCTCTGCGATGTTCATTTGATTCATGTTCACTCCTGGCTTATGTTTTCTGTAATAATAATAATAATAATAATAATAATAATAATACAATTAATAATAATAATAATAATAATAATAATAGAAGTGTTAAATAAATGCTACCGATATTTTTTATAACATAGCGAGAATGAACTCGTTTACTTAACTTATATAAATGCAATAGACGGATTGATTGCAGTAACTATAAAATTTCTGTTCGCTTACCAGTCATTCAATAGTTGGCATAAAACGTGATCTGTGTCAACAAGACATGCAGATAAAAGAATCTTAATGTGCCTTTTCTTTGATCTATCACAGACTCTGCAAGGTTACCAAATTATCCTTGCTTAGTAAAGTTATTTTCGATAAGTCCGTATATGAAGAGAGTATTTGTGTATTCTTGTAGAGTTTTCACACTATTGCAACAGTTTTGGACAAAGATGACAGAGCACAGTATTTAAAATACTCAAATTTAAAATATAAATTTTCTATACTTTTTAGACTTCATACAACACTTGGACGGCAAATGTTACTCCGGAACCATTTGTTATAAGTAGTGAATTGTTATTGTTGCTGACATCATTGCTGTTTTATTCCTTAGGCCAATGGCACAGCAAATTTTTCATATTTAATTATATGTGCAAAGCATTATATATTTCATTGAATTTCACAGGTAATCGGATGAATTACTCTCTCGTGAATATATGCAACTCTAGCAGGGTATGAGTGTTTTCAGTCCATTCCTTTGTTTATTATATAGTTTACTATGTTGTATCCACACACATTTATTGTATACTTGTAATGCGTACTTTTGGAACAGACGCTTCAAATTCCAATCTTTTATTCTGACTCGTTGAATCGAAATTTTGTGGACATACAATTCTTTTGCTGAATGGGCTAAATGGCACAGGTATCGACAGTACATCAATAACACAAACCAATTTTAGTAACTGCCTTCACCGTATATCTACTCGTACCCAAACATGTCTGACCGTTTTTCTAACAGCCATCTTTTTTCTGTATTTTCCTGCATAACCATCGTCTGTAATATTGACATTGACAAGGCCTGTATCAACGGAACTGTTTCACATCTTCTTGCAATGGATTTAAATTATGTAAAGACACGTATTAAAATTACCTGTAACATATGCAAAGGATGGTTAGAAACACAGCAATGATTATGCATCCACCTCCAACTGCAGCGGTAATAAAGTCAGTGGATGAAGTCAGATTCCCATGAGCTGTATATTGAAGACTGATAATCAGCATATTAATTGTCATAACTATGGAGAAATATAATCAATAAACACATGCATGGCGTTTTTTTTAAAGGATGTTTCGGTTGATTTTGATCATACGATAATTCTTTACTTTCCACATAATCTGAAGTTATATGATGCCATTAAATTAAAAAAATTCCAATAGCAAGACACATACGGTTAAAAAGAGACACATAACAATTCCAATTTTGGATACTTGTTCTATCCTAAATTATTTCGACGCTTTCTTATGTTCTGTCTATCTGTTTACTCTGTGAAATAAAATATACTTGAAACAAAGTAACTATATTCTAAGTCACACAGATCCAACGCATTTGTGTTTATTGTATTATTTTAGGAAGAAGGAATAACGAATAACGCTTAAATGAATTACTACTTGTGTTGCGGATTGTACCACTTCAGCCATCTTTGGCAACACAATAATAGCCAATGTATGTATGAATGTCGAAGTCAGACGTATATTTATCACAAATAATATGCACCGTTTTATCACACAAATCCATGAAAGGGACTACTCAATTATTGAATAAAAATGGGCAAATGATTTTCCATTCATAAATTTAAAGTGCTTATTGTGAACACTGTGTGGAATCTTCTGCGTCTCAACTTAACGATATATGTTTCTGAATTAGATATATGTCAGCCTTGTGTATATTAGGCATATATTTTGTTTAGTTTCTATGACATAAATACTTTGAATACATTGGATACTCAGTTGAGGAAATGGTTGTGGGAAATATTAAATGATTCAGAGAGTATTGTCAAGTTGCCGTCATTAGTCATATTGCTGAACTATATGAAGGAAATTTACAAGAAAATATAAATACCATTTTGCAATAACGCCTTCCAAGTAAGGAAGGACAGAAAGAGATTATTTATACCTAATACTATACAGACTTTATATTAGTTGTTTCCAAAGAGTGTGATAACAATATTGATGTTACACTTTTGTCCTTAACGCGGATAATTCATCAGTATGGCCCAAAAGACGTGCGTACTTTTACTGATATTAATGTGCAATACAAGTACAAGAAGATACCCTTTTCACACTTGTCCCCGGTCCAGTCTGGGGCACATTGGCACGCGTAGCCATTTCCAAGATCGTTACAGCTTCCACCATTGATGCATGGACCGCTGACGCAATCATCAATGTCTGTAAAATGCAACAAACAAAGACATGGAAAACTATGATTTATCTGATAGTGTCAAACGATATGGGAGAACTTCTAGATAGGACATCATTGTGAACGGTGAATAAAAGTAGAATAACAAGGGCTTGGATTCCATTTGTTAAAGTTAACCACGAGCCAATTCGTTTTGTACAAGCGTAATAAATGGAACGAAGATTTATGCTTAGAGGCAAATAAAGATAGTGTTTTAGACATATAATAAACGGTGTTAAAGTAAGATGGCATGATAAATGTATTTAAAGATATCAAACATACTTTGATCTGTTACGCCTAGGTCCGAGATGTATAATGCATAAACGTAAGTATCATAGACTGGCGCAAACTAAGTTTATTGAAATAGTCCATTATCACCGACATGACAACATTTCAAAGGATAATTATGTTATCTTTATTTGCAGGTTATGTTGACCACTAGACAGATATCTATGAATTAAACTGCAACATCATGTTTATGCTATTATAATAACTCACCTGTTTCGCATTGTTTCCCGGTCCAACCTGGGGCGCATACGCAGAGATATTCTGTGTATTTGTCATAACATGTCCCTCTGTAACAAGGGTTAGATGAACATTCATCTATTTCTACAAAAAGAAAATATCAAATGTGCTAAAACAAGTTTCGTTCCGTATGAAAGCAATCTGATCACGGTGATAGATTGATAAAAATAAATCTAATTAATGTATCATAATTGCTTATACAAACTTGTACTAATTTTGAATATAATTTATAACAGCCTTTGGACGTGATGAAAGTGTGGAAAAGCTACCAAATTGTGAATAACATTGCTGAGAAATGTTGTGGTTTAGCAAAGAAATCTCGCATAACGCTAACAGTTTGTAAAATAAACATTTAGTTGTTGCAATAGTGTTATCTGTATTGTTGATTCGCAAAATAGAATTATTGATGCAAAATAATATTGGAATACACTGTCATAACTAAATATCAGAACTAAAGAGGCAAACACTATTTTAAAAAGTAAGCATACCAGTAAGATAAACAATAAGTAAGGGTAAGTCATCAGGATCAAATGAATTGTAGCAATGTTTGCACTATCAAGCTGTTATAGTCACACATGATGTGTGGCACCAACTGCACAAAATCTTGTAGACTATACTCCTGTACCAGGTAGTTTAAGATGATCGCTCATCTCGTGTGCAAAATGTAGCATACCTAGCGTGTTAACTACATTATTTTGACATTTAATAGTGCAAACATTGCAGTACGTCTCATTTAGTTACCGAGAGAACTCTCACTAATGTATACCAAACAACGGCGTTGCATGCAGTAGACTCCGGTAAACAGTCAATTTAAAATCAAGTTTTCGGCGATTTCCAGTCAGATATAATAAAGTTTGCTTAGTTAATATGAATGGAGATATGCCGCGCCAAAACAGTCTCCTTATCGTGCCATGAGGTGAACTTTCAGTTCACATTGTCATAATTCCTACCCAGTTAACGGATTTACTTTAGTAATTTCTTGATTTCATATTTTCGATACGACACACTGGCTAAAATTTATAATATTACAGAGATCAGTTTCCTAGGATAGATCCTTGCTACCTGAAGAACAGTTTAATCCTGCCCATCCCATTTCACAGATGCACTTAGTTTCATCCCCATACATCTCACAATATCCATGTACACAGCTCATCTCGCAGCTTCCCAAGTCTGCAATGACATGTAGCAAACTTGTACTTGATTTAAGACTATCTTTATTTAATACTAGGAAGATTTTACTAAATCCAACTATTTATTTCATGAGCACGGATTATACACTTCTAAGAGCAACATACAAGTCTTGCATTGTAAATCTTCTAATTAAACATCTGCTTACACATAAGTTCAAACATATTACTTAATTGCTAGTGATGTTTCAGAGTATCTCGTCCTTCAGTGACACTTTAAATCAACAAAATGAATCATTTAAACAAGGCCCATTCTCTGCTTTATCTTTAATATCCTGGAAGTTGATTGTGTACTTAAATCTGATGTGTAAAGTTATTGTCACTACGTGAGATTGCCTTTATTCAGTTATATAGCAGAGTATAGTATGCAACCTACATATGCAATATTGCGAGATTTCCAAAACCGTGCTCTCCGGAGACAAGGCACCATAGTCATTCCATGCTAAACAGGTGAACTGACTGCCCAGGTCCGAACGCTGTAACGACTTGATTTTTAATTTTGAATATTCGACCATGTATTTTGTGCTGCTTTCAACAGTTTCACCATTTCTTTTCCACGTATAATTCACCGGAATGAAATGTCCAGGAGGTGTTCCAGTTGCATTGACATGACAGGACATCGTCAGTCCAGAATCAGTGGGCTCCCTGGCGTTTTTCTGTCTTGATATGTCTGGCCTCAGAAACGGGGCTAAAACATAATTATCATAAGATATTTGCGAATATGAGTGCCGTTTTCGTGCATTAGTATATCATCTCTTGAACTATCCGTTTATGTGGTATACATATTTTGTGCTTAAAATTACACACTAATGTCCTATATTACGTATTGAAATACAGGACATGATAAGCAATATTTTGTCTTTATTATATACCTTGGTGTACATTTCCTTTATTGCTTGCTGAATAAAATGTATCCTTTATAGGGTTAATAAGATATCTGTAGAACAGGGCTGAATCAGTTAGAATTGTTTTAGAATATATTATCTTTCTTGTTTGAAATGTTAAGACTCTATAGTCTTACGCTAACTAATAAAAAAGAACTAAAACTAACAAATGCATTAAAATACAAAAAGTACTATATTTCCATAGAATACAAAGTGAACAATAAAAAGCAACTTACAATATTGTGAATTAAATCCCAAATAATTCTTTAAGTTCTATCACAAGTCCAATAGTAAAGGGTTCAGATCGAATTACAGCATTGGATGTTCTGATGGGTCGAATGGGCTGATGTAACAGTCTTGCTGTATCACGGTCACATAATTAAAATCCAGAATTTCTTTGATTGAATTCACAATAATCTCCAAAAGTGCTTTAATCCAAAACTGATTAAGCACCTTGTAATTCCAGTGAATAATTTAAATGAATAAATCCTCTCACATAAAACAGAATAAAACTTATAGACTGATCAAAATATACATATTGTACAATAGGAACAAAGACTTTTAATGTAACTAACCTTATTTACATCCCCACCTTTCCCATGCCTCAATATCCATTTCTGAAATCAATTCCATCACCTTAAAGGACAATATATCCACACTGTAAACAATAATAGTTTCTAGAATCTTCTAGGGTCAGAATTAATGTTGTGCATTGAACTAATACAAATTAAAAATGATATTAGTCAGGTAGGTCCAAACTCATACTCTGAATCGTGGACAAAGGTCAATCACACAATAGAAATTAAATATACATTGCAGAATCACGTAGGTTAACGCAGGGAGATAAATCAACTTAGACATCATTTTATTCAAATAAACAATCTTATTAGGCATTCCAAACATACTTTTAACATAAGACCTGTCGATATCAAGTTATGAATACTAGAATTACAATCATACGATAAAACACAAGGAGCATCCTGGTCGATATTGGGGAGAAAATTAATATTTTCTGTAGAGAAAAGTTTTCTTGCTTATTTTCAAAATGACGTATACAAGTATCAACGCGTACTCTCTATGAAAATAAATATGTTCACTTTAAATAATATTTGATATTTTTGAAAAACGCTATAAAAGTCAGTTCTGATTTAAAATTCAGTTTGGTTTAAGAACGAAATATCAACTAATCTAATGTTGATTGTAGCGGAAAAGATCTCGTCCGCTTCCATGGTACCTAAACATTCCTGATAGATGCTACAATTAGAGAAATGTGTTTAGTAGTAATTTGTTTTAGAAATGTTGTATCAATCGATCATTTCAACATATATGGAGCCCTGTCTTACGTATATGAAAACACTGTGGTTACAGTAAGGTTATTGTCCTTGCTACTTTTTTGGATCAAATTCGATTATTGAAGAAATTCTTGACAATGTTAGAATTATCTTTTTGGAACATTATTTAGTCCTCACAAATTAAACCGATGGCCCAAAAGGACTGCTTTCACAATGTGGTTAGAATCAACCACCTTCTCGAAGGACCAAGTGAAGTCTTAATTGAATGCAAATGAAAACGTATTGATAAGTTACTCTTTGGAAGATATAAATATTTACTATCTGTTGTAATCAAACATTGTTTAAAGACCTTTTGCGATAATCTAGCCACCATTTTCTACAAAAAGTGAAGTTAAAATTGAAGTATATAGTTTTCTTAGCATACTCTTTAGAGTATAATCAATGCGTATACCGAATTACTATCAAATACAACCATTTTATAAATGTTCTATGCAAAAGATTAAAAACATCATACACATCAATTATGTGCAGAAAAGTCTCCTGCAATTTCATTTGCGATGATATCATCACACATAATATACTTAGATATAAATTTCAGTAAAAAAACTATATACAATGGCAGCTATGATAAATAATATATCTTTAAAAGCGCACATCTTACCAAAAACTACTAAGAGTTGACTTCCAATCACTTCATTAGTCACTCCACTGACAGATATATACTGTCCTGCATCTCCATCAGTGATATTGTACACCAAGAAGGATATGAGTCCATTGCTGCAGTTGCCAGAAAATTTATATTTTCTGTCTAGGTCTCCTGAAATAATTATCGGATCTGTTCTGTGGCATTTAAACATCCTCGTATTCATAGGATTGATGACATCTACATAATCCGCAGCTGCTGACCTTCTGTCGATCTCCCAGGTAATAATAGCCATGCCATTTCTCAAAGCATATGTCGTTGAGTCTGATGCAGAATATACAAGTACTATTAGTACATACTTTGTAGGGCGTGCAATAAATAGATAGATAGATAGATAGATAGATAGATAGATAGATAGATAGATAGATAGATTATATTATTCACCTTATCAATTCTTGGTAAAAAGAAACACAACACTTCGGAATATTCCTCTTGAACTTATTCCCTGTTCTTGTTATGCTTATATGCTTAGATTATAAAAATCATCATCAATATTATCGTATGTGTCCTTTTTAACAGAACGATATGCTTTTCAATTTCCACGTTTCCTAGACTGTCATTCAGTTTTGTCAGTCTTACCTTTCAATGCAGCTGCATGTATAATAAACTCGGCTCCAGCCATACAGGAAAGACAGAGCAATATTATACTTAAAGTCATTATATTTCACTGTTTGATTAAATCGATGTTACAAAGTACACGCCTTCATGCTGATATTAACGTTCTCGCATTGTTTCTTGATGTTGCATTTTCAATTTCTCACACTGAAGTGATGAAGCTGAAAATCTGTTGACTATATATCGTATATCCCCAATGAATCAGCCCATGAAACTCATAACTGGATAGATGATTGTTTCACTTAATTTCAGTTATAAATGTAATCACATAGGTGTTGTAAAGTTTTTGTTTATTAGTTTACATTGGTACTATTTAAAAAAATGTGCGATATACATTTCTGATGCATACAAGCACACGATAATGTAGAACACACCTACCGCTGGCCATATCTGCAATACTGTGTTATGATACAATAAATAAAACAATTATTATCCAGCAAACATTATATGTCTGGGTCTAAAACAATTTACAAAAACGCATTGGACACAGCTTCCTTCCACAAAGGTTTACATTATGGTCTTCATTAACATTGTTTAGCCAAAGAACACAATTGTCATTGATTTGGTTTCATATCTTTAGCTTATGATGCATTGTACAACGTAATTGTCAACCACACCGTATATCTTTATAAAAAAGGCAAAACAATATCCGACAATTATTGACATCTGACTCAGCAGCTTTAGGGCGAATCAATTGTATGAATTGAACTAAACGTAGTTAGTATGCCCGGATTCGACACGCGAGACATTTGGATCTAAATTATAAATCACGCGCAGTTGCGCAACATGTATCACTTGTTTTAAAGCGTTTCGATAGTTACTAATCTTGATGGAAATGTGTGAAACATTTGACAAGAGCCAATCAATTTTTATCACGAATGTGTACAATATCAATATAAAAGTATCATAAAGATTAGAATGAGCTAAAAAATAATATAACAAATTAAATAAGATGTTTTAGAAATTAAAACTCATTACTTTCATGTTATCCAACTTTATAAGTATTACATTTTCCAAACATTTAAGAAGTAGCATTGATATAATTAACGGCGATAAAAGAGGTAAAACAATGCGGTGTTGTAGGCCAACTGCAAACAATTGTAGTGTGATTTATATGTGCGTAATGTATGAACCCAATAACAATTGTCTTGTTTTCCTTATAAACAGCAACAATAGTGTGGTTTCATTAGATCGTTGAAACTGATAGCTGAATCTTTTCTTTTGTATCTATTGTGTATTTGATTTTGTTGTGTTACTTATGTCAATAATGTGCATGTTTATGTGTTTGTTCAAATCACCTTAGTTTCTTCCTCTATGTCTATGTACAGCCGCATAGCAGTAAGATGTACCCAATATGTCACCAAACATGTGCAACGTGCTTTTTTAATTTATAATTCATGTCCTAAATTTATCATGCATTTTCTAAATGTTCTAAATAATGCTAACTGTGAGTGACCGATGACTACTGTGGCATATACTACCTATGCTACATGATCATATGATTTACTCTTAGCTTGCTAAACTAGAATTATGCTCATAGAACATGAATGCCCACCACAGTATCTGAAAACTAACCTAAACGCAAAATGAAATCTATGAGTGATGGACGGACACAAAAATAATCTCAAGATACACCGAAAAATATATTGGTCTAGCATAGCAATATATAATGTCAGCATCATTTCACAGTCGCGCTTTGGAAACTAATGTTTTGATCTAGATATACTGGTTTCCAGATAAAACTTAGTGGATAAATAGGTACGTGTTGGGAAGAAAATATAAGTTAGATATGTTGCAAAGTGCAATGTATGAGGATACAACGGTGTTTCGATAATTTTAAGCAGATGGACAGCTGGACTGACAGACAAATCTATAGGTCGATCAATATAAACATCGATAGATAGATTCGATGATGGATGAATTGATTACTGGATAAATCGATATGTATTAAAACACTCTTTAACTCATTGTTCATGGCAATTTATCACATAGTGACGACTGGTACATGCATTCAACAGAAAGCAAGAACAAAGCCTAAATAGTAACTAATATGTTTATTATGTTCATCTTCTACTTTTTTGCGTACAATTATAATAATAATGAGGACTTGGTAAAGCGCCTAATCTTTAGAGGCTCTAAGCGCTTTACATTAGACAACACCTATAAGATAAAAAAACATACATAATGATATGATTACAAACACAAACACCATGAAATTAGAAAACATGAAAAAACATGCTGAGAATATTTAAGGTGGGAAACATTATTAGGTCTTTAAGTTTGTTCTTGCAGTCGAAATAAGTGAGTTTTGAGAGCACTCTTGAATGTGGTCACTGTGTCTTTGTGTCTAAGTCCAGTGGGCAATTCATTCCACGTTGCTGGGCCCTGGTATGCAAAAGAACTCTGTCCATATGACTTTTGTTTTAATAGTGGGAATAATGAGTATACCATTGTCAGAAGAGGAGCGTACGTATCTTGCTGGTGTGTACACATGGGTGAGGTCGGATAGGTATGTTGGACAAGAGTCCGTCAGTGAAACGTAGCACATTGAACAAATTTTGTGTTTGATTCTGGTTCGAATGGATAGCCAGTGTAGGGTACAGAGCAGCGGGGAGGTGTGCTCTGATCGTATACTCTAAGTATAATCCGAGCAGCTGTGTTTTAAACTTTTTGAAGTTTTTGGAGTAGATATTGAGATGAACCAGACAGAAATGAGTTACAACAGTCCAGTCTTGAAAGTACTAATGAACACACAAGTGTTTTAGTGGCATCAACTGAAAGATATTTGCGAATGGAGCTGATGCGTCTCAGCTCAAGATATGCAGCCTTCCATATGTTCATGACATGTTGGTGCAATGTGAGAGTACTGTCCAGAGTAACACATTGGTTTCGTACTGATTGTGTGAATTTAATGTTTGTGTTGCTGATATTTATTGTTTGAGGTAAGGATGTGAATGAGAAAGTCTTTGTGTTGTAATCAGAATGGCCTCAGTTTTATCATCATTCATCTGCAGCTTGTTACATGTCATCCATGATTTAACATCAGAAATGCACCTCTCTACACCTTGGATGGTAGCATCAACTTCAGTTGGGTGGCTAGATTTGTATATTTGGGTGTCATCAGCGTACAATTGGTGATACACTGGATGATAATCTATGACACTTGAGAGCGGCTGAGTGTATAGAATGAAGGGAACAGGTCCAAAAACAGACCCCTGTGGAACACCACAACATAGATCAACTGGGCTGGAGTGTATTCCATTTGCAGACACAATTTGTGTCCTGTTGACCAAGTAGGACTTGAACCACAGTAAGGCTGTATCATGAATGTCAAATGCATGATGGAGACGGTGAAGTAATATATCATGGTCTATTGTGTCAAATGCTGCAGACTAATCAAGGAGGGTGAGGACTGTAATCTTTCCGCCTTCCAATGCAGAGAGAATGTCATTAACTACTTTTAGAAGAGTAGTTTCAGTACTGTGACAAGGGCGATATGCAGATTGTACATTGCTAAAACGACTGTTTGAATTTAGATGAGAAACAAGCTGGGATAAAACAACCTTTTCTAAGATTTTTGATATGAATGGGAGATTAGAAACTGGGCGATAGTTCTTTAAATCGTTATGGTCTAGTGTTGGTTTCTTCAGCAGAGGTTTTACAATGGCAGTTCTGAAAAATGATGGGAATTCCCCAGATGAGAGAGAGGTATTAATAACATCAGTTAGTGAAGGCAATACTGGATCTAAGCACTCAGTCAGCAGTGATATTGGAATTGGATCAAGTTCACATGACTTTGGTGCACTCTTCATCAGGATTGTACGTACGAAATTCATAGAGACAGGTTCAAATGCTGCTAATGGTTGGCACTCAAATTCTGTATCCCAACTGTATGGTGACGACGAGTCAGTTGAAATTGTGGTGTCAAGCTTGTCTCTAATGGTTTGTGCTTTGTCGCGGAAGAAATTTGCAAACATGTCTGGAAGGTCGACTGGAGAGAAGGTAGTTGGAAGTGGTGATAACTCCCTAATCATGGCATAAATATAGCAGACAATGAAAAACAAATTATATTGAAAAGGGGATTCTGTCATCTATTTTCTAGTCATCATAACCCACCGATATCCCGAGACAGAAGAAACATGAAATGATAGATTCTCATCGGTATTAAACTAAGCAGCAGAAGTGAAATCAACAAGTTTAGTTAAATCAACATATAAATATTTTTCTAAGTTTGAAAGTGGAAATTTAAGAACTTATTGTATTGTGAATAACATTTCAGATAATCATAAAAACATAGTCTAAACGTGTAGAGTGCACGTGTTTCTAATGAATTTAAGTTTAGAGTTTGTTGTACGAATAGCTTTCGACTAATTGATCTGCTAACAATTTTGATGCATCAAAATGATATAATCCCAAAATGGATTCGAATGAATTCACGATAACCCCAAAATAGCGATTTAGTCCAAAATACAAATGACCACCATGTAATTCCTATGAATATTTTTTGCAGAAATGATTCCTCTCAAATTATATCTTAACAAGAAAAATGATATTTGGATTTGTGTACAATTAGTTTGTCTTGTTAGCCTAACTTTATTTTCAGTTGGCTCCATTTAACCACATTAGTCTTAACGTGCCATGCAACACTACTACATGCATGTATTCATTGATAATAAAATAGGTCTAAAATAACTAGTTACGTTTAATTAACTTCACCATTAAATTTGTCATATTTAGCATAAATAATAGATTCTCAGCAGATATTAGCTTCTACCTCTAATTGAGACTTGTATGGGCGTACCACATAATTCATAATTGACAATTCATTTGACGTAAGTATAAGATATGAAAATCATTTTCTAACTTGACAAGAAACGTAGTTCGTAAACAGAAGTTAACAAATATAAAGAAATACCGTCGAAGAAACACACACAATTGGAATGTTTGTCGTTTAGTTTCCTGAAAAATTTCGGAACAAATTCAGGACTCAATCTTCACATATCCCCCGCATAATTCAATATAAACTGCTGACCATTTAAGTTCTTACGTTTTCCTGGCAGATTATTTATGGACAACCATTAAGCTATCAATGAATAGATTTTGGTGAATACACAAGATTAATGAACACACACACACACGCACACACAAACACAATATATATATATATATATATATATATATATATATATATATATATATATATATATATATATATATATATATATTCATTTATTTATACCACATACATTATAATTAACATGGCATGGTATGAAGCAAATTGATATACCAATACTATTGGTTTATCAAATTGTGATCCGCCCATGGCGCAATAATACGAATATATAAACATTCTTTTCAACTGCAGACCTATAGATCAATGATGAATTTATGTTCATTCATTAATCATACATTACATATGAAAAAAAAAAAAACGATAAAAAGTATTAATGCTGCATGTCTTCTACATGAAATTAAAATGGTACACAATTTCATCGGAATCCTTTATTTTTTCCATTCCCCATTCCCCTATCGTGTGTAACGGACAAAAAAAAAGCAAAAATCTGGAGTGAGAGAGCAAAACAAATGGCGCTGGACGAAAGCATTAAAACTGAATTTGTATCAAGTAACGTACAATAATCTGGTTCGTAACGGTATGTTTACGCTTTCCTTGGGATCTATCTACAGTGTTCATAACATCAAAGATACATAGTTGCAATCTCCAGTCGACACTAGGCCTATATGTTAAATGTGTCCGTTATGAGGCACGCATAATGTAGCGTATTTAATGTTTTGTTATCTTTGTTTCTTAAACCTAGGATAATGTTCTAAAACTCGATTATTAATTGTTAAGTATAAAAATGTCCAAATGTTCGCCCCCGTCCCTTCCTACCCTATCTCTCTCCTCTGGATTATCGTAGCTAGATACAGGCGAAAATTCATAAAAATACGAGCGTTGGGGATTTTCGTTTGTCATACGACGATGTTTCTGGACATATGAATGATGGTAACGTTTAGTCAAACCGTCCAAAGGAGAGAGAGAGAGAGAGAGAGAGAGAGAGAGAGAGCAGTGGCGTCACTATGATGGTGCGGACCGCACCGGGTGATACCATCAGAGGGTGACACCAAAATGACTGTCTATAAAATTGTTGAACTTTTATGCAGGAAGGAGGTCTATGGGATGACACCATGAGTTACTGCACTGGGTTATACCAACCCTAGTAACGCCAGAGAGAGAGAGAGAGAGAGAGAGACAGAGAATTTTATAATCTTTAGAAATGTTAATTAAAGCAGAATAATGACTTAGATGGACTCTCAATATATTAAAAAAATTTGAATTACCTCTTGTTGGTTCGTCATTTCTCTTAGTTTCTATTCCACGCTAATTTCTATACGCCAGTACGTGAATGCCTGACAGTTCAGGTTCAGTGTACAAGAGGCTAATCGTGTTTGTAGAGCACTACTTTCTTCAGGAAACCCATATTTCATGTTTAAATCATGAGTGTCTTATACTGATTTAATAAATCTGAACAAAAATAGAAATTCAAGAAGAAAACAATCGACTTATTAATTTTCATATTACATACATACATATGTATGTATGTATGTATGTATGTATGTACAACATACATTAAAAATAACATGGCGTTTAAAGTGTTGGTATAAAGCAATTTGATGTACCAATACTATTGGTATATCAAATTGTGATCCGCCTATGGCGCAATACTACGCATATATAAACATTCTAGCCACCGTCTGCAGTTGATTCTAGGTCAATGATGAATTCGTGACGTATGAAAATAACGATACAAAGTATTTATAAGTCTTTTTTTAATTGAATTTCATATGGTACACATTTTCAACATAACCCTTTCAGATTTCTGTTCCCACCCCCTCCCCTCTCATGCATAAAGGACAAACTACACACAAATGTGGAGTAAGAGCGAAAATGTATTTGGGCTTAATTAAAACCTTGAAATAGAAATTACACCTAGTAACCTACAGTAATATGGTTCGTCGTAACGATAAGTGTGCACTTTCCTTGGGATTTATCTACAGTGTTTATCAATTATACAAAGTTGCAACCATGTCGACATTATACAATAAATTCCTTGGTTACATGGTACACATACTGTGATATATTATGTTTTATTTTTTTTATTTTTTTCTTAAAAATACTATAATGTTGCAAAAATCGAATATTATTAATTAAATATGAAAATGTTCAAAGATCTCTCTCTCCCTCTCTCTCGACCATCGTAGCAAGCAAGCTACGGGCTAATAAAATCTATGAAATGACGAACGTACAGGATGTTCGTTTGTGTCATCCATGATATCTCTGGACTTATGAAGGATGGTGAAAGTTAAGTCAAACTGGCCAAAGGATGAGAGAGAGAAATAGTTTTAAAGTCAAACACGACCGCAGAGAGAGAGAGAGAGAGAGTGAGAAAGTCAAACCGACCAGAGAGAGAGAGAGAGAGAGAGAGACAGAGAGAGACAGAGTTTGTGGTCAGTGGTACTGTTGCTAAAGCAGAATGATATCCGCACTTTGCCTACCTTCCTTTTCTGAGACCCATATAATTTATGCTAACGCTACGTCTCATACTTTGTTGTTTAAGAAACCAGATATGATAGGAGTCAAACGTTGGACATTTACGGATCGGAGCGTAGTATTTAATTCATATTTGAAATGTGATATTCAAGGATTGCCAAGGAAATTGCAAGAGAAGATCTACAATTAAGTATGGACGAGCCTTGTGAGAGAAAAATCTCAATTTTTGACTGAGGACGTTTGTGTAAAGAAAATTACTAGAGGAGCGTGAAATACATTCACAAAAAAATTAGATCTCTCTTGGTCAAGATTCTGTTCCTTAGAGTATCTTTCGAGAGATTACAATTACAAGATTTCATTCGCATTCTCGAAAGATTTCACTCACCGATAAAGAACAGAAGTTGGTCTTTAAATCAATCACATCATCTCCGCGACAAAGGTGTGAATATTTCCTCCAACAGAAAGACTTTTGTGTGAATAACTAAGGACATTCATTAGTTACCTGCTTTGGTTATTAAAGCCTACCATTCCACGACCTTTATCGTGATGCAACAGACTGTATTTACATCTTAGAGGATAACCTAAACCTTTAAGAATATACTTTTCCTTGAATTTGGGAAGTCATGTCATGTGTTTGTTAGTGACTACGTTTCCTTGATTTCGTTTTCTAGCAGATTCATTTTGGACTATTTACGAACAGTGTTTGCAAAGACATCATGGTCACATCAACTTTCTCGGTACACAGAGGACAAATTGTGTTAAAACTATTCAGAATAGCGATGACAACAATATGTGTACCTTTGTGTCAAGAAAACATTCGTCGAACATTATCTGCACCTCGACTCTCACCAAGCCGTGTGAATAGCTTGTTGGTTACACCAACATATTTACGGCCGGAACGATCTACGTGACTTTGGCTTCGAAGTTTGCCGCAAAAATGTTGTCTACTATATAAAAGATTTGTGTTAATAAAGTTGATTTAAAACCCAAAGTGAACATGACATTCACACACGTGTTAAAGACAGCTGTAAAAGACTCGGGCACAAAATACACCGCTTTCACCATCCCTTTAACATGTTAATAATAATAATAATAATAATAATAATAATGCTTTATTTATAGAGGGCGACTCATCAGTCAAATACTAATCTCCCTTGAGGCCCTCTTAAGGAGAGTATAACAATGCACATTATATGAAGATAACAATAATGACAGTTTATTTTAACATATTTAGTATTAAAATACTAAATTCCGTTATCTATTCGAAACACACACATCCTCATGATATCTCTTCCTAAATACTCTAATATTTTCAGCAGATTTTACATGTAATGGAAGCTTGTTCCACAGAACTGTTCCAGAGTATTGGAAAAAAATTTTAATTGCTCTGTTCTTGGTTTTGGTGCTAATGCCTGAATAAGTCCTGAAGACACTTGGGTGCAGTTCCATGTACACATTTATATAACAGGATTGCCTTGTGAAAATCTATCCTGTCATATATTGTGAACCATCTGAGTTCTGTAAATAATGCTTTTGAATGATGATCAATAGGTGTATCCTAAATTACGCATGCCGCTCGATTGATTAAAGGCTAGATCGAGTGGGTCAGGCAAATACGAATTTGTCATTACAAAGACCATTTAATCGATTGTTTTCCACATACATCATGTGGTGTTACAATGAGCAGCGATCGGCTTACACCACTCTTCAAGAAAGTCAAGGAGAATCCATTGTTATTGCCAAAGTCATTCCTCGCAAAGAGGATGGGATCATGCCTGACTCCTGACTCAAGTCAAACACATCTGGTCATCTTCGATAACATGTTAAGAAAAGAAAAAGAAGAAATTAAATTTTTGTTTGTACTCAGAGGACATCAAGGTAATGCCTGTATCATTTAAATTACACAAACTCTGTTTTAAAAAAGTAAAAATCATGGTACCACCAGTCTTAATGCCCATTACGTGGTCTTGTTTAAAAGTCCGAGAGAAAAATCTCAAGTGCAAGTGTTAGCCAAACAGTTAGGAACGCTTTGGCTGATTTATGTGTATGACGATCCCACTCAAACAACCTATGTATATTTACTCTATTTAAAATCTATCACTCCCGATTATTTAAGACCTCATATCTGTTATATATTTTTTGTAATTCCTGCTACATGATTATATCTAATTTTTGTAATTTTTATTCATGGATGTAACTTGTAATAATTTCTCATATCTTTAGTTAGATTTTGCCTACGTTACTAAGGTCATTTTTATAAACATTAAAATTACGTAAGATCTATAGATGATTACGAATATGTAGAAATTACTAATACTAGTCTTAATGACGACTTTGGGTTAATTTCTCATTGGCTGATGGACTTTGGACGGTTCTAGAAAAATTAAGTAATTTCCCACTTTTTGGGCTAGGTCACATAAATAGGTAATTTCCAAATAAACTGAGTTGTATGATCTGTCACTTGAGGGTATGTTGTGAAATGTAGTCATAAGAGAAGGGGTATATAAGGAGAGAATAAAACAATCCAATTTCATTCCTATTTTGAGAGTCATTCTTATCTGTGTTCCTGTCCAAAGTCTGCATACGTCTTTTATGTTGTACTCAGATATTGTTCGAGAGGAAAAACATGTGTTTGGAATATTCAGTTGAAATAGAAAGTATTCATTGTTCGAGCTATACTATTATACTGGAACTCTTGTAAATTATTCAAAGGAGTTTTGGACAACATCATTTTGACAAACTCATGATTCTTGGCGGACCAGTACATACCCGATTTTCAAATTTATGCGGAACTTTTTGTTCTTTTGCACGTTCACAGAATTTTCTCAGGATTATTTGGATTCAGCAAAAGGAATAATTTCCTCAACAACTTCATTCTCAAGAGCTCTTTTTGTCAAAGTTTTAGTATCTGCATAAGGAGGATATACATCATAGAATTCATTTTCAATAAGATCAACCTTATGATCAAACAAAGCTTGTGAGTTACAACCTTATCCACAACTAAGTAATTTCCTAGCTATAAATGAAAACACTCGTTGGGCAAAGAAATCAAATCACTAATAGTCACTAGCTCTGAAATTAAGTCTGATGTTAAATTAACATTTTGGAGAGGAATTTGAATAAAACCGCACTCTACTCTGTGAACAAGAACACCTTCAGAAGAAGAAGTCTTCTCAGAGTAAGGCAGAGTACCTGATAACAAAAGATTAAGTCCAATATAATTTAAATAGAGATATGATTGGTCGAATCACAAACAAGTGATATAGAACCTTTGGACGTGAATGATTGATTATTCTACATAACAGAATCAGACAGGGTTTTGTTAGATCCTGCAAATGTATTTTCCCAATACATGATCATGTCCTTGACCTATGATAAACAAGAATATTTTGAACTGATCTGTCTTTAATCTGTCGCATATTTTTGGTTTTGACTTAACGCAGTCAGTAATAATGTGTCCTATTTTCTTGCAATAAGTTCACATTGGAAGAGGTAAGGTTTTCTGATCAGTCTTATCAGACGATGGATCCTTTTTAGTTGTACCAGATTTAAACTTAAAAGTACTCGCTTGAGACCGAGTTGGTTTCTTACTAATCATCTGCTGAGAGGAAACATTATTGACAAATTGAACTTTGTTAGCAAAGGAATATTCGCCAGCTGTATGACCAACGTTTTCTGAAGTATCTATCTTGTGTTTATCAAGGTCAATTTTGACTTCACTATAGACGGAGTTATTGAACTGCTCGACCACTATGAGTTGTCTAAGTTTGTCATAATCTTTATCCTTCATTTTAGATGCACACCATCTGTCAAATAGTTTCTTTTTATCCCTAGCAAATTCGACATTGGTTTGACTACTTATTCTTTTCAATTTATAAATCTCTGTCGGTATGCCTCAGGCACCAACTCATAGCCCTTCCAAATATATTCGCTGAACAACTCACAATCAACAGTTATTATTTGTTCTTGCATTAAGCCACGTGACATTTATGAACTCACAACAGCCACGGCAACGACAAGAGACATTTCCACCCTATACAGTCTGGACAAATTAGTGTGGAACAAAGTGAACGTCATCGTGTACGCAGATTTTGACAATACTCTTAAAATCAACAGTTTGAGAGAAGTGATTCTAGTCGTTAGAAGCTTTGGAAAAATACCAACCATCTTTGAAATACGTAGAATCGTTGGAGGTAGGGACAATAATATATTTGAGCCAGAAGAAGAAGGGGAAATAAAACTACAGAAGAGAAAGACAAAGAGACAGATATGTTGCTGAGATGGCCCGAACAGGAACAACATTTAATCTCCTGTTATGCTAAGGTTCTGATAGAAAAAAATACAGAGCTCATGCGTGATGAGTGTTTATGTGTACCACGCTTACCAAATACTTGAAGGGGTTAAATATGGACAAAGAAACATTCACAAAGTATTTGAATGAAATATGGGTTCTAACAAGAGAAGAAAACGTGTTGAGAAAGTTGCATAAAGATTTGTGTGACCATTCCTTCCCTCCATTGACTTGTTCGGAAATCCAAATCATCGAATCTCTCTTACAACAGAGCAAGGAGGAAGTCTGTTGAGTGAAGGATTTTTCAGACATTTTTAAGGAAAACGTCAGGAGCGAATTGTTGGCTAAACATCACTTGTGAAAAAATCTTGATAGACGTTTTGAAGGAAGATGTTATAATTACAGGTGAACAAAATGGACACCTGAGAACTTCATTACCTTCTGACGCTCAATTTGTACAGGCGTCTTTGAATCTTCTGATATGTGGTGAAGACGTGCTTATCACAAACCTATAAAGACGTCCAAGCTTATGTCATCAACACAGACAATAGTCTTCAACCAGGAACATATTGCATCGCCGTCTACCATCCCAACGATTACAGCACAGACTATGTTGATTCCTGCTGATCATCGCCTTTGGAAGACAACATCGTTGACTTTATTAGAAGAAGTTCAAAATCGATTCAATTCAATGATGTGAGATTACTAGGAACAGACTGCATGAATGTTAATGTTACATTTTCCGTAGTTTTCCATATAAATTAGAAATAGCCTAAAACAATTAAAACGTTACCATTTTCCCTTGTTCCTATCAACACATTTGTCCCTATAAATACTTATTTCCCCATAAACTATTCCCATGTTAAATTTCCATTGATCCCAATATGCTGTCCCATGTCAAATCCTTATTGTCCCCCTATAGGTTATCCCATGTGAAAGCCCCATTGTAAGCCGATAGGCATTTTTGTTAACCGATCGACCCATATTAATATTTGCTTTTTAGTATCCGTTGTTTGAATTTCACGCATATTTGTTCCTAAACACTGTGTAGTAAATTAAAAATTGAGACTAAACAAAACTTCGAGAAGATTTCATGACCTTGCGAGAGGTTGACTGTGTATATAGCTGCCTTGTTAAAAGACTGAACCACCGCCATTTCAGCTCCCTGAGAAAACTACTGACAATTAGATGGCAGGAAAAGGTACCGAACACAGAGGTGCTCACTCAGGCTGACATGACAAGCATCCACCCCATGCTATACAAGGCACAACTCCGATGGGCTGACCATGTAGAATGCCTATCTAAGAAGTTCTACTATGGAGAGCCACAGCAAGGCAAGAGATCTCACCGTAGTCAAAAAAGAGGTACAAGGACACCTTCAAGGCCTCACTGAAGAACTAAGGCATTGACCCTAACATCTGGGAGAGTGTCGCTGCTAATAGATCTGCTTGACGCAGTCACGTTAATGCCGGTGCAGTAGCCTTTGAGCAGAAATGAATGATGGACGCAGCGGAGAAACTTGATATGCGCAAATTCAGGAACAGCAGTTCCGCAACTCACAGTCAGCAACCTATACATCCATGTCCCCACTGCAACAGACTCTTCCTGGCCCGGATCGGACTGATCAGCCATCTCTGGACCCCCCCCCCCCCCCGCAGTGAATCGATGAAATTGAATTTTCCTCATTGACAACGATGGACGAACATCATCATCATCAAGATGAAGCCACCAATCGTCATTTTCCACTTCTGGACAGTGGCGTGTCTTTCAAACCTGGACAGCAGCATACCCTCCAAACTGTTCATGTAATCCTTGTCGTCTTCAAATGGGGGCGATTTTGGACCTCTCAGTTTAGAATCATGTTACCTCTTCCTTTTAGCTTGTAATAACTCAGAATTTATTATATCCTCCTTCTGTCTCTTTTTATCTTCAAGATCTAAAGCTTGGAACCTCACTTGTTTCTCCCTTTCCAATTTTCTATCATCTACTGTCTTTTAGCAGTTATATCTTCTCGTTCTCTGCTTGTTTTTCTAACCCGATCTTCATCTTCTCTAAATCTATATTTTCCCTATTTGCTTCCCTTTCCCATCCTATCCTCTAATTTTAGGCGTGTTTTTCTAACTCTATCTTGTCTTTCTTAAATGACATTTTGCTTTCCTCTGCTTCCCTTTTTTCGCGCTCTAATTGTCGTTCTATTTTTAATTTTTCCTTTTCAGCCTTCTTTTCTAATTCTATCAACTCCTTCTTGGCTCCCCTTTCTATTTCTCTCTGATACCTTTACCAAGCCTGTTCTTCCTCGACGAATTTTATCAGGGACTACCTCTCGTAACAAAAATGTTTCGCCAATTTCACCAAATCTTTCAATGACTTTATTTCTACAAATCTGATATGATGACCAACCTAAAGTGTACTACTATACAAATATATTCAATTACTAAATTTGAAAAAAAAACAACAACCCTATTTTGCTTCTCAGAAGGCATTTAAATATATGAACTGGGTACTATAGAAAACTAACTTATCAGTTACGTCACAGTCTAAAACACATAAGAGTACATACAAGACTAATGAAGAAAAGAAAATCTTCAGTGCTCCGCTTAATCCGATCTCACTTGTAACACCATTGTAACAAGATAACTGGGTTAGGGTCGGATTATAATGAATACTTTTGATGGTGACGAAAATACAATGTTTATTTACGAAACGATTCAATGAAAAAGACTGTTTGATTTGTGGGCCGACAAAATCGAAATGTTGGATTTTTAACAAATATGCACGAAACTGATAATGTATTGCGATTTAAATGAAATGTTAACTGATATACAAGAAGAAGAAAAACGTAAATAGTAAAAAGATATAATGATTAATGATTCAAAGTGATTCCACACACATAATGGAAAAATTGATAATACGTAAACATATACAATTTCCACACGAAAATGATGTATGTCCCTCAAATAGTGAAATGAAATAAGTTTTCACTCAAACAGTGAAATATGACGAGATTTCACTCAAACAGTGAAATATGATGCGTTTTCACTCAAGTAGTGAAATATGATATAAAACATTGGCACATATCTTGCGGAGTCGAACACAAATCCGAAGGGTGTTCTCAGCCCCAACGTTCTCTGTAAATGTCGAATGGTTGAGGAGCAACCACGAACGGTCTGCTCCTCCTGGTCTGCCTAAAGATCCGTATAATCTCTTTTTCTCCACAGACCCGTTGGTCCAGAAGCCTCGGTTCTTCACCACGTAAAGACCTTTATCTTCTTCCGGGCCAACGTTACCCCGACAGCAGCACACTGGGTATAACACAACCCAAATTAGCACCACGGATAAAACAACATCTACAGTACGGTGCATATACGGAGATATAGCATAACTATCACATTGTCCCCCGTCATTCCTTCAGCAGACCACTCAGCGTTCATGAGTCACCATTCAGTCAATCACCAATCAGTCCGTCCTGCCATCATTCCTTCAGCACCACACTCAGCGTTCACCAGTCAACATTCAGTCCGCTGAAGATATAATATCCAAATCCGTTACTACAAATGACACGGTCATGTATAACAGCACGTAATGACGTCACCTGCTCTAAACTTGGGTTGATTTTATACAAATTATATTATTGGGATTACTGTGCAAGGTGATAACGTCTGACAAGAATCTTAAGTACTTAACGTGACATCTTCTCTTCCTTAATAAATACATTACTGTGAATATAATCCTTCTGCTAAGTTACATACAGGTAAACTAGGAAACAGATTATAACATTGCATTACACGACACAAGTAGAAATTATCTAAGCATTTTGCTCGTGCATCATAGGATCAAACGGAATAATATACGATATAAATAAAAAATCCTTGGGTAACGCTGTACGCACAAATGAAATCCGATTACATGTAAGTTACCCAAATAATAAATAAACGATCAATATATACAATTACGTGACACTGTGCACAATATTCTCCCAAGGATTCCTTTTTGTACTTTTCCTTGATGCCTTTGGGTAACCAAGCACACTTATTTCATCAACGCATAGGCATTTTATAACAGCTAGCTCTTACCAGGTGTTGACATCGATGTCAAGGGCTTTCATGTCGCGCTTGCACACATCCTTGAACCGGAGATGTGTCCGTCCGATTGGCCTTTTACCAGAGGCGAGTTTCGAATGAAGAATGTCTTTGGGGATCCGTCCGTTATGCATCAGACGTACATGGCCCAGTCATCTGATGCGACGTTGGCGGAGGAGTGTGACACCATGTTGAGAATCTTGGCACGCTCGAGTACCTCGTTGTTTGTTACTCGATCGCTCCAGGTGATCCTGAGTATGCGTTGGAGGCATCGCATGTGAAAGGCGCTGTCTTTTCTCTTGTGAGGCGTACAAAGTCCAGGTTTCATTGGCGTACAGTAGAGTGCTTAGCACGCAGGTACGGTACACGGTGATCTTAGTGTTCAGGGTCAGCATGCCGTTGTTCCACACTCTCTGCGACAAACTGGAGAGAGTTGTTGATGCCGTTCCGATTTTTGAGGCCAGCATCGAGCGAGAGGTTGTTGGTGATAGTAGAACCAAGGTTCATGAACTGACTGATGACCTCAAGTTCGTAGTTGTTAATGATGATGTTTGGGGGGTCTGCGTCCTGAACCATCACGTTTGTTTTCTTTACGCTTATGGTCAACCCAAACTCATCGCATGCTTTAGCAAAGTGGTCCATCAGACACTGAAGCTCAGTTTCTGTGTGGGTGGCTAAAGCAGCATCGTCTGCGAAGAGCATGTTCCTGGTGGTGACTTCACGCACTTTGCTCTTTGCCTTCAGTCTTGCCAGGTTGAACAGTTTGCCGTCTGATCGCGAGTGCAGGTAAATCCATTATGTTGACGTCCCAAAGGCGTGCTTGAGTAGGACTGCGAAGAAGATGCCGAAGAGCGTCGGGGCAAGGACGCAGCACTGTTTCACTCCACTGCGGATGTCAAAAGGGTCGGATGTTGTGCCTTTCGGCATCGTGGAAGGACTGGATCATATATAGCAGCTTTGGAGGGCATCCAATTTTCGCCAGGATTGTGAAGAGTCTGTGTCTGCTGACCAGATCGAACGCCTTGGTCAGGTCTATAAAGGCTAGGAAGAGGGGTCTGTGTTGTTCTGTTCATTTTCCTGCAGTTGCCTGACGGAGAAGATCATGTCGATTGTGGATCTCTCTGCGCGGAAATCGCACTGCGACTCTGGATACACTCTGTCAGCAAGCGTCTGCAGTCTGTTCAGGATGACGCGTGCGAAAACATTACCCACGATGCTGAGAAGTGATATGCCCATGTAGATGTTGCAGTCGCTTCTGTCGCCCTTGTTCTTGTACAGGGTTATGATGTTGGCGTCTCTCATGTCCTTAGGCACTGCACCCTCGTCCCAGCACTGGCAGAGGAGGCCGATCAGGTGTGTGATCAGCACGCTACATCCGCACTTGATGCCTTTTGCTGGGATGCCATCCTTCCCTGGGGCTTTACCTAAGGACAGTTTCTCTAAGGCCTTCTTTAGTTCGGCTGCAGTGGGTTTCCCGTCCAGTTAGGCCATGAGAAGGAGGTTTTCAATGGCGTTAAGGGCATCATTTGTCACGTGGTTCTCTCTGGAATACAGTCCAGAGTAGTATTCCACCCAACGCTCCATCTGCTTGCCCTTGTTGTGGATGGTTTCGCCTGTGGCAGACTTCAGTGGTGCTGTCACTTTCTTCGTGGGACCCATTGCTTTCTTTATGCCATCGTACGTGCCTCTGATGTTTCCGATATCTGCTGCTGACTGGATGCACTGACAGAGATGAAGCCAGTATTCATTGGCACACTGCCATGCTAATCTCTGTACTTTGCTTCTGGTAGACCTGTATGCCTGTAATGTCTTCTGGCAGGGGATCGCTTGTATTGCAGTTGAGCACTGCTACGCCCTTCCATGACTGGCATGAGTGTGGCGGAGTTAGCCTCAAACCGTCATTGTTCTTTAATTGCTTCTTACCAAAGATCCCTGTGGCTCTGATGTTCACAGTCTCTCTAATGTGATCCCATCTTTCTTTGGCACTGCCCTTGGGGGGGGGTTCTGAATTCCTCAGCCTTGTCTGGATATGATGTTTTGCTCACATCGATGCGTGGTTTACCCTCTTGCCTAGAGCGGTGGATCTTCTTCGGCTGCAGCTTCATTTTGCAGCACACCAGTGAGTGGTCGGTGTCGCAGTCAACACCGTGGAAGGTAAGGGTAAGAAGCACACACTTCATGGCTGACCGTCTTGTAATGATCAAGTCCAGCTGTTGCCAGTGTTTAGTACTGTGGCTTTGTGTGAAAGAATGAATTGGTGATGCTGAGGTCGTGGTAGGACACATCTTTAGAAGGCGCTGCCTATTTTTATTCATATTCCCAATGCTAAACTTCCCAAGACAGATGGACCAAGAGTCATGGTCGGCACCCACCGTAGCATTGAAGTCGCCCAGTAAAATCAAGTTCTCTTCCTTGGGAATTCTGTCGATGAGCGAGTTTAACTCATCGTAAAACTCATCCTTGGTATCTGTGGAGGCGCTTAGTGTGGGAGTGTAAATGCTGATCAGGTTGACAGGCCCGTTTGTGGTGTGGAGGCGGAGAGATAGCAGTCTTCCATTTCCTTGTTGGCAGGGTTCTATCATCCACAGCAGAGTGCTCCTGACAGCGAATTAAACATCAAACTCTCTGGCTTCGTCGGTGCTCTTTCCTTGCCAGAAAAATGTGTAGTTCTTTTATCTGAGGGACCCGGAATGTGGTAGTCGTGTCTCCTGTAGTGAGGCGATGTCGACCAGGAGTCTTGCAAGTTCGTCGTTGATGACTGATGTCTTTCGAATATCGCTGATTGTCTGGAGATCATCTGAAAGCCTAGTCAGCATGGTCCGGACATTTCAGGTGCCTAGCTTGAGGACTGGAGGTTTCCTTATTGGTTTTCTTTTGTTGTTTCTTGGTGCAGTAGTTGCAGTCCGCTTGCCAGGTACTCACGTACCTTAAGCCTTACTTACCCAGCAAGGCAGGCGAACTGTGGCGGGACGGCACCTTATTGGCTGCGGGCTGCCCACTTTGAGGCTGGCGGTAGCTGTCCAGTGAAACCTGTTGGTCTCTCCCACCGTCGGAAACAACCCTTGGCGTCTGGCTCTACGCCAATCGAGCGGTGACTTATAACCGGTAAAATGCTGCTTCCCGTGTTGTGTCGACGCTGTGGAGCGAAGCTGGAGTGTCCTCTCCAAGGCGCAAGCCTGGGCAGGGTGATATGGAGAATCAACTGTTGCCCATGCAGCTGATCCCCCCTCTCCACGCAGCTGATGGATCTAAGGGAAAGGACAAGCCGATACGTCATGGCACCAGCTGGGTCTTAGCAGTTGCCGATATCACACTGAAACCAATGCCAAGTCGCCTTAGGAACTTCGTCTCCGGATTTTCTGTTGGCGTTTACTCCCTTAGCCTTTCCCATGAGAGGGTATAGTCGCAAGGCAGCAAAGGTTTGAAATCGGAGTTTACCTTCTCCTAGGTAGGCGACCAACCGAAGTTAACGAGCCCCATCTGCCCGAAGCACCTGGTTTTGAGGCGCCAGAAACTCGCCTGTCATCCATTTTCCAGCCAGTTCAAACAGGTTCCGCCACTCGTGAAGGCCTGGAGCTGAATTTGGTTGTCAGAGCACTATCAGATGCAATCCATTGGGAGATTTCCAAGGGAAGTGGGTGCATATCTCCCACATCCGCCCCCCGCGATGACAACGCTTGCAAGCCACGTCAGCAACTAAGTTGTTGGAAACAAAGTTGCCGTATCCAATATCGTTGCATAAGTTGATCTAACGAGTCAGAGGATATCTAAAGGCGATGCCGAGAACCTGTGCTTTACGTTGCAAACTTGTGAGCGAGTACAAAGAGTTGTCGGGACAAGAAATCATCACTACGCAGAAGTGCATGAAGCAACTGAGATACCAGTACAAGGCGCGCACGGGAAAAACCGCTAACCCTTCTAAACGCCTTCGACTTCAGCATGAGATCATGAGTCAATCACGACGAGCTGACATCGAGAAAAAAAATAACCAAAATCGATCCACAATCCATTCCTAAACCACCACCCAGACGCTCGAAAAAAACATACGGACGCACCGACAAAGTATTTATTTACGATTATACCCATGTGCTTCAGGAAGGAGTCGATAAAGAATTCCTGCACCATCTTTCTAAAACCTACCGTGGATGCAGAACTACGCAATCACACAGGCACCAAACTTGGAGTAGCTCTGAACAGTAATTTTGTGCGAGCCACAGATCACAAGAGCATGAAGCGTGGATGAAATCCAAATCGTTGATCGTTTATCTCAGTGACGATTTTAATCACATTGTTGACGTCAATGGTCATTTATCCAACGTCGCATCAAAGATCATCAAGAGTCAGGATCGGCATGGATCTTCGTCGGAATAATTTCTGTCTCGTTTCAAACTTCCAAATTAAAGTGGACGTAAGCACGTAACCCTTCCAAAGGAAATCATCGGGACAATTTCATGCATTAATGTCAAAAGCAACGACGACTTCTGTCTAGTGTGGGTGATCTTTTCCTCGAAATGTCCCGCTGAAGATCATGTCGATCGCTACAAGCCGTATTTTAACACCGTACGCACCACCGGGATCACCTCTCCGGTGGCGATCAAAGGCGTCCCTAACCTGGAAACGCTCAATGATGGACTCTCCATCAACTTTGTTGGACTCGATGAAAAGAAAGCTAGCGATAAACAGCTCTTTCTCTATCTCATGTTGGTCTCCAAAACAGCCTCACATCACAGCATCAATTTACTTTATTAACAAAACTATTTCGTAAACATCAAAAATTTCAGTCGGTTATGCCGAGCACAGTACACGCAACATAAGAATCATGGATCTTTCTGTTATCGTTGCTTGCAATGCTTTCTTTAACCACAAAACCTACACTACAACGAGATACTGTCAATTAACACAAACCATTCAGATGCCACACGATAAAACACTACAGTTCTAAGGCCACTACAAAATATAAGCACAACCCTTCCATACCGTCTTCGACTTGGAGACGATCCTTCAAAAAGTGGAACATAAACATGTCCCATGCGCGATCGGATATAAATCATGTTGTTCCGCCGACGAAAGTTTGTCTTCACCATATCGTTAGCATCGAGGCAAGGATTGCGTTGTCAGGTTCTTTGAGTAACTCGTGGCTGAATGAAACGCATCAACGACTTCCGAAAAAAAAATCCAGCAACGATGATTCCACTCACCCCACAATAATTGAGACAAAACAAATCAGCTTATCCACATCTGCGAAGAGTACTTGAAGCCGCATGATGAAAAAGTCAGATGAAAAAGTCAGAGATCATTGGCATATCACCGGTCAATATCGAGGAGTTGCTCATGCTGATTTCAATCTAAGCTTCAAAGATCCATACTTGGTACCGGTGATATCGCATAATCTACGAGGGTATGATGGACATTTTATCGTCGCAGCTCTCAGTCATTCTCACGTCAAAACAACTTATCGCCGAGATTGGAACCCAAATCAAATGCATCCCCAACATTTTTTTAAAGTACATGTCGTTCTCAATTGCTTATTTCCTTTTCATCGATAGCGCTTAGTTCATGCAGGCGTCACTGGAAGAACTCGCTAGTAACTGTCATAAGTTTTCACCCATCAAAAGGAAATTTGGCATCAAATAGGATTGGCTCAAACAAAAAAGAATTTATCCTTGCGAATACATAGATGTTTGTCGAGATTCGATGAAACCTCGCTGGCATCCCAAGACGCATTTTATTCTCATCTGCACCTGTCAGGGATCACCAACGATGAATACTACGATATCTGCTTTAAAACGGGTGTGCTCCTGCTCGCGGACGTGCTTGACAATGTCAAACACACTTGCATAGACCATTACCAACTCGATCCACTCTAGTATTTCCCCTCGCCAGGACTCTACTAGGACGCCCTCCTCAAACAATCTGGAGTGACCTTAGAACTCTTTACCAATCCAGACATATTTATGTTCACGGAACAGATGATACGAGGCGGTATCTCCATCAGCAGCAAAAAAACACACCATCGCCAACAACAAGTTAATGAAAAACTGCTGTCCTAGAAAACCTCCTGTGTACATCGTCTACCTCCATACAAACAATCTCTTGCTGTATGAGATGTTCAGTGGATCACCGGATAACAGTTTCTCGAAGGAAAACAAGCGGTATGCCACGACGATTGGAGCTATTTCACTGAAGCCGACTTTAGATATCCACAACATTTTCACGACGTCCATTACGATTATCCATTCTGCGCTGAACAAATCCTTGTCAGTAATTCGATGCTTTCTTCGGAACAACTTCAACAGAAAAACCAATTCGGACTTGGAGACGCCAAGGTGATAAACCTGGTAAGAATGTCATGAACAAAACCAAATACAAAATGCATCATCGACTGATCGAACAAGCTCTCCAACCAGGACTCGTTCTCGATAAAGTTCATCGCGTACTCAAATTTGCTGTCACCGTGGATGAAACCCTACATCGGCTTCAACACTACACAACAAGCCAGCAGCACAACAGCGTTCCCCAAACTCTTCTTCAAACTCATGAACAATATTGTGTTCGAAAAAAAAGTGAAACATTAGGCATTGAACAAAAATCGAAATCGTCAATAATCTACGCCGACGACATAAGCTTGTGGCCAACGTTGACTTTTTAAGAATGAAAATATTTGTTGAAGATCTAGTTGCGATCGAATCCAGAAATATCAATCTCAAGCTGGATAAACCCATTTACGTCGGTGCAGCAGTTCTTGATCTCTCCAAAATGACCATGCTCGAGTTTTCCCACGACTTCATCAAACACAACTACTGAGACAAGACAACGTTGCTCATGACCGATACTGACTCGCTCGTGTACGAAATGCACACCGACAACACCTACGCAGACCTATATGAACACCGTGAACTGTTCGATCTCAGCGATTATCCACAAGACCACACCTTCCACTGCGACGACAATAATAAAGTGCTAGGAACGTTCAAATATGAAACTCAAGGAGTACCCATCACGGAATTCATCCGACTTCGCGCCAAACTGTACTGTATCACCCTCGACCATGGAACCGTCATGAAAAACGTTTTTGGGGTACAAAAACTAGTCATCACACACATCGCTACCAACCATCAAGCACTACACGGACATCTCCAATACTACTCCATGAGAACTCTTCGATCACAAAAGTAAAAATATCGACAACGTTCACTAACAAAAAAGGACTATGCCGATTCGATGATAAACGATACTCCACCGATGGAATTCACACACTCGCAAACGGACACTAGCGAACCACGATATATTGTGTAAACACCAGTGCAACCAATACTTGTCCATAACCAGTAATGAAGTGATTATCCACTGACCCAGAACCCCCTTGAGTGGTTCAAAAGCACCCATTTATTTACGTTGGAGTGTCCACCCCTGGCCCAGAACCCTGCATTTCTGTATCCAAAACATCCAGTAACGATGTTACAATTTTCAAGATATCAGATGTGGCAATCATATCGGACATCTGTATGGGGCCTGTTTCATTACAAACTGTGTAAACAAAAGTTTCATGGTAATTCTTACAAGTAGTGCTGCAGGAGTGGCGAAAAGGTTTTCAATGGATAACATACCATTATATAAACCCTGCTGGTCTTCAGAACTAAACATTGTAGAATTTTCTAAGATAACTGAATATAGCATGCAACATGTATTCTTTTCTACCTCAATTGATTGTTGCTTCTCCTGAATTCAGAAATATTCATAGACGATTTAGTGTCATTTTAGGTATTGAATATCCACAAAAATAAATCCACAATGAAACTTATTGTTAATTTGGTGACTAGCAAATAATATAATCTACAAAACAGTATTTCCTCCGTGAAGTTCACAAATATGTAACAAAAACTGAAAATTAATGAAATAATTTAAAAGTTAAACTGAGCCTACTTACATATGAGTACAACTACGCATACCAGTTCTTTGTGTCATCTGTTGCTTGTGCTAAATATTTATTGTCAAATACACTTCGATCTTTTTGGTTTTCATCTTATAACTCTTGAACATTCTTACAATGCAGTAAGATAAAAGGATTTCACTAACAATAATAATAATAAGAAGAAGAAGAAGAAGAAGAAGAAGAAGAAAAAAAGAAGAAGAAGAAGAAGGAGGAGGAGGAGAAGAAGAAGAAGAAGAAGAAGCAGAAGAAGAAGAAGAAGAAGAAGAAGAAGCAGAAGAAGAAGAAGAAGGAGGAGGAGGAGAAGAAGAAGAAGAAGAAGAAGAAGAGGAAGAAGAAGAAGAAGAAGAAGGAGAAGAAGAAGAAGAAGAAGAAGAAGTAGAAGAAGAAGAAGAAGAAGAAGAAGAAGAAGAATAAGAAGAAGAAGAAGAAGAAGAAGAAGGAGAAGAATAAGGAGAAGAAGAAGAAGAAGAAGAAGAAGAAGAAGAAGTAGAAGAAGAAGTAGAAGAAGAAGAAGAAGAAGAAGAAGAAGAAGAAGAAGGAGAAGAAGAAGAAGAAGAAGAACAAGAAGGAGAAGAATAAGAAGAAGATGAACAAGAAGAAGAAGAAGAAGAAGAAGAAGACTTTTTTCCAGAGTGTACACTTCAATGAGCTCAAGGTTAGTACTTTTTACATCTTACCCTCAAGCACATATAATATCCTGTGCATCTACACAATGTGTGTAAATAAAGAGGGAAACATAGTAATAATAATGGATTAATTTCATGCAGATTCTACTAAAACGTTCAAGATCAATATGATCACTATATTTCAAACTGATTTGTGAATGCACATAAGAACATATTTGGTGAGAGATAGTATATGCTTATGTAGTTGAAACATCCTGATTTCAAGATGGTAAGATTATCTACTTGATTTATTTGAAGTGGTAATTTGTCCCAGCCAGAAGATCATATATAGGTAAATGACTGCAATGCATTTGATTTAGGTTTTGGAAGTTTTAAACATCGGTTTGATGCTGATCTTAAGGACAAATGTATCACAGCAGTGTTTGACTACTTACACTTATCACAGTAGTGCTTCACTGCTTGAGTTTATTACAGTAGTGAATGACTACTTAAGTTTAATGCAGTACTGTTGGACTACTTGAGTTTCGTACAGTAACGTTTGACTACATGAGTTTAGTACAGTAATGTTTGACTACTTGAGTTTAATACTGTAGTGTTTGAATACTTGAGTTTAATACTGTAGTCTTTGACTACTTGAGTTTAATACTGTAGTGTTTGAATACTTGAGTTTAATACAGTAGGGAATGACTGCTTGAGTTTAGTACAGTAGTGTTTGACTGCTTGCGTTTAATACAGTAGGGTATGACTGCTTGAGTTTAGTACAGTAGTGTTTGACTGCTTGAGTTTAATACAGTAGGGTATGACTGCTTGAGTTTAGTACAGTAGTGTTTGACTACTTGAGTTTAATACAGTAGGGTATGACTGCTTGAGTTTAGTACAGTAGTGTTTGACTACTTGAGTTTAATACAGCAGTGTTTGACTACTTGAATTTAATACAGTAGTATTGATCGAACTTTGCTGCAGAATGTAATTCTGACAAAGGTTTAATTAATCTAGAAATAGCATACCATCCAATGATTGTATGTTTTACCTTTCATGGCAATTATCAGATTAGTTTCGGATGAGTAGCGATAACAAACTTGTGCTAATGAAAAGACGGACGAACGACTGGCGACAAAAAACCATCCTATAAGCTCTTCTGGTCCATGACAAACAGAGCTATAAGACATAGTTACAAACCACATGCCTAATGTAGTTATTATCTTTAATTCCACATTATACATGCATAGCTCCTGATCCACACTTTATTTGTACGAACACCTCCAGATCTCTATCTATGAGAAAAATACAGGCCTATTATTTGTTCAACAGTTAATATGTTTTGAATGGGGTTCAAATTATCTTTATGAAGGGGAAATCCATATTTGGATTCCTGTTGCCAGGTTTCCATTCTTTCCA